>VZTG01009642.1:342611-443342 GCA_013397845.1 Melanocharis versteri | reverse complement strand
GAATGTCCCCCTGCAGGGAACACCCGGTGAATGTCCCCCTGCAGGGAACACCCGGTGAACGTCCTCCTGCAGGGAACACCCGGTGAATGTCCCCCCGCAGGAACACCCGGTAAATGTCCCCCCGCAGGGCACACCTGGTGAACGTCCCCCCGCAGGGAACACCCAGTGAATGTCCCTCCGCAGGAACACCCAGTGAATGTCCCCCTGCAGGGAACACCCAGTGAATGTCCCCCTGCAGGGAACACCCGCCTCGGGTCGCTTGGGCCATTCCCAGTCTTCAGCTCGGCCCCTCAGAGCACTTGGCCATCCCTTGGCTGGTGCTCCATCGCTGGGATGAGGGCTTGAAGCAGCCCCAGCCCGGGGCTGGGGGAGTCTCTCCATCTCCCAGGAACACTCCCCTCAGCCCAGCAGCGCCGTGGGAGCGGGAGGAGAGGTCACATCTGATCCACACAAACATCCAGCAGCGGGCACAGGGACGTCCTCAGCCCGGTCACACAGTGGCAGAGGGCGCAGGGCCTGCAGGACTCCCCATGGATACCATGGAATGCTCAGCAGTGCACGCCCACAGTTATAGGAACTCCACGTAGTTCTCAGGGATCAGTCCTGTCTTGCCGTTGAGGGTCCCTTCCAGCCAGCCAGGCTCCTGGGATGGGTGAACTGCGGAGACAGGGGAAGGGCAGGTGAGACCTTGAATTTGTGCTGGTTTCGAAGAAAGGAAACTAACAGAGTTAAAGATCATCTTCAGCGTCCCTTCTGACCCAAACCACTCCGTGATTCTGTGAACACACCAAGGGGCTCAGCTGGAGTGCTCTGTCCCTGCCTGCTCCCCGAGGGACTCCTCGGCCTTTCCTTCACCAAGTGAATCCCACTGCAGGACCGAGTGAGCTGCAGCTCCAAATACTCCCTGTAGCAGCTGGGATGAGGGAAGAGAAGTATTTGGGATAAAAACAGGGGCTCAAAACTTCCTCCACATTTGGGCTAAGATCTCTTGTAAGTTGGAGAGAACGTGGTTAACTCCATCACATGGTAACCCTGCACATCCCAGCTTGGCCTGGGCCCAGGCTGGGAGGGAAATTGCATTAGGGAACAATCCCGGCGGGAAAGCAAACCCTCCAACCTGATTGTGTGCAACCAGAAACCTGATCTGTCCTGAAAAGCCTTTCTTTATTCAATCAACTCCCAAAAACTTGCTGATTCTGCAGGAGCCAGGCCACGGTCAGGCCTGCAGGCAGAGGAATATCTCCCCTCCCACAATAATGGTGGGAAGCCGGTGTTCCAGAGCTCCCAGAGCTCCCCGGGCTCCCCTGACTCCGCAGGTCTGGCCTCACTCCCTCACTCCGTGTCTGGGATCAGCTGCACGAGGCACCAGCTGAACTGCAGCTCTCAAAGTGCCACTAGTGCCCACGCGGGTGCTGCTCCCTGTGGGCAGCAGCAGCCCCAAATCCCAGCTGCATCAAGCTGCTGCTCGGCCACGTGCGGCCTCAGAGAAGCTCCAAGTCAAACAGAACCTGGCTCCAAGTACTGCCAGGTCCTTTTGCCTTTGCTGGGGTTTGTAAAGCCCCTTGATCACAGCAAGACTCCCACCAAGCCAGGCTGGTTCTACCTCACGTCCTCCAGCCAACGTGAGCCCTGGCTGTGCTGCAGAGTGACTGGAACACGCTGTGTACTTTTTCCCTTGAATAATCCATTGATTTTTATCAGCAAACATAATGTATTTAATTCAAACTTGCTGCCCTCCTAGCTGCTCTGATTCCCACGGGCCCTCAGAGGGGAGACCATGTTTATTTATAAGATGACTACGGAGCTGCTTCAGAGAAGGATTGTCTTTAGTTCACATGTATTCATTCTCCTCCCCTTTCTGCTGTATTCGCCTCTATATCCCAGGGCAAAACCAGTGCCTGTGGTAGCAGCTTCCCAAATGACAATGCTTAACATTAAAAAGCCAAGAACAACTTGGAAAGTAGTAAAAAGTCTTCTCTTTACACTGGGATTATAACTAAGCCAGGGCTGCTCAGTTCCATGGGGCACAAACTCTGGGTGCAGGAAACACCAGATCTGTGTCCATTAACGTGGTCTCTGACTGAGCAAGGCCCCCCTGCTCCAGCACTCATATCCAGAGGGAAAAAGCACACGTGGCTTTCCCATCTCCTGCACAAAACATTACGGCAGCTACACAGAGTGTTTCTGGTGCTGACACCTGCAATCTAATCTCCCCGGCGCAGAGGCCCTCTGGGAATGGCCTGTGTGTGGCAAACACTGCGGCAGGCACGGCTCACCAGGGTCTCCCCTAAACTTAGAGGAGGGGTCCGGACCCACAGGAGGGCTGTGGAGCCCACGGGGCCTGCAGGGTCCCCCCGTGCTGCTGCAGCCCGTGGGACATGCGGGGAGCACAGCTGAGCTGTGGCTGAGGAGAGCCCCGGCCCCAGGACTCACCGTTGTCGAACATGGTGCCGGCCGTGAAGGAGAGCTCGGAGTCGTGCTCGGCTTTGCAGGCGTAGAGCGCGCGGGCCTTGCGCAGCGGGGAGCTGCAAGAGAGGCACGAGCGGGCACTGAGCCACCAGCAGAGGCTGGGGGCTCAGGGATGAGCCACGTCTCACCACGCTGCAATCCCAGCGCGAGCCCAGCCGGCACCGCCCGCGCTGGAGCCCGCACCGGTGCCCAAACAGCACCAGCCCAAGCCAGGGGCCCCCAGAACAGCCCCAGGCTCTAGGCTGGAGCTGGAATGTTCTGTATCTGAGGGGCCATCAGAGGCTGGCACAGAGCAAAGGTGGCAGCAGGCACTGGCAGTGACCTACCGCCACCAGCACTGCTCTGCCAAACCCATGCAGGTGCAGCTGCAACCACAAGGAGAATTCCACAAGGAAGAATTAGCCCTTGGGGAAGGTTATTTCAAAACAGAAAACCAAGCAGGTCCACGAGGAATTTGCTGCACTTCTTTAGAGCCTGTAGCTGAAGGTAAAAAAGATTTAACAGCCATTAGATTTTGCTGGAAGTGTTAGCATGCCCACGCTGCAGGGGAGGGAATCGGAGCAGGGAGAGCCAGGAATGGAGCACACTGCCGGCAGAGAAGGGAAAATGAGGGACCTCAGGGCTCCTCACACAGAGCTGTGTCCCTGCCCCTGGAATCCCCAGCCATCCCACCCAGCTCTGGGCTGCAGCATGGCTGCTGGAAAGCTGGGACACTGCCAGGCTGCGGTGACAGTGACAGTGCCAACCTGGCCAGGCCCCGGGCCACTCGAGCAGCCAGTCACATCCAGCACTGCTGCTCAGCTGTGACACGGCCGAGGGAAGTGATGAAGTGCCCCCAGGAGCTGCTGGGGTGGGGAACACAAGGTGTCATGAGTCTCAGACCAGTGGTTTTACCAATTTTTATCTTTCTGAGGACTTGAAGTTGCCCTGAGTTCCTTGGATGAGCCCAGGGAAGCAGCAAGGCTCCATGGAAGAGCAGCTCCCCTTCACACCAAACTCCAAACCCAGGAGCTGGGAATGGTTTTGGCTTTGCTGCAAAGAGAGCCCCAAAACGGAGATCTCTCCTCTCCAAATTCCAGCTGCCTGACACGAGCAGCTCCCAAACACTTAAAAACCTGGGTGGGCAAACAATCCTCCCTCTCCAGAGGGTCCTTCACCGCTGGGGAGGCACCGCTCACGCGGAGCGCTTGAGACCATCAGATGAAAAACAAAAGGTGTTTTCAGGCTCATGGTGCACTCAGGCACAATGGCATCGCCAGTGCCAAGGGCACAGGACCCCGGGCAGCGCCTGCTCCGGTGCCAGGCACCCCAGGGCACAGGGGACCCCACGGGGCTGGCACAGCTCGGCCTGACCCGCTGCTCTGGGAGTCACTGGGAATCCTGTGCTGGTTCCTCTGCAGCTTCCAGGAAGGATTTGCCCCAGCGATGCCCAAGCACCTGCAGCCTGGGCACAGAGCACCTGTGCTGCCCTGTGTCCGTCACCCTCCTGGGATCCCAGACGAGGCCGTGGCCACAAAACCAGGGATGGCAGAGCTTTCCAAAGGCTCTTTACTCCTCCCGCTACACTTCTTACCTGTTGCAGAGCAGAGCAAAGGCAGTGCAGGAGCTGAGCTGAGCCCAGCGGTGATATTGAGCAGCACAGGCACAGCTCCCACTCCCCTGACTCGGGGGACTGCAGGCTCCAGCCAGGACTCGAGGGGTTCCAGGGGCTCTCCTGGAGCAGGAGGGTTTGAAAGCTCCCCTCTTGCTGAGTGCAGACAGCTGTGCTGGGAGGGTTCGAGCAGGATGCCAAGGGAAAGGGAAGTGAAGTGGGGGAAACCGGGGAAATTAAACAGAAATAGGAAAAGCAACAAAAAGCCAAGCGAATTGTGCAACAGACCTGATGGGGGATGAGTCGCTGGACGTAGAGGAGGTGGGCATAGGACTTGATGGCGCAGAGAACATGGGCCAGGACGGTGACAGGGGTGACGTTGGGCTTGGATTCTGAGGGCTGCAAGACATAACCAGAGACCTTATCATCGTGCAACCACAGCAACAAACAGCAACCAAGACACACAGAGACGGCAGCCGACGACAGCGAGTGCCTTGGGAGTATTCTGAGCATGAGACACAGCTACGAAATGAAGTGCCGAGGCCTTGGGAAGTGTTTCAAGGCTGCATCTGCATTTGTCAGACAACAAGAGCTGGATCTTCCAATTAACCCCCTCTTAATTGCCCCGACCATCGCACCTGGCACCCCGTGTGCCGAGGGTCTGTGCTGGCAGCACGGCCACTTACCTGCCTCGTGCTTCCCCCAGAGCTCCCAGAAATAGCTGCTGGTATTTCTGGACGTTAATGATGCCTGCGAGCAGCCTCCACCCCCTCTGTCTGTCACTTGTGGTGCTCACACATTCAGTGTATAAAAATGTCATTGATTTTGCTTTCCATGTTTTACATCCCTTTTTTCCCTCTTGCTGATTCCTGAAGCTACAGCTGTCAACTGAAGCTGAATCGAGTTACTGAACTGGTAATTGCACATGGAAGTTTTTGCGTCCTTCCAAACTGTGCGATTCAGGTCATTGTCAGGTTCACCAAAAAGCAATCATTGTACTAAAATACCAATTTGACTCTGACTCATTTACTGCTTCTCTGCTTAGCATCATTGGTATTCCCTGTCCAATTCAGACTAGAAACTCCATCCCTGATAGAACACCAGAAATCCCTCTCCACACTGCACATGCCTCTGTAAAACCAAGAACTTCTGTAAAAGCATCATGACTTATGTTTTTTCCTCGAGAAAGGGACAGAACCTCTGATCACACAGGTCTCTGATGAGGTGGGGACAGGGCACAACCCCCAGGACATCCTTATCCCTCAGCTGGGGACTCCTGAGGTAGAGGGAAGGGATTCAGGGAATGGTGGCTCCAGAACACGTGGAGAACCTCAGCCCTGCAGGAGTTCAGACCAACATTTAACCTTCCCCAGTGTCCTCTGGCTGCCACCACAGCGGGATATTCATGACACGAACACTTTCCCCTTGGAACTTGGAACATCTCTGCGTAAGGCCAAACTCTTGGCTTGCCTCCTTGCAGAAGCTGTGCCACTGGATTCAACAGACACTGATTAATTCCCTCTGAAATTACAGGCAACACCTTTATTATGTCAGAAGATTACACACAGAGAGAAATGGGATACAGCAGCGCAGCATGACTTCACCAGAGGCTGGAAAACAGGGAATGCTGTCAGGCAGGCTATCAACGAGATCCTCAAAATGTTCTGCTAATAACCATCGCTATTTAAAAACAATCCTTTTGCATTTCTGTCACCAAAACTGTCTGTCTTTAGAAAAATGAGTTTTCCTTGGTCTTTACCAAACCTGACAGCCATTGGTACTTACCAGATAGTCCATCCATCACCAAGTCATCCCAAACTGCCAAAATTAACCCTTTAAGCACCAGTTCTCCCAAAGAGATGGCCCAGCAATGCTCTTCTCCAAGAGGAGCCTGGCCAAGGTGGGACTTGGAGGGGCAATGAACTGGTGACCAAAATGTGGCAGAGCCTGTCCTGCTGAGAGTGGCCACCAACACTCACCAGCCCTCCCACCACTGCTCCCAACGTGGCTGTGGGCAGCAGGCTCGAGGTGCAAGAGGACATGGCACTGGGAGTGCCAGGGATGGGATGGCCACCGTCTCTGCCACCGACCCTGGTCCTCTTCACTGCATGAAGGAAGGAAAATCCCATGGCACAGGGCTCCAGGACTAGAAATTGCTACTGCACTTTTTGAGATGAAATCATGGCAAAAGAATGCAGCTCTCATTTCTCCTCAAGTCGCTCTGTCATCGCTCCACAACCGCGTGTCCGCTCCGCTCGTGACAGAGGGGAATGTAACCAGCAGGATTCTCAGGGTTATCAGGGAAAAAAGCCCGAGAGAAAGAACCAGCAGGCAGGCCAGCCTCTGCCTAAGAAGTTAACACTAATTTGGAGCAGGATTTTGGTGTCTTTGGATCCTTGGTGCCAAAGAAAACACTCTGTGGCCAGCAAATCCCCGGAGAGGACTGTTCACTAATTTCAGTGTGTGCACTGGGGTGTGCAGAGCACCCTGTGCCCATCAGGTGCTCACAGAGGAGATGAACGCAGTCCTATGGTGACTGAGCTGCTCTGTAAGTCCTTCCAGAACATTTCCTCAAGAAGAACCCCTGGATACCTCAGGAGCCACCGGCAGACCCTGGGGCACGATGGGTATGAAGGGTTCATCTCCCTCCCATGAAATACAGGTATTTATTTTCAAGCTGCTGCTTGAGTATCACCTTCCTGAGCTTATGTGACTGCCAGACCCAAGTCCTGCCCCGCTGGAGATGTCAGTGCACATGAGGGAAACGCCCATCCTGAGGTCTCTGGCGTTTTGGAGAACAGTTTTCTTGTAGGATCCAATTGCCTTTGCTTCTCACAAAAAGAGCAGAGGTGGTGAGAGGATGGGGGGAAGTTCTGGCTGCTGCCTGCAGGCAGCGAATGTCAGCTGGACGTTTTTTTCCCTTCTTCTTACTTGGGAGGGCTTTGCGAGGGGCTCTTCCTGTTGGGTGCACAGTGGAAACAAAACAGAGAAAACTGCTAAGAACCAAAACCATCAGAAGCAGGAAACAAAGAAATGGCTCAAATTAGAGTCTTCCAAGGTGAGAATGGACCTTTCCCCAGCAGAAGCAGCTGGGGGAACTCCACGAGTCCGTAGCCCAGGGCATCCTGAGGCTCTCGCCCTTCCCGCTGGTCCGACTGCGCCTCGGAAGCGGCGGCTGTGACCCCGCAGGGAGGGAGCACTGCTGGGCACGGGCAGGGCGAGCAGGGCACCGTGCCACAGCACCTGCAGGGGCACCTGCACCTTCCACTCCACGGTCCCTCTGGCAATCCCGCTCTTCCAGCAAACACAGTACTTGGAAATGAGTTTAGGAGCTAAATCCTCCTCCCTGCTTCCCGTGCTGGCCGTACACGCTGCCTTTCCCATGCAGATGTTTAGTTTGCTGCCCAAACACGTGAAAGAAAACAGTAACTCTTGTTTCAAGACTCTGCTGGAGTTGCTGGAGCTAAAAAATCTCTTTTGTGCTCCCTTCTCCTAACCTGCCTCTTTCATTCCTCTTGCTCTGCCCAGGCTGCCTCTGGCGCTCCTCACCCAGCTCAGGCCCTGAGGCATGTGCAGGTCTCAGAGCCCTTCTCAGCAGGTCTCCAGACAACTCCTGTGCTTTGTTCTCCTGGCTGAGAGGATATCGGTTCCACTTCAAACATGTTTACAGCTTGTTTATTTTTGTGGAACTCGGGGCTATTTCTGCCACAGAACATCTCACAGCTATGGATGGGCAGAGCCCGCTGATGGATTCCAGCCCTTTCATGAAATCACCTCAAGAATAAACAACAATATTCCTGTTCTGACATGATCAGTACCTGACTGCAGTAAAATACATCAAGGACCACCCAGCCCTTTGCTCCCTGATCTGCTCCTATAGAACAAAGCTGCAGAACATAAGGGTCTTCTCAAAGGTAACAAGAAAAAAGAAAATTACAGCTTTATGTAATGCCAGAGCACTTCAGCTCTGCTGAAACAAGGACAAGACTGCAGCTCACCAGCAGCCATGGCTCTGTTGCCTAAATGAAAAGGGAGGCAGCCTGGGTTTGGGAAGCCATGGAGCTCAAGCCGTGCTGCAGGTCCTAGCAAAGCCTGGAGCGAAGGATGGGCTCCAGAAAGCAGCTCCTGGGCACTGGCAGCACCACTCCAGACCTGACCACCTCACAGGCCTCCAGTCTGGCAGGGCTCTTCCTCTGCTTGGTACTTTAATTCAAGAAAAATGATGTTAAACTCTCTGCAGTGTTACTCTCTCAGGAGTAATTGTTGCTGCATGCTCATTTGGGTGGAAAAAATGACACATTTTAGGAAATAAGCAGTTAAAATGGCCTGTGGTCAGCATCACTTGACCAAACTGGCCCAAAAAATCTCAAATTCTTCAGCACAGACCTTCCCCACATCTCCATTTACCAGTTCCCCATCTCCTTCAGCACAGATTTCAAGATCTTCTTTCCAACAACACGGACGTGTCCCTCTGTAATCCTGATGACACCCAGCACATGGGTTTGTCTTGTCACTTTGCTGCTTGGCTGATTTCCCATGTGTGGGAATACTTCCCCGGTTTAGTCATTTCATAAACCATCTAAAAGCTTTTCCACTCGAATCAGAGAGAGCCCAGGATGAGTTCTGGCTCTGGGGAGGAGAGCTGGAGCTGTTGTCCCACACTGCCATTTCCAAGCGCAGACGGATGGTGCTCGATGGTGCAGAGGGAGGAGATGACAGGGCTGGTACAGAATTCTGGCACGGAGCTCAGAGCCTGCTGTTAATGCTGCAGACAGTGAGGGAGTAAGCAGAGAGTCAGCAATGGATGGGTTCTCACATGAGCAAGCGCTGCAGGCACTGCAGGAAGGAAGCTGCAGGACCAGCCTGGTGCCAGCACAGGTGTCCTCCTGCCAGGGGAGCTCCAGGTGACCGGAGCATGGTGACACCGTCACAGGGAGCAGCATTTCAGTAACAGCTGCACAACTTGCTTGGAACAGAGAATTACCAGTACCACCAGCAAGGAACAGACCCACCAGTGACCGCTCTGACACGGTCCCAGCGCTGGGACAGGCAGGGGAGATGGGGCAGGGCAGGGAATGGAGGCAGCCACGAGTCCACACAAACCAGCCTGGCCAGGACACAGAGTCACAGAATGGCCTGGGGCTGGAAGGGACCTTAAAGCCCAGCCAGTGCCACCCTCTGCCATGGCAGGGACACCTTCCACTGTCCCAGGTTGCTCCAAGCCCTGTCCAACCTGGCCTTGGACACTTACAGGCATGGGGCAGCCACAGCTGCTCTGGGCACCCTGTGCCAGGGCCTCAGCACCCTCACAGGGAACTATTTCTCCCCAGTATCTCACTCCACCTTCTGCTCAGTAGCTGCATTTTCTGCTCCATCAGTATCCCCCTCCTTCTTCCTCTCTGCCCAAAAGACTCTCAGCAGACTCAAAATCAGGCTGGAGGGTTTTATGTTGGACCGAGCGCTTTCAAACTGTGTTAAAGCTCTTAATTATTAATAGAAAAGTTGTAATGTGGCAGCAGGGAGCCGAACTGGCGGTTTAGGAGGGAAGTGTTGGTAAATCAGGAGCCAACATCTTAGTCATGGCTTCTCCATCGTGCCACAGCTTCTAACACGAGGTAATGCTGCAAGGCTGGGTGCATTAGTCACCAACAAATTGTGTTTGCAATTAAGCAGAATTCAACAGCCCTCCAGAAATCTCACTCCTCTCTGGCATTCAATGCACTGCTATTTTACACCCCCCTGGAAAGAAAACTCTCCCATCTGCCACCCCAACAACCATATGGGATCCTTGGAAAATGAAGGAAATTAAAGTCCCTGTGGGATCACAGCTCCCAGCTCAGCTGTGGGGGGCTTGGGAGGATCAAATATTTGAGCTAAACACATCCTGTGCCCCGGGCAGCCCCGCGGCGCTGCCGGGCTGGCTCTGCCAGCCACAAGCAGCTAAACCTGAGCTATGTGGCTGAGGGTGACCCCGTTTTGGGAACCTGGAGCTGCAGGGAAGCTGAGGGATACAGAAGGACGCTGTCCTTGCTGCCAGCCACTGTCACCCGCCCCGGGGCAGGACAGCCCTGAGCCCTGCCCGAGGCTCCGGGACCAGCCCTGCAGCACCCACCCCGTGCTGCCCCAGCGCCCTGGGAGCCTGGCTCTGGGTGCAGAGTGAGGGCATTTGGTCCTTCTTTCCCCAAACCAAGCGCTCCTGTGGCTGGCAGAGCTGCTGTGCTGCAGGGAGCCGGGAGGGATGCCTGAACGGCCCAAGGAAGGCGAGGGGGGATGCACCTGCTCTGCCCCAGGGGCCCAACGAGCCCCGGAGGAAAAGGATGCTCTGCCACCACCCGAGGAGGGCACAGATTCCGGGATGGCAGCAGCAACCCCACCCCGGAGCTGGCACTGCCAGCTCTCCAAAGGGACAGAAGTTCCTTTCACTTTTTAAGCAATTTCTGGAAACGACCACAACAGCTATTCCTCACTGTAAAAAATTCATTCCTGGCTAAGGAATATTCCCCACATAACTTGATAGGAGGCCACTTCCAGGCTCAGATCCTAACAGAAAACAAAGACAGTTTCTTTGAGCCTCATCAGCACCACGGGCTCGAACTCTCATTTTTCAGCGTGTAAATCTCCTCCCTGCAGCACGAGGAGCCAGCACTGCCCACAGAGGGCACATGCAGTGGGAAAAACAATCGGGATTATTTGGGCCTGAGAAGGTGATTTAAGAATAATGGATGAGTAAAGCCACTGCATAATAACTTTCTGCATTTTCTTGGTTTCCCTGATTTCGTTTTGTCCATCTGGCCTCATGCTGCTTTTCTCTGCAGCGTTCTGCAAACACCAGTTACAAGAGCTGATCAGAGCACTTCACTGCAAACCCCAAAGACCACAACTCTGAAACAATCCAACTCGATCATATTTATCAAAAGAAACGCCATGTTTGTTCTGCTCTTTCTTTTCTCGTCTTTTTTTTCACTTAAAACCACCAAACTTTGTAATAACATTTTTGCCTCAGCAGCTCTAACCAGCAAGACTCTCCTCCTCCAGTTGCACAGTCCCTCCCTGTGCAGCCCAGCTGGGAGGTGTGAGCACCACAACCCTCCCAGTTTACTGGCCCAGCCTCAATTTCTCTCCCTGCCATCAAGCTGGACATGTAGCCTTGGAGAACCCTTCCCAGTAATCAAATACAGCAAAGATTAATACATTCAATTCACTTCTTTCTGGTTGGGTATTTTTCCACTTCTTATTCCTTGCGCTTTCCCAAATCTCCCTGTGCTGCACCCACTGCTGTGCTGTCCACCCAGCGCTTCCAACCCAGCCTCCTGCTCAAGCAGGGGCTGGAAGGGACCTTAAAGCCCATCCAGTGCCCCCCCTGCCACGGGCAGGGACACCTTCCACTGTCCCAGAGTGCTCCCAGCCCCGTCCAGCCTGGCCTTGGACACTGCCAGGGATCCAGGGTAAGCCACAGCTTCTCTGGGCACCCTGTGCCAGGGCCTCCCCACCCTCACAGGGAAGGATTTCTTCCCAATATCCCATCTAGCCGTGCCCTCTGGCAGTGTCAAGCCACTGTCACTCTGGACCCTTGTCCCCAGTCCCTCTCCAGCTCTCCTGGAGCCCCTTTAGGCCCTGGAAGGGGCTCTGAGCTCTCCCCGGAGCCTCCTCCTCTCCAGGTGAGCACCCCCAGCTCTCCCAGCCCGGCTCCAGAGCAGAGGGGCTCCAGCCCATGTTTGTGCAGAAGAAGGGGATAAACTCTCCCCGCTCCTCGGGCTCCCCCAGGGCCTGCAGCGTGAGCCCTGGGCGCTGTCTGGAGCAGGGAGCCCTTTCCACCAGGAGCCTGGCCTCCCTTCCCTCTCCCCACTCCCGCCCTCGGCCCGCACGGTCTGCAGCCAGAGGGATTTTCCTCAGCTCCACAGGTGACACAGCCGCTGGCACTCGTGTTTTCCCAAGTGCTGCTGCAGAACACACCAGCAGTGGATCAGTTCCCCCAGCAGTTCCCTTCCCCCTGCCCGGCCAGGACACCTTCCCTGCAGGAGCCTGTGGATCCCTCACTCCAGGCCCAGCCAGGACACCTTCCCTGCAGGAGCCTGTGGATCCCTCACTCCAGGCCCAGCCAGGACACCTTCCCTGCAGGAGCCTGTGGATCCCTCACTCCAGGCCCAGCCAGCACACCTTCCCTGCAGGAGCCTGTGGATCCCTCACTCCAGGCCCAGCCAGGACACCTTCCCTGCAGGAGCCTGTGGGTCCCTCACTCCAGGCCCGGGGCACGGCGCCAGCACGCGGGGGCAGAGGGGGCTGGTGACAGCTCTGGTGCTGTGACAATGTCCCAGCTTAGCACTGCCCTGTCACCAGTGTCTGCACAGCGGCCGCCGGATTGGGTTACCCCCAGGTGAGGGGAAAGCGGTGGCCTTCCAGCTCCAGCTAATTTAGGAGATTAATTAGGCACAAGGATCTCCTTTCAGAGGAGACACGATGTCTTTGTGAGCCAGCAGCCCTGTTCTCCTCGGCCCTTCGGGGGGAATTGTCAGCCTCTGGCTGGGAAGTCGGGTGGTGCGGGAGGGGTGGTCCCCATCTGAACCCTGCTCACGTCCCCCCCTTCGCCCCAGCTCCTTCCAGCACTGCCAGCTGGAGCTGCCGGGCCACGGGGGAGCTCTGGATGCTTTCAGCACTCCCAGTGCTGTGTGGTGTGCCTGGAGCCCGGCACTGCCTCAAAAACACTCCCAGAGCCGTCAAAAGACTTTTACAAGGGAGAGTCTGGGCTACATCCCTGGTTTTGCATTTGATCTCCCTGCAGAAAGAGGAACCAAAGAATGCACTCGGCCGTTTCTCTGCTATATTTCATCTGAGGTGACATTTATAGGTGGCAAGAAGACCTAATGTACCATCATTTTGCTTTCAGCAGGCTCAATGAAAGGTTTGGCTGGGCTCACGCTTGAGATTCTGCCCAAAGGAAACTCGGATGCTGACTGAGCAGAGGGGCTGGGAGCAGAGCTGGACGTGGGGGCTGAGCAGGCTGGGACAAGCAGAACACCCTGGGACCCCAAAATCAAAGCAGGGAAGGCAGGCAGGGGAGGAGAAAGACAAGAAGAGAGGCCTGGCCAGCAGGATGATGATCCTGAGCTCCACGCAGCAGCTCAGCACACAGAGTGCCTGTGACTGCCCCGGGGAAGGCTTTGGTGGAGCATCTTTGATTCCTGCATCCATCCCAACCACACTGACTGGCAGGGATTTCAAATCCTGCTCTATTTGAAAGTGAAATTTCCATTAGCCAATATTTGTCTGAGGCAGTTTCTTTGAAGAAGATGCTGCTATGCAGCGATCTCCACACTAATTACAGGAATTAGGAAAGCAATGGTGTGCAAGATTTTTTTTTCCCAAGGCTCTCCAGAAAGCTGCCTCTTAAGCATCATGTACCACTGAAGTTTAAGGTGCTTCTTTAGAACTCTTGCAAGGAAATCTAAATTAATTCAGCTTGCAAGAAGCACCCTAATATGTTCCCAGAGCATCACCCAAATAGAACAGTGCTCTTCAAAGGCAGAAACGTGAGGAGTCTCCTGAGGGGCAGCACTGGGAAAAGCTGTGGATGGTGGGAGTCAGGCTGCAGGAGCTGCAGGGTGGCCTGGAGTGTGGAGCCTCTGAAGAGGCCATTCATCTGTCCTTCTGTCTGTCCACCTGTCCATCTGCCTGCCCATCTGCAGCCACCCACAGACCCCCTGTGACACCAGCCCCCAGAGGAGCACAGCCATGGCCAGGGCAAGGCAGAGGATCCAAAGCCACCCCAAACTCATTCCTGCTGGGGAAGGAGGGAAGGAGCGATGGGCGCCTGCTCCCGTTAGCAGAGGGCTCTCAGCCTGACAAATTACCTTGGTTTTAATGGAGCCAGGAGAAAATATTTCGATATATGACCACTGGGTCACACGGGGCTGGCCACAGGGTTGGAGATTTGTTTTATGAGAATATTTGGCTTCATTTTCAAGTTCAATCTGTGAAAAGTTTCTAGACCAAGAGCCAGCCAAAAAGTGAAGGAGCTAAAGCTTTGCACAGTTGTTGTGCCAAACTCCAGGCCCATGGAAAGCCCACACAGCAGCAAAACAGATCCCAGCTTTTCCCCCTGCGAGCCCGGAGCAGCACACGGAGCTGCTGGGGCAGGCAGGATCCCACTGCTGGGGGCTTCTCTTACCCAAACAGCCTGAAATATCCCACCTCAAATGGAAATTTGTCACCTCCCTCTGCCCTCCCCACACCAACCCCTGCTCCTGTGGCCCACAAGCATCGTTCTTTTCCACACATCTTAAAATACCTCATGGAAGGATACAGATACTTAAAAAACAAATCCTGGATTATTTAAGCACAACAAGGGAAGGAATTAATAGAATCATTAAGGATGGAAAGACCTCCAAGATCATCAAGTTCAACCTTCTATATGAAATCTGTACATATACATGTATGCATATATATAAATATAGATAGATTTTAAGATTATACCGCCATCAGCAACTAAGCCTCAACTGTATTTATCTGTGGAGTCTACTGAGTTTGCTGCTTGTGTTTTCCATGAGCCAGGTTTAAGGACATTTGCCAGAGCCCTGAATCACTCTGGGTTACGGAGCTTTCTCACCACAGGCATGATCTAGGACTCCCAAGCTAAAACTGCTCTAAAAGAAACAAACGCACAGACACCCTCACAACAGTCTGCACCAAAAAAAATAAATAAGTCATAAGATAGTTTGAATGTGATGTCATCTGGAATCAGCCAAGCAGCAGACTGGGAATTTTAGGAGCTTTTCCCAAGCAAGAGGACTGGCAGATAGGCGGGTTCTGTTCTAACCTGGCAGCAATCTCTGCTCCTCCTGAGCACAAACCAACACCAGTCTGGGACACAGAAGATGCAAACCCTGAGCAGCCACACAAGGAGGTACTGAGGGGAGGGGAGATGAAATAATCAAGGATCCTGACCCTGCCTGGAAGGCAAGACTTCAAGCAGCAAAAGCCTGGGTTGGGGACCCAGGGTTGGGGGGTACCCAGGGCACCTCCTGCAGCAGCTCCAGCCACCCCACCCCGCTGGAAGCACAGATTCTGGGCGTAAAACCCCCTGTCCCAGCCTAGGACCACAGCTGGGAGCTGGTCTGCTCCTCTTCAAGAGCAATTTAGATAATGCTGCTCTGGAGCTGCTCTGATTACAAGATTTTACCTAATCCCCCAAAAATGCCATTTATTGTTTGGCAGCCCAAAGATCTGCCCCTTGAGGCTGACCTTGGCAATCCAAACCCAGATTAGGCAGAAGACCAGAGTTTTGGGGTCTGGGCTGAGCTTTGAGTGGCTGCAGGGAGCAGGATGGAGGGAGACACTTCCCCCAGCCCCAGTTTCCAGCTGGGGCTCCCTGCAGCCACCCAAGGGTGCCCAGCACACACTGGGGGCTCGGGGGCCAATCCCCCCAAGGAAGGGCAGCAGGGGACACGGCAGCAGAGGAGGGTCCCCAGGGAGCCCCAGCCCTGCTCTGCTGGCCCCAACACGCCTCTCCCAGCTCTTGGCTTGCTCCCGAGCCGCGGTGGCTCCCGGCCAGGCGGCCACAATGCAGTGGAAGGAAGAAGAAACAGCTTTGTTTTGCCCAAAGCCTCGCAATTAATCAAGTTCCTATTTCCTCGCGGCTCCACGTTCCCCACCCCAAACACCCAGGCAGCTCCCAGCCACGGCAGAGCCCCCGTGCGAGCACGGGCTTGGCTTTGCAATCTCATGTGAACACAGAAAATGAAATTAAAGTGAAATAGAAACGTCTTTGCTACAGTGAGAACCACTCGAGTCCCGTGCAAGACGGGAGCCCCTGGAGCAGGCTGGCAGCCCCATCCCTGCCAGCAGCACCCCCTGCACCCCTCCTGGGCACCGCTCTGCCACCCAGCAGGAACACATGGAATCCCACAGGCACTTAGGCTGGAAATGACCTCGAAGATCATCGAGTCCAAGCTGTGCCTGATCCCCACCTTGTCCCCAGCACAGAGCACCGAGTGCCATGTCCAGCCCTTCCTTGGACACCTCCAGGGATGGGGACTCCTAACCTCCCTGGGCAGCCCCTGCCAAGGCCTGACTGCCTTTTCCAGGAAGAAATTCCTCCAGATTTGGACCCCTCTGAGCACAAGTCACTGTTTTTATAGTGACACACAGCAAAACAAAACACCAGTGCATTTTCCTGGCCTTTTTCCAAATTGAAGTGGAGCTGAATATCAGGGTGGAAGGAGAGCGGGTGAGAATCCAGGTTCCTCAGGGACAGGAGCACTTGATTTATGAGCAGATTTCTTAAACAGAAGTCCCAGAGATGCCATTTCAGAGGGACATTCCCAAAGTGGCTGCCAGGAAGGCAGGATGAGGGTGGGACCCGCTCCTGTGCCTCTGCACCTCTAATTGCCATTATTCTCCAGGAATATAAACAACAGGAGCCACCGAGCAGAGAGCCATGAAAGCTCAGCAGAACAGGGGCCTGGGAGCACAGGGAGAGGAACTGGAGGTCAGGCAGGTTAAGGACTCATTTCTGGCTCACCACAGCTCCTCTGGATGAGGGCAGATGGGCAGGCACAGCACAGCAGGCACAGCCTGGTCTCTCCTGCAGCTCTGTCCAGCTCCCCTGCAGAGGAGCCAGCAGCATTTAAAGGTCTGCTTGCTTCTCCTCACATGTTTTTGCTTTCATGTGTCCCAGCTGATAACTGTCAAAGTTATTTGCACTTTTAAGAGACCATTTTTTCCAAAAAAATCCTACCCTCTCCTGCTTGAGTCATTGCCCCATCCCTGGAAGTGTCCAAGGCCAGGCTGGACAGGGCTTGGAGCACCCTGGGACAGTGGAAGGCGTCCCTGCCCACGGGATGGAGGAGCTTGAAGGTCATTCCAAACCAAAGCAGTCTGTGGTTCCATGATTCTGGGATGCTGCACTTGGATTTGGGATGGTGAGGGCCTTCGGAGCAGAGCACAGGGACAGAGCAATGGGAGGAAGGTGCAGCATCACCCCAGTCCCACAGCTCTGGTGTGCTGTCCCCTGTCCCCCTGCCCCACAGCTCCCTCTCAGCCACTTGGAGAAGTCCCTGATGGAGACTGTTTTGCAAATTCAGTAATATTTGAAATTTCTCTCATTTTTGGGCATGGAAAGAGAAATGTTCAGTTTTAACTGGGATGCCTAATGAAGATTTATTCCAGTCCTGCAAATCAAAAGCATGTGGGAATAACCACTCTTCCTTGGAGTAACTGGGTTATTTTTTCATGACCACTAGACCTTAGATCTACTCCTCATTTCTTTCCATACTCACAGAGGGCAAGAAATAGCCATACTTGGTCAGTGAGAAAATGAAATTAAATGCAAATAGACATGTACTGTCTAAATCTGAGTTTCCCAAGGTTATTATTTCCCTAATGCCAAGTCCCTGGGGTGAAGGAGGGGCAGCACCAGCCTGGGCCAGGGCTGGCAGTGTGGGGGCTCAGCCCGGCCCATGGCCCCGTGCCACCAGCGCCCTGAGCCTGAGGGCAGGGATGGGCACCAGCACTGGGAACATGGACAGGCCTGGAGGCACTGAGGGACACGGGAAGGGTGTTAAACTGGTTGTATCTCCTTGGCTGGAACCACCGAGTGCCACCCCTGACACAGGCAGGGACACCTCCCACTGCCCCAGGCTGCTCCAAGCCCCAGTGTCCAGCCTGGCCTCGGGCACTGCCAGGGATCCAGGGGCAGCCACAGCTGCTCTGGGCACCCTGTACCAGGGCCTCACACCCTCCCAGGGAACAATTCCTCCCCAGTATCCCATCTAAGCCTCCCTATCGGTGTGAAGCCATTCCCTTGTCCTTCCCCTCCCTCAGCTGAAGTACACATCTCTGCCAGAAACACAGTGCTTCCTGCTAGGCCGTGTTTTCTAAGGAAGATGCTTTCTGCAGGGGCCGGATAAAGACACCTGACAGGACACAGAAACCAACGGGACACAGAAACCCACCACTGCTTTGGACACAAATCCCTGCCCAGGGTTTGGTGGCCCCGGTCCCCGGGCGGCCGCGGCCGCAGTGACAGCTCCTGGCACGGGACAGCAGTCCCGCTGACTCACCCAGTACAACTCCTGCCCAGAGCAGTTTTTCCATAAAAATAAACCCAGCCCTAATAAATAAATGCATTCCCATCGTAAAAGCCCGATTGGTGGCTGGAAAGGAAGAGCCTGAGCCCTGCAGCAAAATAATTTCCCTCTGGATTGGAGACTCAGGACTGTGCTCCAGGGAAAGCACGTCAGAAGGAGCCCGTTTCCCTGGGGAGGGGGACTGGGGGACCAGCACTGAGGTGGAAGCACCTCAGCCCCAGCACAGGCACTGCTGGGAGAGAGGCCTGGAAGAAGCGACATCGCTCACGAGGGGGATTTAGGAACTGGCGCAGCTCCCGGCCGAGCAGACCTGGGGGATACATGAGCATTTAGCAGGGAGCCAAGGGCTTTTGTAAACAGAAGCTCAAACAAACCTCTCTCGTTTCACAGATGGTGCTCACAATTTACAGCTGGCACATTTAAAGGCCACCTTGGACACGTCGGTGCTCATGGCCGCAAATGGGACACGAGAAACGCCCCAGGCCTGCAGGCCTCAACATTCGCACTCCAAGGAGCCTCCCGCTGACATCCACAGCAGTTATTTCCACAAGAGTATCAACGGGACTCCTTAGTAGGAACAAGGAACATCAGAATGAGCCAGCTCCTTTCCCTGCAGCTTCCCAGTCTGGGCGAGCACAGGCCCCCAGCTCAGCACCGATGTGAGAGTCAGCCTCTCCTGAACAGCTCCCCAGCACGACGGCCCTGGTCCACAGCTAAAAATTACAGAAAACTGTGGAAGAAAACCCAAAGTCCTGAAGCAGAGCTCAGGGATAGGTCTCACAGGGCCAGCAGAGGACTTGGCAGTGTTTGGAGGAGCGCAAACCCCAAGGCACCTCCAGACCCTGGCCATGGCCACAGATCCTGATCGTGGGCCCGGCAGCTCCAGGGCAGCAGCAGAACCCCAACACGGCAGCAGCAGCTGCCCCAGGCCGGGGCAGAGAGCGTGGCTGCCCGCAAAGCCCACACTGCTCAGCTGCCCGGACAAACAAACAGAAGGGTCTTTATGGAGACATTATTTGGGCAGCCCCGCGGAGCAGCAGAGACGGAGCCGCCGGACACTGGCACCATTCAGACACCCCGCCCCAGCCCAGCCCGCAGCCACAGGGCAGGGCTGGGGACAGGCCCGCTGCTGGCAGCCCTCCTCACCCTCCTCATCCTCACCACTGCAAACCCAGTCCCGCCGAGGGCAGAACCCCACGGAGCTCTTGAAAACACAGGCACAGCCCCTGCTCCCGGGCAAGTGTGGGGACTGACATCCACACACACTTAGGATGAAATCAAGTCAGATGCTTCATTTCTCATTGAAAGATTGGATTAAAGACATTTGATTTAAATATCTGGGGTCACAGAGAATATTTGCACTGTGGTATTAGCCCCCTTAGGATCCATATTTCAACTTTTAGCTCAACACAGACCAAAACCCCTATGCTCCTGCATGTGCAGAATTCATAATCACTGGACTTGCGGAAAAGCACCAAATGCCACCAGCACTGCCAGAGCCACGAGCTGCCAGTGCTGTCCTGCTCAGCCCTATTTCACCTCACAGAACTAAAGGCTCTGTAACTGGCACAAGCACCTGGTTCAGTGCCAGCCTGCTCACCTAATCCCTCGGGAACAGCACGGTGCCTCCGCTCCCCAGAGCCTCACACAGCTTTAACTGAGTTATTCTGCTGAATTTCTTTATAACTTCTGTTAAAAAAGGAATCATTAGGAAGAGGCAGCTCCTGGAATCTGAAAAACTGTGAATTTGGCAATCGACCCCTGTAAGGTCCCAGCAAGACCCAGGCTCACAAACCTGTGGTAAGACACACCATTTTTTCCCCCTTGAAGGATAAACTAAAGCCATCCTGTTGGGGCAACGGGATGTGACTGACTCCAGAGCTTCAACCAGGCATGAGAGAGAGCAGCATCTCTACTCTGTATGTACCACATGTAAAGCACAGCCTTGACTTGGAGGTGTCCTACCTTTGGGTGGTCTGTCCTGCCCCACGGCGCTCCTGGCAGGCCACGTGGAAGGGAAGATCCCCCAGGAGCAGGCACAGCTCAGAGCTGGGCCTCCCACTCCCGGGCATGCCGAGGAGAGGCTGCTGAGGGGCTGCTGCAGCTCAGGGTTTAGTGGCAGTGGAATGATGATGGAAGCAGAGCAGATGGTGAAGCTGGATGAAGCCTGTGTCTGTTCCACACTTACCTCCCTGCCTGGGAGAGCCCCGCAGGGCCTGGAGCCATCCCACACTCTGGAGAGATGCACCCCAAACCCCAAAACCAACCCAGCCAAGGCAACAGCATCACCACGTCCACAGCACCTGCCCCGGCACCGGCCATGCCGAGCCCCCCTGGCACCCAGCCACACCAGGCATGGCCCTGTCTGCCCTCAGGGCACGGGGGCTGCCTCGGAGGAGTGGGAACTGGGAGTGTCTGGGGCCGTGGGAGGGGAGGGAAGGACGGGGTCCCTGCACTGGAGGCCCCGCACCCCGCGGTGCTGTGAGGGAGCAGCGTTCCCACTGCCCGTCCGCAGGGATGCACAGGGTGTGCCAGGGGAACAGGGGAATGGGCTTCACTCCTGCAGATCTGAGCAGATCTGAGCAGATCTTCACATGGCAGGGAGGAGAGCTTCACTCCTGCAGATCTGAGCAGATCTGAGCAGATCTTCACACGACAGGGAGGAGAGCTTCACTCCTGCAGATCTGAGCAGACCTGAGCAGATCTTCACGTGGCAGGGAGGGGAGCTTCACTCCTGCAGAACTGAGCAGATCTGAGCAGATCTGAGCAGATCTTCACGTGGCAGGGAGGGGAGCTTCTGTGGGAAAATGCTGCGGGGCCCGGCAGGAAGGAAATTCCCCCAGCGGAGCCGCCATCGCGCGAGGGCTCCGCCGCGGCAAGTTCAGGGACTTCATAAATAACTCGCCCGTCCCCAGGGAGGCATTGCTAAGGTCACTATTTTTTCCCTTGAACTTTCCAGATGAAGGAAGCAATAGCAGAAGCAACAGCATAGATTTGGCTGGAGATCAACTGTACTGACAACAGTCACAGGATTGAACTCAGAAGAAAAGTCCTTTGTGTGTGCTGGAGTTATCACCAGATGGGCCAGGCAGCACTGAGGAGTTCTGCTCAAAAACATTGCACATGGGCAAAACCATCAGAGCTGGAACCGATGGCAGATGTAACCCACAGTAACTAATTCCACTGCTTAGACTGAGTTAAAAATGCAGGGCACATGTTTGGTGCCTATTAAAAATTAAAATGTTAAATTGTATTCTTCAGCAAACTGCTGAGATTGAGAATAAGAAACAACTCTGATTAAAGATTAAGGATGGAGAATCTATAAAACACTAATTACCATTGTACTTACAGGGAATTTGGCCTGTTGGGTTTAATTACTTCTAGTTCAAGATCACTCGAGTTCAGGCTGGGCTGGGGAGCGCTGTTGGAGTTGAGGAAGCTGTTTACATTTGAAGAGATGACGGATTCCAGGCTGGAGTTGATGATGCTGTTCCTGTTCTCCTCTAAAAAACACCAAAACCCAAGAACCATCAGCTGCCACTGCAGACAAAATGAAGAGCAAATGGCTGTGAAGGCATCGAGCGTTCCCAGGAAACCCCATCCCAGTGCAAACGGGGACATCTCCCCAGAGCTCAGTCAGTTACAGACACATTACACTCTAAATCACAAGAAATACCAGGTACTCTCTGGCTCTTTTGGGTTTAAGATGCAGCTACATTTAAATGAACACCATTTTTAGTAGGAAAATACACACTTTTCTCAAGGTATTAATATTTTACATTCCCGAAGGCATCCAAAATGCCACAATCTGAAAGAAATTGAAATGCAAACTATGTACAGGAATGGATTTGTGTGACTGAAGTCAGCTCCCAAGGGACAGAGTGTTTGGGTGACAGTAGGACAACACCTTCCTAGATCAGGAACAGGGCAGATCACCCAGTTAAAGTTGCTTCAGCCTCGTATTTGACACCAGCTGCTGTCTCTCTTTCCTGGTCAGGTGTAAAGGGAGATGAGTCTCTGCTCCATTGTGGCTCAGCTCTTCTGAAACGCAGAGCAGCAGTGGAGCAGAAGTTTGCCTTTGGATCTGATCTGGAATGGGATGTGCTGGGCATGCCCCAGTGCTGGGCCAGTGCTGCCATTGCTCTGCTGACAGCCCAGAGCTTCTCAGAGATCCCTGTTTCCCTCCAGCACATCGGTGGAGAGATCTCCCCATTGTTTGTGTGACTTCAGCAGCGAGCACTGACATTATTGTGCATCTCAAAGAGCCACCACAGCACGGCCCCTCCTCAGCTCTGCACGGGTCACCGAAAATCCCATTAACTCATTTCCAGGAGGCGCCTTTGCCCTCGGAGCAGTAATTGCAGTTGTGAGAAGCAATTAGCAACACTGATGGCACGAGAGCAGCCCCAGGCAGAGAGCGGCTGCTTCTGGGATGCTGCTTTCCTGGAAGGCAGGCACCAGCTGGAAAACACAGAGTCCTACTTCAAGGATACGTCTTTCCACAATTATTTTTCCAGTGCACAATAACATGGTCAAACTACAACCCAAAAGCATGTAGTGACAGGGAGTCCTTGCTCTCAGTCCCTTTAAATCCCACCTCTTTTTGAGTGAGGAGAATGAGCAATAGTAATTCGTATCCTGTGCACGTATAAAGGGGGGTAAAGGAGTGCAAGAGGAACTCCTGGGCTGTGTGAAAGGTTAATCCTGAGCACAAGCAGAAAGGAACTGCCTGTAAAACAGCCTGGCAGGAGGGTTCTCTTGGGGTGTTGGGGCAGCTCTGCCACCACTCCAAAGGGAAATGCCACATCAGCCAAAGGATTGTGGATGCCCAGAGCAGAGTCCAAGGCTCGTTGTCCTGCTCCTTCTCTGGAGCTGCTGCCTTTCCTGAGAACCTGGACAGAATCAGCACCTGCAGGGCAGCAGGACAGGGCTTGGTTTAGCTCAGGTTGAGCTTATCTTCCAGAGATGAGCCAAGGATGTGTGCTGTTGATACATGTCAACATGTTCCTGAAATTAGATTTCATTAATCTTGATCTGCAATGAGGCACCATGGGAACAAGCAGCACAGACATTCCTCTGTCCACACTCTGCAAAAGTTGAACCCTCTGGGCTCAGAGGGCACCAGCACCTTGGGATGATCCATGAGAAGACAAAGAGGGAAAAGCAAAGAAAAGCAGAGCACTGACCTCCACAAATACTGACAGGCAGATGTGGGAGCCAGCAGATGAAATAAGAGAGAAATTAAGCTAAGGACCTAAAAAACCCCAAATCCCTCTGTTTGGGTGTCTGCCAGAGCAGGTTTTAGGCAGCCTGTGACAGACCACCTGCACACAGCTGGCCTAGCCCAGGCACTGCCTGTGCTGACCCTGGCCAGCCCCAGGGCCCCGAGGAGCTGCCCTGAGCCCCCGGAGTGGGGACTGACACCAGATTATCATCTGCAAACATCTTCTGCCCAAGGCTGAAGGCTGGGAATAAGCTCCATAAGCTTGGCAGCTCAGCGTGGATTGTCCCTCTAATCTCCAGAGCAGCCACCCGCCAGCGGAGCTCAGAGTCCCTCTCAGCCACAGAACTGCAAGTGCCTCAGCTCAGGGGGAAGGGAGACGAATGGCAGAACCTGAAACTCCTGCTTTATTTTATTTCCTCCTTTTTAAAAGGCTGAAACTGTATTTTGCCTCATGGCTTTGAAAGTTCATGTGAAGGATTCTTCGCTGGAAGATTTAGTTTGGTCTTACAGCTACAAGAGCAGAGCTGCCCATCAGCTCAAGAGCATTTCCAGCACGCAGGGGGCAGAAGAGCCTTTCACCCCTCACCCAAACTTTGTATCTTTAGTGGGAATTCAGGCAGGCAGAGCCTCTGGAGCCTCACCAGAGCCTTTCTCTCCAGGAACACAGTGCTGGGGCAGGGCTCTGCCTGATAACTGATCCAGGGCACTTTGGTGACAGTGACCCCAGGGACCAGAGAGGGGATGACAAAAGAACTGATAAGGAACAAAATGGCGCTTGCGTGTTGGTGACACTTGTGTCACAAGAGCCACTCCCTGGGGCAGATGTGGATATAAATGTAAATGTTTAACAACAAAATAATCACTGTAATCATAGATTAATCACAATTATCTAATCTGCTCCTTGTCTGTTGAACATGATAATTTTTGACTTACAGCTTGGTATGATGAATGCTAGTGAAAAAGTTAGAAAGATACTGGACTTCAATGAACAGATTTCAGGTGATGGAAAATCCACTGTACCACTCCACTTCTTTTTATGTCAAACTCCTCCTAGTCTTAAAAAATGTGCACCTTGTCCACATTTTAGAACACTTCTAGCTTCAATTTCAACTTTCAATTTCTGTGGTGCTCAACTGGGCTTGAGCTGCTGCCTAAGCCCTTGTGCTTCACCCTGACTTAGAGCCTTGGTCTGTCTCCAGACCTGTAAGAAAGGAAAGAAAGAAGAAGAAAAGAAGAAGAAAAGAAGAAGAAAAGAAGAAGAAAAGAAGAAGAAAAGAAGAAGAAAAGAAGAAGAAAAGAAACCTCACTTATTTCTCCAGTGATGTGCAGCAGGGAAGGCAAATAAAACAGTAGTGGCTTCCCAAAGACACAGGAGGTTATAGACTGTCAAGAGGAAAACTAAGAAAATGTTGCTTCACATGAGAATAAACAAATGCAGAAATAAAGAAATGAGCTCAGTTCCTCTCCCGGGCACGGGGAGGATGGCACACAGAGGCTCCAGCAGACCGGCGAGCCTGGAGCCTGACAAGCCACTGCTTAGTTAGCAGCAAATAAATTACTGGGGCTGAAAGTTTTCAAAAGCAGTGTTTGATATTTGAGGCTTCACCGAGAGTCGTCCCACACCATTTCCAGAGCACGCTCGGGGGCCACCACTGCTTCCTCAAACCCACGCAGATCTTTCCGACACCCTCCGAAAGGAGAGTGCCTGGTAATTAACAGTAACTTAATCAGACAAACCCACATGTTTTGAGAGTCAGCAAAGTCCACAGTGACCACTCTGTGCACCCTGGGGAGCTGCTATCCCCAGCCTGGCCCTGCTCCTTGCTCCACTTGTGCTTGTCCTGCTCACCAGGAGACTCTCCAGCTTTTTTACCAAACTGGGAGAGCTCCCTGCGTGCAGCTGGCTGGCTCCAGGAGCACATGGGCAGGAAGAACCAGAGAGCTGGGAATTGGGTTTACCCTGTAACATGAAACAACAGCCTGAGCAGACACATTTCTGCCACCCCACGAGCAGGGCTGGGGCCTTGGCTCTTTCACCAAAATATCTGGAGCATCAATTAGTGACAGAAATGGAAAGATGAGCTCCAACATTTTTTAACTGCCATGGGACATAATCCTCAGGAAAATGCCGAACCTCCTGGCCGAGTTTTCCTGTCTGTAAAAGGCAAAGTGCCTGAGGGCACCCCGAAAGGGCCGCGCTGTGGGGACGCCGGCGGGCGGCCGCCCTTGCCGCAGGTGTGGCACCGCGGCCCGGCAGCTGATGGCAGCGATGACGGCTCCAGCAACATGAGAAGGGGACACGCAGGGGCCCGTCAGGTGGGGAGGGGACAGCAACACTTTATCCTGTGCTAAGGCAGCCTCATGTCGAGCCCTGGTTAAGGGCTTGGATGCCAGGAGAGATTCCACTCCCCACCAACGCGACAGCGGAGGAAACCGAAGCCTGACCCTGTTATGGAATCACCCCTTCCACTGAGAGCAGGAAAACTGCACGGGAATGGCACGGGAATGACAGTCTGTTAGGCATGATCAGGGCACGGCTGGAGGGCCGGGAGGGCACTCACGCTTCTCGTTGGGCTGGGGCGTGTGGAAGAGCGTCAGCGGCCGCTCGCTGCACGAGGGAGGCTTCGACTCCGTGCTCTTCTTGCGGGATAACAGCAGCTGCGAGTTCGACGCTGGAGCCTCTGGCACCGTGTTAAATATCTGTTAAAAATAATAAACAAGTTGTTCTTTGGCATCACCCCATGGAACAGGACAGCTGCCCACCTGCCTGGGCTGCACTGCTCCACAGCACAGCCTCTGAGGAAGACATGCACGCAACAGGGCAACATTTTGGGGACAGATTCCTAAATTCCACATTCCCACTCTGTCTGCACTCCTTTTTTTTTTCACCCAAGATGCACACTGCAAGCTGTGAAGAACCCTGACACTCTGGCACTCTGCTGACTTTCTGGGGGTGCAGGTGATGATGAGCAGCCCAGACAGACCAACCAGTGTCCCCCTGTGCCCCCCAGAGCGTGACCCCCGTGGCTGCGCTCCCACGGCTGCGGACCAGCTTGGGAAAGTCTTTGCAACTTCCAGTCACAGCTGTCAGAAAACTGAGTAATCACATTTTTCTCAAGGGGATGAAATTTTAAAACTGCACAAACCCAAAGAGCAGCAGCCTTGCTGGTTGCTGATATTTGGTTACGTATTTTTCCTTTTCTGGACCCCCAGGCTCAGACAAGGGCAGTGATCCCTCCAGACCAGCTCTCCCAAAGTCTCCCTCCATTGCTAGAGTCCATTAAACCCATTCCTCGCTGTCTTTCCGGCTCTACCTGCCCCTGCCAGACAGACAACTGGCGTGGCCAGGCTTTCCCAATAGGAAAAGCACATGTTGGCACAGCTCTCTGCTGAAGAAATAACTGGATGTGGACTTAGAGCTGTGATCCTGCCGCCCCAGCCAGGACAAGCTGGTTTCTACTTCTGCCTTCGCCGCCCAAATGCACGAAGTCGTTACTCCTTTCCAACCAAAACCAGACTAACAAAAGATCATAATCAGGGAACTGGCTGAATTTAGAAGAAAATGGTATTTTTTAGCACATGCAGCCAGGGAGGGACAGCCAGGACCTCAGCCCCACTGAGCCACCACTGCTCCACTGACAGACCACAACATCCATGGCCGACAAACACAAACACACCAGGATTCAGACCAACATTGTGGATAAAGCCAGTATTTGGAAAACCTGGATTTAGTCAGCAAAGCAGGAGCCAGCCAAGGTGTGCATCTCACACTGGTTTCCTTTAGTGCTCATCTCTCTCGAAACCGAGGACAAACTCCCATGAAACAGTGGGAAGCGGGGAGAAAGGGAATTTCTGTGATGGAGACACGGCCATGCTGACTCACACTGGGATGACCATAAACAAGGCTGGCTACCAGCAGCACTGGTTACACAACCACAGCCCAAGAACGAGGAGCCAGCTGCCCCCTCCCCAGCACAGCCCCACCGTGGTGCCACTGGCCATGGGGGAGAGAGGGGGGCCTGGGAGAGGGGGCTGCCATGGGCAAAGAGAGACCAATTCCTTTCCGTAAACTACTGACATGAAAGAAACAAGGGAAGCTGTTACCTTCTCATGGTTTTCTATTAAAATTTCAATCACAATGTTCTGGAATTTGATGTCCATAATGGCAGCGACTGTTTCCTCTTGAGGTCGAAGCAGCGTCGGCCCAAACACCACACCCAGATTAGCAACAGTCATCAGGTTCTGCTTGTGATTATCTGCAACCCTGGGGAAAAAAAAGACAAAGAAAATGAAGTAGGTGATGGAACCAATCCACAGGGAACCCCCTCCCTGCCCTCCCTGCCTCGTGGCTGGCACAAGGCTTACAACGCTGACTACATTTTTTCACGCTCCTGGTGAGCTCCTTGAAGGCTCAACCATGTGAAAAAGCACAAATTTAACTGTTGTGTTCCTGGAGACCTTTCAGCCTCCATGAATTGACAAATTCCATAAAACCTCAGCCCCACACCAGCCACTGAGCCTCATGCTGCAAACCACTCCCAGGAAAACATCTTGAATCATTAATGCTTAAAACCCTTCTGAAAACAAATTGTTGGACCTCTGACACACACTGCTCTCCAACTCAATGAGTGACCTCATATGTTCCAAAGGCCAATTCCTTCCCAGCCATTCCAGCACCAGAGGTCAGTCCTATCCAGCCCAGCCAGGCCGGCTGGGAGGCCAAGATGGGGCTTTGCCCCCAGATCCCTGTGCCCCACGTGTTCCCCTCTCCGTGGCACGGGGAACCCCCCCTAGATGGGCACCCAGGGACACAGGGACAGCCAAGCCTTCCTCCTTGCCAGCTCCATCTCTTCCAGGTCACAAGAGGGCACAGAGCAGCTCAGCAAAGCGAAGCAGCTCACACTGAGGATGTGGCACCCTGGTTACGGTGTTCGAGGGGTTACCCTGGAGCAGCTCCAGCTGGCACCTGGTGTTGGAGCTGCAAAGCCCCAGCAGCCCGATGGGACACGTCCCCTGCTCTGCCTGGCCCCGAGGGGACAGCGCAGCAGGGAGGCAGCCCGCGCCCCTCGGCCGTGCCGGGCTGCAGGTGCTGGGCTGCTCCAGGAGCCCTGCCCGAGGCCTGGGCACAGCTCTCCGGGTGCCCTGGACGCTGCTGAGTCACACGGGGACACGTGTGTGCCCGGGACCTGCGGTGCAGCCCCGCGGCCCCGGCTCAGGAGCCTTTCTTGTGGTTTGCTCCTGACCTCTTCAACCAGGAAATGTGGTGGCTTCAGGCTGCATGCTCACAGCTGTAGCCTGAGGGGGTTTTAGTGTCTTTTCCTGCAATTTCTCTCGTGTTTCCCTGGACAAATGCAGCAGGCCAGCACACAGTGAGGCTCAGACTCACTTGCTGGACTGACCCTAACATTTATTGCTGTGAGTTTCTGCTATTGATCTTGAGGCCAAGACATTCATGTGCAAGCTCAGCGTATTTCAGCACGCTGTAAGCCCAGGCTGGCGTAAAAGAAAAGATGCTTTCCATCCTTTTCCATCCAAATCTCACCTGAACCAGCGAAGAGCTCATCCCTATACACAGCTCCTCTGGCAGCAGACAGGGGCCTCATCACATGGGGGCTCAGGGACTCAGCTCTGCTGGCTTAGCTTCCCCCAACAGCAGCGTCAGCCCTACCCACTGGCTGGGCAAGAAGCCTCATCATGGTGCACATTTCATCCCAGGGGAACACCAGAGCTGTCCCCTCCACCGAGTCTGCGCTTGGGATCCAGCCTCAGAGTGGGGAGATCCTGGCCAAAGCCCTCGGGAGCTGGCAGGACCTCCCTCTTACCCGTAACTCCCCCCGTTGCCAGGAAGCTCTGAATATTTGATCACAGCCTGCGGGAAATCTCCGGTGTCAGTAAATGGTTGGGGCAGATGGGCTGCCCCGGAGACGGGCGCTGGCACAGAGGTGACAGCCTTGCCAGAGGTGACGTGCTGCCCACACTGCCACCCAGCCAGGCTGGCCAGCCCCGTCCCTGGGAGGGCACAGAGCCTCTCCCCATCCCCATCCTCATCCTCACCACAGCCACGAGCTCGCCAAGCTGCCCATGGCCACGCCAGCACCGCCAAACCGGGAGGGGAACAAACTCTCCTTAGGGAGCCACAACCTCATGGAGCAGCAGGAAAGGCAGAAGAAGCCCAATAAGAACCATTATATACCATAAAACCTTCCCCCCACTCCCAGCCACCTCACTCACAAATCCCAGTGACATTTTGCATTGCAAAACCGCATTTCAGACACACATTCACGTGCTCCTAATTGGATATGGAAAAACACAGCTGCAGTTCAAATGGCTTTGAAAAGCACTAATAAAATAATAATTTTAATGATCTTCTGTGGTTAGTAAAACAATGTTCATTTATAAAAAAACAACTGAATTGATCTAAGTCGCACAAAATTAGGTGCCTCCATTTCTCATTACCGTTACCATGTCCTACATCACTCTAATAAATTGCACTGTCACCAGCTCATTACAGTGAGGCAGCTGAGCGTGGTCCTGGTGATTATTTCAGACTGGGCTATTAATGGTTTCCCAGGCAGGACACGGCCCCACAGCAGCAGCCACGGAGCTGCCCAGGGCCTGCCCACTCACCCACAGGGTGCTGGCCCTCGCCTCCACCACCAAACCCCTCCTCGCTGTACTTCGCTTTGTTTCTGGAAGTGTGGGAGCTGTTCTGCAGCTGTGCAATCTGGCTCTTCTCTGGAATAAACCTCAGTGGCCCATGAACTCCTGCTCTGCACCCCAGGTACTTTTCCAGCAATAGCCATCCCTGTACCGGGCCATCACAGCTGTGCTCCAAAACATGATTCACCTTTCACATCCTTCAAATTCCCCATCCACTACCCACAGGATAATTTACTCTAAATTATACCTCTTCATCATCCTTTGTACTAGGAAATAACGCCACAGTTTCTAAAGATGGGTGTTCTCAGCCCAAAGTGGGCTTAATGCCGGGGCTGTTCAGTGGGGACTGTCAGTGCCATTCCTGAGCTGCTCTTTAGAAGTTTTCCAAGCATTCACTGTATTTTCCTTTTAACCTGCTGTTTCTTTCCAGCCCTTGATGCACTCTGAGAGAACTGCACTATCATCCATTTCTATGGGTCCTTTTTCTTCTCCCCACTTTAAAAGAGTCACTTCCAGCACAGGAGAAAGCAACAACTAATGGAGGAATGTGCAGAACCTCTTCACTTCACTCCTGCTCGGGGCTCACAGTGGGCCAGCTGTCCCTGGCTTTTGGACTCTGGGCTGCTCCCCCCCCTCGCAGCACACCATGGTTCCCACGTGCCTCCCCCAGTGGGAGATCAGCCTGGGGGCGTGGGGCAGGCAGAGCCCCTTGGCCAGGGAATGTCCTGCCCAGCAGTGCCCCACCAGCGAGCAGCTCCACGAGGACCTGACCCGCTGGGTGCTGACCCAGCAGCCGTGCTGGACACTGCCAGCACCCCGCCGGTGTCACCAGGACCCAGCCCTGCCACGCCCCGGGCCAGCCCGGGCTGGGAGCCCCGGGAGCCCCGTCCCCCAGGGCATCCCCAGGGTGTCCCCGACACCGCTCGCTTCTCGCTCCCTTTCAGCAAAACAAAGGAGAACGGCAGCGGAGTAAATCCATGTTGGGTGTTAAATTAGATTATGCCCAGGTTGCCTGGATACTGTATAATCACCACCATGACCAAACACAATTTAATACGGGGTAATTGGTAGCCAAGGTTCAGCACGGGGGAAGCAGGGAACAGTAAATATTCCAGTGTGATCGGAGCTCCAGTGGGTGCCACAGGGGCTCCTGGCTCTGCTCCCACAGAACTCCTGCTTTCCATGTCTGGAATTACTTCCTACATGTATTTTATATATGTATTTATATATATGTATACACTGCTGTGTGTGTATTTTGTATATAAATACATATTTTATATACAGAATGCATGTATCTGAATCTCAGCTGGAAGGCCGTTATTAGTTCAAATATCTTCCCTGATTCAGAACAAAATCTCTGAGCAAACAACCATCTGAAAGGAACAAAAGGAAACTCTGGAGTGTTTCTATTTCCATGCCTCAGACAAACCTTTGCAATCAAAGTGCTTGTTGTGGCTGGCCTAGCAAGTCCTCATAGGATGGAAAACAATGCAGCTCATTCCTCTTGCTACAGGTAAAAATCCATCCTGTCTGCCACCACCAGCAGAGCTTCTGTTTAACGTGAAAAGCCATTCACACAGAGGCCAGCCATCCCCCAGATCATTTAGGCTGCTCTGGGTAGTTTGATAGAAATTCAACACTCACCTTTGACTCTGGACATACATGGAAGGTAAAACGCAGAGGGAGCAGAGGCAGCGCATTGGAAGGAGAGGCTCTGTGGCCTTGTTCCCACAAAGTATGTGCAAAGAATCATGGAATCATTTAGGTGGGAAAAGCCCTCCAAGATCATCTAGCCCAACTATTCCCCCAGCACTGCCAAGGCCACCACTCACCAATACCCTCAGGTGCCACATCTACACAGTTTTAAATCCCTCCAGCAATAGTGACCACCACTTCCCTGGGCAGCCTGTGCCGGGGCTGTACGACCCTTTCAAGGAAGGAATTTTCCCTAATATCCCACTCCCAGCCCTTTAACCTGGACCTCCCCAGGAATGGACAGACAGACACAGGGCTGTGAGCACACACAACTGGGGGCATTTATCAGATACAATCTAACGAGTTCTGGGAAATGTTCCTGGGTGTATTTAACTCATCCCTGCACATTACTGAGTTTAACTGGGCTGCGGTCGATGAGCGCAGAGGTGGAGAGGGAAGAGGGGCTGGGCTGGCCACCACTCAGCCTCCCCCCTCTCCAAGGGGCTGGTGGAGCTGTGTCCCCAGAGATGGTGGCCCTGCAGCTCCCTGGGGATGACTCACTTCTCACTCAAACCCATGGTGGGTTTCCCAGCCTGGGGAATGTGTCTGACGGCTGGGAACGCAGCAGGTGTTCATTGCAGGAATGTTGTGACTGGCACCCAGCACAGAGCTGGTGAAACCAGTGATGCAATTCCAGCTGCAGCAGCACCCACTGGTGTCCTAGGCAGCTAAATCAGTCAATCCCACATTCCTAACTCGTTCCTAAAAGGCACATGTGCATGGGAGGAGGTGACAGGGACACTGGTCTGCAGTGGCTGCTGGCAGACGGCCATGGAGAAGCAGGGAGCACAACCAGCTCTGCCTTATCTTGTGTTCAAAAGCCATGTGGATGTGGCACCTGGGGACATGGGCTAGTGGTGGCCTTGGCAGTGCTGGGGGAACGGCTGGAGATGATGGTCTTAGTGGGTTTTTCCAACTTTAAAGACTCCACGATTCCCAAACCAGAAGACACAGGCACAGAAACACCACAGTTCCACACTGCACCACCAGCCCTTCATCCCGCCTGTTTATCGAGGCTCCGGACACGCCCGCACTCCGCAGGCTGCTCTGGATGCAGGGAGCCCTGCAAGGGCCAGAGGAGCCCAGAGCAGCAGGAGCAAACTGGGCTCACTCAGCCACCCTGTGGGAACGGGGAACATCGGGAATACGGACAAACCCCGCTGCCTGCAGCCGGCCGTGGGCTCACAGCTCGCAGCCTCCCCAGCCCCGCCGCCCCAGCGAGCACAGCCAAGCCTGAGGAATGCCCATGGAGGCCAGCGGATCCAGAAGGAGGGCAGATCACCAGGGAATGACAAAACCTCCCAGTGAAGACAAGGGGAAACTTGCTGAATGCAAAACCCTTGCTGCTCTCGGGTTCTCTGCTCAGCTGGGACCAAACCTGCGCCTGCACTGATTCTGGGCACTCTGACTTGCTCCAACAAGACTTGCTTTTTCTCCGGGGTGGATCTGGCCACAGCTGGATGCTTGGGTTCACTCCCAGGGAAAAAAAAAAGGGGCTCATGTTGCACTGAGAAGACACCGAGGCCAAATGTGAGGCTCAGTATCAGCGAGCCCGATCAGCGCAAATACCAAACGTGCTGCGACTTGCAGGGAAACACGCACGGAGCTCAACACTGCTCCGGCTCAGGCTCCTCAGACCGAGCCAGAGGGGCTTCCAAAGCCATCCTCTCCAGCTTTGGGCAAGCTGAGCTTAATGGGGGATCTCAGAAGGATCCCGGTCCTGCTCACCAGCCCTCAGCCCAGGGCTGAGTGGCACCAGGCTGGCACATTCCCTGTGATCAGCACGGCAGATTTCCACTGACACCCTGGTGAAAACCACAGGCACGGCCAGAGCTGATGTTAAATGTCACCATGGTTTCCACCTGCACAAACACAGCCAGCAAAGGGGCCTCACCCTCAAACACCCCTGGGGACGGGGCTGGACCGGGGCCTGCCACGGCTGCCACCCCAGTGCCAGCCGGCCCCGGCGCCTCGGCAAAGCCCTGCTGCACAGGCAGGTTTGGCTCCAGACCCAGACCTCACTGGTGCTGTCACACTGCAATAACAAACCCACATGGGCAGCAGGGCAAGGAGAGCCCGACGCAGCAGGTCTGGGTTAACAAGGAATCCTTTGAAAGATCTGCCGCCACAGCGAGCGCCGCGCCGGAGTCTGCAACCTGCTGCGTGGAAAACTGCCAAAGTAAACGGGCTCCCAGAGAGCCTCCCGCAGGAACTGCGCTGGGGTGAGCGAGTGCAGCTCCCACGTCCCCACAGGGAATCACTCCAAGCCAGAGCCAGGTCACAGGGCCACGCGCAGGAGGTGCCTGGTGCACACCTGCACCTTCACACGAGTGCAGCGGCCATGGGGAAGAGCAACAGAGGGGGCTTGACCTTTTTTTTCCCTTAGAGGTATTTTGGAGTTCATTCACTTCGCAAATGCAAGGTTGGAGCTCATCCCTGCAAAATACTGAATTCCTAGAAGACAGTGTTGAAAGAAAGGGAATATAGGAATAACCAGCTTTCAGAATTAACGATGTGAACAGCAGCAGGAAAAATGCTTGTCTCGCCTTTGCCAGCGGGACAAGGTTTCGCCCAATGACTGGAAACACCCCTCACTCCCCCAGTTCTGTGTCCCCGGCCACGCACACGTGGGGTGGAACAAGATGGCCTTTAAACGTCCCTCCCAACCCCCATCTTTCTGTCATTCCGGAGCCCAGGAATCACTCAAGCACCCTGGCAAAAACTGCAGCTCAAAGATATCTCAGCAATGGTGATTTCCAGTCTCCTTTCTTCTGCTGAAAAACCACCTGATTAAGACCTCTCTAACTGAGTTTGGTTCAGTGCTGGGTCTGTTCATACAGAGCAATCAAGGGATGTGCTCATGAAGACATCTCCATCCCATTCTGTCCGCAGGGATGGCGCAGACACCAGCAGGGAGACTCCAGCCAGTTACTGGAAATCTTTTGCTCACTCTTGATTCAATTTCTTTCCATACCCAGTTTCAGTTTCACTGTGATAAACAATTAAAAAGAATCCAGATAATTATGTGCTATCAACAACCCCTACCCAGCAACACCAGTTTCAGATGCAAGCCCACAAGAATTCACACTTGAGGAATGCAAAATGGCTGGCGCTGCTCCCGGAGGAGCTCGGCAGAGATGTTCAACCACAGAAACTCCACAGCAAACCCAGCAGGTGCTTTGTTATGAGCTGCCAAATCATCATGCCAGGTTGGTGGTGCCAGCTTTAGCCCAAGACCCCCAATATCCTACCTCCAGACTCGAGTCTTGTGCAGGATGTGGGTGCAAGAGAACCTAACGAGGGACTCTGCAGGCTCTGGGGCACATTTCCCTCCAGCTGAAAACTGGGGAGCCTGCATGAAATGTAAGCACCTTTTAGAGAAGCATGGAAGGAAAAGCTACCAGCACCCACACAGCTGCTCCAGGGACAATCCAGACAGAGGGGGTTAAAAGTTCATTTGCAGAAGCAGAAAACAACCTTTTGCTAATTTACACATTACGGGAAGCCGAGCCCAAAAAACCCAGAGAACACCTACAGGGCTTTCTGTGGTTGTTTTTAATTCTGCAGAATCTCATATTAAAAACAAAAGCAGAGGAGTAAGAGGCAGGCAGAGCTGGCGAGGGCAGGCACAGAGTGCTGCAGGGCTGTCTCGCCTCTGCGGAAGCATCTCCGGCTCCTCCACCAAAACATGTGAGGGAGAGGAGAGCAAAGGGGAAACCAAAGGTGCTGCTGTTCCCCACAAGGCTCTGGCACCTCCAGCTCCAGAGCACAAATCATAGAATCGTGGAACAACAGAGTGCGTTAGGTTGGAAGGGAACTCAAAGCCCAACTCATTCCAACTAGGGAAAAAGGAAAAGGGGTAGAAGAGCACAGCATGAACCTGACCCAGGACAGCCAAGCCCTAGGCAGGATTCTTCCAGCTCCTGCAAGGCAGCACACACCTACCAGGAATCTCCTTCCATGTCACCTCCCTTTCGCTACCCATAGGAGCACTCAGACTCTTTGGGTCACTTGAACTCCGAGGCTTTGCCTGGATCCAGCACTGCCACGATCCAAAAGGAGCAGAAACAGGGACTGGGCATAAAAATGGCATTCCCAAAGGCAGCAAGGAGGATCACTGCCTGGCCCAGCCACACCGGCTCGGAGACAGCTCCCCGTTTGCTTCTGGCATCCAAATCAGGCGAGCAGCACACGAGACGGGAGCATCTCAGAGGCCCCAGTGGCTAGTGGAAATTTCCAGAACGTCCTGGACAAGAATGACTTACTGGAAGCAATACATAAATCAAGCAAATGAATAGTTACCAGACAGCAGCATAAACAGCTGCCATGGGGATGAAATCAGACCTGCTGTGCCAAGAGGCGTCAGCCTCCTCGCCGGCTGCACCTTCGGGGGAAACCGGCGAAACAACCCAAGGAAAAGCACATTCCTGGGGGAGCTGCCACCCCCGGCCCCGTCGGGTGTCCCGGTGGGGTCCTGGAGCCGCCAGGCACAGAGGCAGCGTGGCGAGCACCGGAGCAGCTCCTGCAGGCTCCGCGGCCAGCGCGGCGCCGAGCCGCCAGGGCCGGCGCTGCTCCTCGCCGAGCAAAACAAACCCTGCTTGTATTTTTAGGCAGAAGACCTGGAGGAATTTTTTCTTCTCCTTCGCCAGCAACCCCTGGTTGAGCAGCGAGCCCTCCGGAACACGGCGCGCCCCGTGCCAGCCCCTGCCCTGTCGAGGGTTTTGCTGGATCCCCATTAGCAGCTGCCCTGCAGAGCCCATGGAAACCAACGCCCTGATAAACAGCTAACAATTTGTGCAGGAGATAACAATCACTGTCATCTTGGTTAAAACACGTAAACTAGAAAACACCACCACAGCAAAACCAAAGGGAACCAGCCAGTGTTGGCCAGGCCACAGCTGGGAGCGATTAGAGATAATTAATTCTGCTAAATACACGTACACCCAGCTCGGCTGCAGCCTCCTCCATGGTCCCGACCTTGGCACATGAGGAGTGGGCGTGTGGATCAGGGGTTGTGTGGGGCAGTGGCAGCGATGCCAACTCACAGGAGGGTCTGGGAGCCCCACAGAAGGGGCATGAGCCCGGCACCATCTGGGCTGGAGAGCACAGACTCACTGCCACAAGAACAAAGCAAAGCTCAGGTGTCAAATTATGGCCATGCATGAAGAGTAATTCCCTAAATGCTTGAAATACAATCAGAGTGAAATCCCCCTGTTCTGCACCTCCACAGCACTGACTCCTGGGTGAGAAAGTACATTACAAAAGGAGAAAGAGACAGGGATGATATTGCAGCTCCACTAACAAAAATGGCAATTTTCTGCAACCAGCCCCACTCCAGCAGCATCCCTGGCACAGCCACCACCAGCCCGGCAGCACCACAGGCACCTTGTTTCACTTCAACTTAACTGGCATTAAAAAAAATTGGTTTAATCACAGAATCTCAGGCTGGAAGGCTGGAAGGAGCAGGGATGGGGACTGCTCCTGCTCTCCGGGCCATAGTGAACAACTGCCTGGACATATGGACATGAAGCAGGAGGCAGCACAAACTGGCTTGGAGATGCAGTAAGAGGCAGAAATCGAAATAATTTTCTATCAAAATGTTCCTCTCCTTCCACCCTGTCTGTGCCTGTTCCTGAGATTCGTCCTCTCCCTCCTCTGTGGGCCCCTCTGGCTGCACCCCAGTTCTGTGGCCCCAGCTGCCACGGGACCCAGCACCCTTCTCTGCTGCACAGGAGGAAGGGCACTGCTGAACCACCTCCGAGGCACTTATCATGTCTGATACTGGGGTTAATAATTGCCATTTTTGAACATTCCAGCTTTCTGAGCAGTTGTATTACTGTTAATAAAAACTGCAGCTTCATCACATGAGGAGCCCCATGTCCCTTGTCAGTGCAGCAGAGCACGTACACCTCAAAAACACAGAAGTCAGAAACCACCCAGGACAGGCTCTTTCTTTACTTGACCGACTCAGCCCAAGTTCTGGTTTTAGTGTCAGAAACCTCTGCAGCAAGACTGTGAGAAATATTTTTTTAGCTCATCTGATAAACATGCAAATCTTGATTATTCATACATTACTTAAAATAAAAAACCCAGACAGAAACAGATGAGACAATCTCCTCCAAGCAGTGCAGCCCAGCCTGGCAGGGCCAGCCAGAGGCCCTTGGCTTTGCCCATGCTGGCCGTGGGTGCCCTGCTCCCAGCAGCACCCAGATCCCAGCTGGTCCCACCCATCCAGAGCATCCCCCCGGGGCAGCCAGGCCCCGTCCCTGCAGCACGGCCCCTCCCTCCAAACATCTGCTGCAGATGTGAAGATTTCTCTCCATTCTTGTCTTCAGTCCGGCTCAACGGCACTGCAGCCCCAAACAGCTCATTCAGAAGAATTATGGCAACGAGCCCTGGCCACGGCTGCCCCATGGGCGCTCCCGGAGCAGGGAGATGTTCCAGGATCAGGGAGATGTTCCTGGATCACAGGGCTGCTCCTGGATCAGGGTGCTGCTCCTGGATCAGGGCGATGCTCCTGGATCAGGGTGCTGCTCCTGGATCAGGGCAATGCTCCTGGATCAGGGTGCTGCTCCTGGATCAGGGTGCTGCTCCTGGATCACAGGGCTGCTCCTGGATCAGGGTGCTGCTCCTGGATCACAGGGCTGCTCCTGGATCAGGGTGCTGCTCCTGGATCAGGGCGATGCTCCTGGATCAGGGTGCTGCTCCTGGATCAGGGCAATGCTCCTGGATCAGGGTGCTGCTCCTGGATCAGGGCAATGCTCCTGGCTCAGGGGCTGCAGGACCAGCCCCAGAGGGATGCTGTGAGCCCATGCCTGGGGCTGGCTGTGCCTCTGCCCCCGCAGCCCAGGATCCCCCCAGGAATGGCAGCAGGGCTGGAGAGCTCAGCAGGCTCTCCCTCCTCAGCCTCCTGCCTTTCTCTGAGATAATTTTTTTCCTATTAAATAACACTATGAGCTGTTTCTCTCCCTAAAATAGCACACACCACCACACACACAGTTTGTTTTGTTTGAATTCCTTCCCCACTAAAGCAGCGCAAACCCCACTGTAAACCAGACTCCACATCTCTACTCCATCACCAGGTCTTTCCTTTAGATGGAAAACACGTCAGCAATTACAGATTCCCTGCACATACAAAATCACAGAATCCCAGAGTGGTTTGGGTGGGAAGGCACCTTAAAGCTCACCCAGTTCCACTCTTTGCCATGGGCAGGGACCCCTTCCACCATCGCAGGGTGCTCCAAGCCCCGTCCAACCTGGCCTTGGACACTTCCAGGGATCCAGGGGCAGCCACCGCTTCCCTGGGCAATCCCATCTGGCTGATGGGAGCACCTGGAACCAGTCGGCCTTGGCTTCAGACTGTAAACGCAGAAGGTTTGAAACCAACACCTAAACCAGCAATTTGGTTTTTATCAGCCTTGCCAGAGACCCCATGGAGCAGACACAAACTCAGGCCACAGGAAAGCATCTGGTGTTGTGTTTAAGCCTATTTCAAACACCATTTGTTATTTTTTCTTTTAAACAGATAACTTGGGTTCTTCCAGATCTCCTCCTAAGCAGTTATCCCGATTAAGTCATTCCCCAGGTTTCCCAGTCCTGCCTCAGCCCTGCTGCTCCTGCAGCACTGGTGTGAACGGAAAGGGCAGGTCCAACCCCACAGCCTTGAGGCTGCCACAAACACCTGATGATGCTTTCACTTCTAAAACATTAATCAAACGTTTCCATGGGAACCTGCAGGAGCAGGAAGAAGATGGGAAATTACAGGTCAGCTCTACCACCGAAAGAAAAAAATTATCCCATTCCTTCGCCCTCGCAAAGTTTCAAGGTAACACAAAAATATTGAATCATTGGGGTGCATAAAGGCAGAAAACATGCCCCAGAGCAGTCGTTTGTTGAGCAAAGAAATCACTTTTACTCCTTTAATGGCAGGTTTGCTCTGAAATCACGTGAGGAGCTTCACCTCCGCTCTGCCTCCTGGACAGCCTGGGCATTAAAAGCAACACGAGATTCCCAGGAGTGAATGGGTTCCTGGTGCTGCTGCGGGGCTGGGGCTGGCTGGGAAGCTGGGAAGCTCCTGTCCCTCATCCTTCCCTCCCTCATCCCAACTCCCACCACACTCAGTTCACTCACACACGGGTTTCCAGTTGCCAACCAGATATGACTCAACACCACACACACACAAGGAAACTTTTCCACCACTATTAACTTTCAGAGGAAGTGGAAAAAGGAGAGAAAAACACATCAATCATAAACGTACTTTGCCAAATGGTTCATGAGCAAGTGCAGCATCTGCCTGTTTTTCTCCGGGAGCCGATGAACGAGGCTGTGGATCTCCGACACCCTGGACTCCTGATTCTCCAGTTCTGCATGGGGAATAGAAGATGATTTATCTCCACATCAGGGGGTTGCTATGGGAAGAGGCCTAACACTGTCCCTGACAGACATCCCAGGGAGCTGCTCCATCCCACACGCAGGCACAGTGGATGCTCCCCATGGCACTGCTCCTTCCTACCAACTCCATCCAGCTGTTTCCAAAGGACAGAGCTCAATGGGCTGAACCAGTGAGCTGAGAGCAGGTGCCACACAAACAGCACGGGGAGCAGGGCAGGGCTGGCTGCAACCAGAGCGATTCCAGCAATGGGAATACGGGCACACTCCCGTGTTCCCTGTGCCCAGTGCAGGCCAGGCTGGGGTCTCTGGGGCTCCACAGGCTGCTTGTGTCCATGGTGCCAAGGGGGAGCTGCTGGAGGAGGCCAGCACTGCCATGGCCACGCACCGCAGGGCCCTACACACATCCCACTCCCACAGCCACAGGCTGCACAGCTGCCAACGGAAAATCCCCGCTGCCAGCAAAGCCCCTTCCCCCGGGCAGTGAAAGGAACATGGCCCAGACACCTGAACCAGCAGAGAGCCCCTCAAACACCGTGGTGCTGTTTAACAAGAGCCAACGGGCACGGCCGCGGGAGCCGCCGCCAGCTCCGCGCTCCTGGCACTGTCTGTGCTTCCTCCTCCTCCTCCTCTGGTCACCACAGCACTCCTCCTGCCCTGGTCACCTCCCAGCAGCCTGCCCCAGCCCCAGCCCTGCTCTGGTCACCTCCCAGCAGCCTGCCCCTGAGGCCCCTGCCCTGCTCTGGTCACCTCCCAGCAGCCTGCCCCAGCCCCAGCCCTGCTCTGGTCACCTCCCAGCAGCCTGCCCCTGATGCTCCTCTTCAGGAGCGGGGCAATAAACAGCAACAAACTCACTCGCTGCTTTGATGAAGCTCCTTTGAAACTGGTACATCATGAGGGGCCCTGGGAGCATTCTGGAAGATAAAAAGGAAACAGGCATAAAACACATCTGAGGAACGCAATCCACACAAAGAGAGCTTTGCCCCTACAATAAACTCAGCTCCATCTTGAAAAGTGCAGAATTAACCAACACAAACTCTAATTAATTCCCCTCTCAGAAGGAATAAGATCTATGCAAGGACCTTTGATTTATTCACCACTAAATTAATCTTTAATTTTAGCATTCCTTCAGTAACACAGCTTCAGTGCATTACTGACCCCATGATTTCCAAGTAAGTTTGAAAATAAATTAAAAAGATAAACAAGCCTACTTGTAAAACTTTCCCAATCCCCATTCCCACTGTCCCCTCCCACTGCTGCATCCCTTCAGAGGGACACACTGGTGCTGCCCACATTCCTCTTTGCTTTGCCAACAGTTCAGACTCTGGAGCAAAGGTTGCCAATCGTGCAAAATTCTGTGATTTTCTAGGCTGAGATCCACCAGGCTAATTACACTTATTACCCTAATTGGATTTAGGCTCTCTCTTGTGCTCCCTCACTCCCTCAAACACAGCCCAGCACACAACGGTCACTGAGAGCAAGGAGCTGCGGTCACGACAGGTAGAAGCACGCTCTGGATAATGAGATGCTGCTGGCTGCCAACACCCAATCCTGCTGGGAAGATCCCCAGGATGATACTGGCTCGCCTGACACACAGAAATCATAACTACAATAAAGCTCAGCACCAGGTCTGGAAAAGCTCTACAGCCCCTGCCCTTCCACAGCACTGCCCTCCCCTTCTGCCACATGCTCAGAAGGAGGAAGTCCACTGGGAAGAGCTTAAATCAAGGCAGGGGATGCAAGAATGAGCTTTTAAAATCATGTTTGTATATGTGCATCTGTCAGAGCTGAGTGTGCTCCCCAGATCCTACTCAAACACGCTGGAAAGTCAGGGAAAAGCCAGAATAAATTCCCTAAGAGCAGTTTCTGCTCTGTTTCTATTAAAGTGATGTTGTGAAGCGCCTGCAATAAAAGACAATAAAACCCCAGACCCCCACCAAACCCTTACTGAAGCCAGGTGAGGCCTTTCTCCTTACCTCAGGTATGTTTTCAGTGCACTAGTAATGGTCTTGATCTCCCACTCCGCACAGATCTCTGTGTCTGTCTCTGTGGCTGCTTTGGGATCTATGGAAAACGACAAAAAAGCAATAACTCAAGGAAACTGAAGACAATTCCAGCTCGTGCCAGCTCAGCTGTGTGGGGAGACCATGGTATCCCATTTTATTTGCTGTTCCCAGCTCAGGACACGTCTGCAGCAGCGTGGGGTTCATCACCCAGCACAGGCCAAACTCACCAGCATGGGACAAGAGAAAGAAAAGGGAACCCTCCATCCCGAGCAAGGACAGGGGCAGTGTGGCCTGGAGCGTGCCAGGACACAGGGCACAGCAGCCCGAGGTGCTCAGTGACAGCGGTGACAGCCAGGCACAGACACAAGGACCCAGGCAAACAGGGACCCTCCTCCTGACCATGCCTGGCATCATCACCCTGCAGCCACCTCCCCAGCCAGCTCTGGGCTGGCAAATACAGCCACAGCCACCTGCAGCCACCTGCAGTCACCTCCCCAGCCAGCTCTGGGCTGGCAAATACAGCCACAGCCACCTGCAGCCACCTGCAGCCACCTGCAGCCACCTCCCCAGCCAGCTCATGGCTGTCAAATACAGCCACAGCCACCTGCAGAGCCACCTGCAGCCACCTGCACAGCCACCTGCACAGCCATCTGCAGCCACCTGCACAGCCACCACCAGGCCAGCAGGAAGTGGGCTCAGATGCAGCACTGAGTCCCAGAAGGCGATGGCTCCCAGCCGGGGCCAGGAGCACCAAACGGAGGCCAGGAGCACCAAACCGAGGCCAGGAGCACCAAAGTGAGGCCAGGAGCACCAAGCCAAGGCCAGGAGCACCAAAGTGAGGCCAGGAGCACAAAGCTGAGGCCAGGAGCACCAAAGTGAGGCCAGGAGCACCAAAGTGAGGCCACGGAAAAGCCGGGCATGGAAGTGCCCCATGTGCTGATCTCTGCTGCCTGGGTGCTGCTCCACCCACGCTCTTTGCTAACTCCATCCTGGGAAGCCAGCCAGGATCCTGCTCCCACCAGAAGCCCGGGGAAGCCCCTGTGGGGTCCCTGGCTGTGGGTCCCACCAGTGCCATGTGTCCCTGGGGAGCAGCACAGGCGCTGGGGCTCTCACTGTCCCTAAGGCCCGGGGTGACACAGCCACAGCTGCTCCCACGGGCTCAGCTCAGGGGTTTTTTGCCTTTTCACAGTCACAAATAATGCACTTTTGAATTTTAAAAGCCCACGTAAGCATTGGGCAATTTTTAACCTACTTAAAAGAATGCCCTGAATAGAGTTCAGCTTTCCCTTGGGGCAAAGGGCTTATTTTAATTTCAAAAAATCAAAAGGTGAACTTGGAAAAGTAAACACATAAGAAATGCATATTCACACAAAGATCATGTGTGTCTCAGCAATCACACAAATGACCTCCATCCTCCGGAGTCAATGCCCAGGAAACTTCCTACTGCACTGCCTTTACAAGGAGAGAATTTTAATGGAGTCAAGATAGGTTTGGCATTGTAAAAAACCAAGTAAACCCCCCAGAAGTTTTATCCTTTAAAAAAAAAAACCTTTTAACCAAAGTAGAACAAACAACTCCAGACCGTGTGTCTTTGCAAAAGCTCACCCAGCAGTTTGTAGGCAGGATCATGGAACACGAGGTGAAATTCCACAGTCGGTCCCATGAAAAGGCTCAGAGCAGTTAATCAGCTCTCCTTGACCTTCACATTTATGAGTCTGCAAGAAGTTGCCGCTGTGGGCTGCAGCTGCAGCATCTGTGTCCCCAGGCAGCGGTGCCGCAGCCCCGCCAGCCCTGCCTCCAAGGACACAATCCCACAGCAGCTGGGGCCAGCCTGGAACTGGGGGCTGGAAAAGCACCCCCAGCCCACAGCCAGCGTTAACCCTGGAGCTGCTCTTTGCTGCCAATCCCTGATCTGATGTCTCTCACAAGTTTCTCCAGGGTGAAGGGAACAACCTGGGGGAGCAGCTCATCACCCTACTGTGATTATCATCGAGAGACTTCCAAAGCAGCCTCAGGGATGATACATCCCAGCAGTGAGGGGCTGGAAGCAGCCCCACTCCCAGCAGATCACTGCTCCCACGTGGCAGAGGAGCAAGAGCAGATCAGACACTGTAACTCACCTTCTGCAGAGTTCAGACCTGCTGGGGCCCCCACAGTGCCACAATAAACCCTCCCATGGGAGCTCCCACTGATGAAAGTTTGGTTATTTGCTGGGTTTTGTCCTTGTTTTGATGGCACGTGGTACCAGTGAATGCTGGAGAGATGATCAGCCCCCCACCAGCCCCGGGAGCACCCCCCACTGCTTCACCCCAGTCCAGACCCCGACAAGATCTGCCCTGAAACCCAACACACGGGCTGGGGCTGCCCTGACCCAGCTGCTGCCCACGGGGAGCCAGTGCCTGCAGCCACCACGCCAACCTCCTGCAGGGACACCTCTGCCAAAGCCCTTCCCAGCAGTGTCACTGACACCAGCGCAGGGAAACTCGATCTTTTTGCCATTTAAACTGTATGTGAAGCAGTAACACTGCCCACATTCATTTCTAAATATAAGGGAAACCTGACAGTGTAAGCACAATTTGGCTCCTCCATTCACGAGGAGCCCCGAGGGCAGCGAGAACAGATGGGGTATGACAAGGGACACGTTTCCGTGTGACACTGACTTCACAGAGAGCTCAAACACTGGGGTTGATGCAGATTTAATCCCCCACAATTTGGAGAAATTATGGAGTCACAGTTCTGCAAAGCATCCCAATGATTGACACCGTGGAGGATTCCCAAAGGGGTCCCACTTCCAGCCCTGCCTCGCCTCCAAAGGGGCTTCCAGCACCAACAGCCAACGAGGACACGCCGGGACAAAGGAAAGGCACCAGCGATTTATCACCGCCTTACGAGACACGAGGGCGACAGCTGAGTGGCTTCAGTGGCTGAGGAGATAATGGATGCTGGACGGCGTCCAAAGCTGAATCCCTCCCAGCTCCGCACAGCTCTTCACCCAGGCGAGTTTTGCCATCTGTCACAGCCCTGGGACTGACACCAGGACTGACGCCCTAGGGACAGGAGGACAGGGCCATGGCCCTGCCACCCGCGGGATGAGGTGACCAGCATCCCAGAGGATGGCTGTGGACCTGCCAGGACCTGCCTGGGGCACCAACCCCAGGCCGTTTCTATCAGCAGTGCCCTTGGATCGATGCTGTCCCCGTGCCCACCGCGTGTGCCAGGGGACAGCGCTGGCTCCCCGCAGCCCTGGCACCACAGGGCACCTCCACACGTGCCCAGCCTGAGCCAAACCTCTCCAATAACACCATCAGCCACCAGCTCTCGTGACTGCAGCGAACTTTCCAAATGCCACAGCAAAGAGGTGCCCTGCACCCGGATTTAGGGCTGTGTCCTTCTCCTCCAACCACCTGGATTACCTGTTTTCCATGGGTTAACACTGACAGCTGTAACAGCCACCATGGGCTTTGCTCAGTGAACACCTTAATGGTGGGAAAAAAGGAGGAATTGGAAAAGGAGAAGGAAAAGATGTTGAAACACAACAGATGAAAACTTCCTGCAAGAAATATGCAGAGAAAGGAGCACTGGATATTTGTGAGGACAAGGAAAAGGAAATCATGTAGCAAAGGAAAGATAATTAGTGAAGGGAAAGAAGAAGACCAGAAATGCCACTCATTACCCCCAAGGACTAACAAACACATTCAATAGGGCACTAACAAATTAGTAAGCATTTGCTTCCCTATTGCTACAGCTATTTCATCCGTGGTTTGGCCAAGTCTGAGCAGCATCAGGCAGGACTGGCCAAGGGCAGCTGCCCGGCTCCAGCCCAGCTCTGTTCTCTCTTCCACTGTTGTGTCTCAGGCATGTCTGGACAGATGGACAGACTGGTCCAGGGCTGCAGCTGTGGGGTGGAAATGCTGCCTGTGAGGTCAGGGCTGAAACGGTTCTGTCCCACACAGCCAGAGCCAACCTCCTCTGTGCCAAGACCCAGCAGCTTTTCCCTAAGGAGCATCCAGAACTGCAGGATCCAATGCCTCAGTCACGAGGGAAGCGCATGCTGGAAGACTCTGGGCAAGACTGAGATAAACAGGCACAAGAAAGTCCATGGGGAAAGCAAGAACAGCCACAGGCAGCATGCAACGTCCAGGAGAAAATCATTTCAAAGGGTGCTGGGAACAAGGAGGCAGGTAGGAGATGAAAAGCCAAAGCTTTCAGCTATTTCTTTGAAGATTTTTGTTTGCATTTGGGAATGCTGCCAGAACTCAGAGCGTGTGTGAGCAGGACACCAGTGACTGCAGCAGGACTGGGGAAGGCAGGTCCCACACGAGTCCTACCTGCAGACCTGCCCACGGTGCCCAGGACCTCTCGGCCTCCCCCAGCACGTGGTGCTAAGGGCACAGTCACCACCATCAGGGACCCCGACAAGAGCCTCTGCTCCTGCTTGGCAAGACTTCAAAGCAGCACCATCTACTTGCCTTCAACAAAACTCCAGATACTTACCCATTAAAATACTCAGCAGCTTCTGAACTCTGGAGTTCACCCCGACGATCCGGTAGAGCCCCTGCTCGTTGATCCCTAGGAAAAACAAGGAGCTTATAACCAGAAGGTCACAAGAGCTGCTAAGGTTTCTTTCACTTCTTTGGCTTCTCGAATAGCAAAGCCAATGAAACCTTCTCACCAATTAAATACAAAGCTATAGAGGATGGTAAAATTTGGGGTTGATATCAAGGTTTTCACATATCCATCAGAAGTGTTACCCCCAGTTAGCTCAGGAATAAGGATCTAAGGACGCTTTTCCTCCTTCCCACAGCCATGGCAGCCCCACACAGGATCTGCACTTAACAAGGACAATTTGGGAAAATTTTACTGTGTCAAGTTCCTCAGGTTGAGGTCTGAGCCTTTTGCATCTGACTTCCCCCTGTGAGGCTGGGACAATCCCATCCGTATGCAAGGAGATTCACAAGAGGTTTTGGGGAAGGAATCCCACATGGGAGGATGTGCTTGGCAGCATTCCTGCAGGAAGGATGCTGAAGTGAACCCCCCCTTCGGTCCTGTCCCCCCTTTTGCACACCCAGGGTGTTATTTCCTAACTCTGCCCCACGTTTGTGAGTCCCTGCTGGCTCAGCCGTGGGGCAAACCCGTCCTGGCAGCAGCCTGAGCACGTTATGGCTGGATCTGATGTGGGTCCAAGGGTTCATGAATCATTCTGCCCATGAAAAGGGCAGGAAAGCAACTGCTCCACTGCCAACAGCTGCCCCAGAGCAAGCCCAGCCCAAGAGCTGCCCTACCTCTGGTTTCCACGGCGTGGATGCACTTCTTGATGATGCTGAAGCCGATGCTGTCCAGCTGGGCAGCTGCAGGGGGAGGGCAGAGAGCAGGGCTGAGCAGCTGGCAGGCAGGGCCTCACGGGGAGCAGCAGGCTCCTCCTGAATCCCTGCCATCCCAGCAATGCTGCACCGCTGCCCAGACGAGGAGGAGATAAACGAGGGCAGAAAAACACAAGTGCAGCAGTTTGTACCAGCTGCAACCTGGGCAAGCACAGACACCGATCATCATTCCAGCCTCCACATCCCCCTGAACCAGGCCCTGCCTCGGGCTCTGCCAGGCATCTACCAGTGCAGATGGCCAAAAATTAATTTAGGATCAAGGTGAGATAACCCAAATTTGTCTGGAAAGTTGACGACAGGTTGCTTGGAAAAAAATGAAATCGTACATTTTGACTCAACAAATCCTTGAAAATGGCACATGAGGTGTCTTGCCTCTGCCTGAGAGTGAGAGCTAAAACATGAGAGTTAATGGGATGTCCAACTCAATTCACTCACGCCAGTGCAGGCTTTCACTTCTAAGTTCAAGGAATTACTAATACAGAGACCCAAACACCTGTGGGGAGAATTCATCCCACAGACAGCTTTCCACCACTGCCTGGAAAACACTGCCCACAGACAGCTATTTGTTATGGAAAATTAGTTCCTCCCTACAGAAAGGTTTGGAAAACCTTCCACAGGGCAGGAACCCCTCAGAGAAGGGTGGGCAAAGTCACCCCGGGCTCCAGAGCCCAGGGAATGCTGTGATGTGAGAGACAGACCCCGCTCTGTGAGACTCAGCTCTGTGAGACCCAGCTCTGTGAGAGACCCAGCTCTGAGAGAGACCCAGCTCTGAGAGACCCAGCTCTGTGAGACCCAGCTCTGAGAGAGACCCAGCTCTGTGAGACCCAGCTCTGTGAGACCCCCAGCTCTGTGAGACCCAGCTCTGCGAGACCCAGCTCTGCGAGAGACCCAGCTCTGAGAGACCCCGCTCTGTGAGACCCAGCTCTGAGAGAGACCCAGCTCTGTGAGACCCAGCTCTGTGAGAGACCCAGCTCTGAGAGACCCAGCTCTGTGAGACCCAGCTCTGAGAGACCCGGCTCTGTGAGACCCAGCTCTGTGAGACCCAGCTCTGTGAGACCCAGCTCTGTGAGAGACCCAGCTCTGAGAGAAACCCAGCTCTGAGAGAGACCCAGCTCTGAGAGAGACCCAGCTCTGTGAAACAGAGCTCTGTGAGAGACCCAGCTCTGTGAGACCCAGCTCTGCTCCCTGGTCTGTGCAGAGCAGGGCAGGAGGGGAGCAGAGCCCAGGGCTGGCAGTGCCCTCAGCAAGGCACGTGCAGCTCCCCTCCTCTGCATGCCCTGCTCCCTCATTCCCACCCGACCCACGGCTGCTCCGTGGGCAGCTGCCAGCTCACCCTCGCACGGAGCAGCCCCTTCCTAATCCCTTGTTTTGAGTCCTCTGCTGGGGGTGGGTTTTGTCTGATGAATGGCACGAGGACCCAAAACAGTGCAAAGGAAAACAGCTCCATTATATTTTTCTGGGCAAGCAGGCCCAAGTGCCGAGCCAACACAAGCACACGAGCTGCAGGATGCCTGTGCCACAGGACGTGAGGACAATCCAGAAGCTGCAGGGCCCTTTGCTGGGCACCCTCAGGGCTCCCAGCATGGATGCAGCATAAACCCAACGTGCCATCCGTCAGCTGGGCACAGCTGCCGTTCCCAGGCCACTGATAAGCACAAGGGTACCCAAGAAGCTCAAAACCATGGTGTGGAAACTCTCTTGCCCCAGCAAACCCAGTTCAGCAGGTCTGATCAGCCCTGGCTTGGCACTGGTGTGGCCCTGACCTGTGAGTATCCCTGCGTGGTGCTGTCAGTTTGGATCACTGCTTCAGGCTCTCTGCCATGCACTGGAGGTGCCAACCCATCCCACAGACCAGCAGTTTTCCTTTCTCCCCTCATGTGTCTGCACCCCGAAGGCCAGGTTGGACAGGGCTTGGAGCAACCTGGGACAGTGGAAGGTGTCCCTGCCCACAGCAGGGGGTGGAACTGGATGATCTTTAAGCTTCTTTCCAGCCTAACCCATTCCATGAGTCCATGATTCCACAACCCTGCAGAGCCCACCACCCCCCAGCCAGGCAGGGCTGGGACCCCATCTCCCTGCAGCAACAGCAGGAGGAGGAAACCCAGCAGTCCCTGTGGATGGAAGTGACCCAGCATAATCCCCGTAAGCAGATGAATAAACTCTTCCACTCACTGTCAAGCTCTGGATCAGGAAAGGTCGGGGATTTATTTGCAGTAGTTATAACCAGAAATAATGTCTGATTAAATATCCAAAGTGCCTTTATTCATCCTTAAATTTAACTTTTAATGAGCATTGTAAAAGCTCTCTCAGAGCATCTGCTCTTTATCTCAGTCATTTACCAAATGATTTGGTTCAGCAACGGTCCAGATCAAAGGCAGATCTGGATCTGCTGCAGTCCAGATCACAGACCCATGGAATCATCTGGGTTTGAAAAACCCCCCAAGGCCATTCCCCCAGCAAGGCCACCACTAACCCCTGTCCCCAAGAGCCACACGACTGTAAAACCCCACCCCTGCCCTGGGCAGCTGTGCCAGGCTGGACAGCCCCTTCAGGCAAGAAACTCTCCCTAACTTCCCATCTAAACTGTCCCTGCCTGCCTGAGGACAAGTGGAAGAGCCTCCTGTGAGGCTCTCCTTCCTCGGGGCAGGGTGTGAGGCTCAGCTCCAGGCCACCACACATGGCACAGGCTCTTCCTCCAGCAGCAGCATTCAGTGCCCACGGAGACACACTGGCCAGGCAGAAATCCATCCCAGAAACATCCTACAGCAGCACAGGTAATACACATCACCTGCACAGCAGCTGCTGCCTGCACAGCCCCACGCTCATCTGACCTTCAAGCAGCAGCACATTCCAAGTGCTACTGAATTGGGCTCATCCCGCTCTATTTTTGCCTGGCAGATTATTTCTATTTAATCCATTAATTCCTTTCCTTTGCGCTGATGTGACACATCAGAGCATCGGGGAGGGGGCAGGAGGGCTGAATCAGCTCTGGCAGCCTGGCTGGCTCCAGCTGTGTGTCAGGGCAGTGCAAGGTCAAAGCAGCTCCTCTGCCTCCCCACCACACATTTCTGTGCCATGCAACAACCACTGGCTTGAATTCTTTCAAAGGCATTTTGGAAAGAAGAGCCACAGAGGAGGAGGGAAATCATGAAGCAGAGACCAGAGGAATGAGCTTTCAAGTCTTACCAGAAATGAGTTTTCAGGGCTCTAACTACCAGTGAGTGCCAAGATTGGGAAAGAAAGATTGAGGGTCAGATTAGGTCAGAGAAATGGAAGGAGTTTTATGCAATGAGGGTGTAAGGCCCTGGCACAGGGTGCCCAGAGAAGCTGTGGCTGCTCCAGCCCTGGAAGTGTCCAAGGCCAGGCTGGACAGGGCTTGGAGCACCCTGGGACAGTGAAAGGTGCCCCTGCCCACGGCAGGGAGGGGAAGAGAAGAGCTTTAAAATCCTTCCAACCCAAAATATTCTGTGACTCCATGACTGTGATTGCTGGGAAGGGCCAGGGCACCCAGACAAGGGCACAGCAGACAGGGCAGCCAAGGGGCTCAAGGTCGGTGAAGAGCTTGTAAAAATAAATACTGTGACGGGGTCCTGAACTAATGGGGAACCAAGTGGATGTGGAAGACAGAGAGGGAAACGGCGGGCGGGAAGGGGAAGGAGGAATTCTGTGCTGTTCCATGCAATAAGCACAAATGGCCTGAAGGATTTGTTTCCACAGAGCAGGGCGAGTCCTGCTGGTGAGCAAACTAGAGCATCTAAACTCCCTGGCTCCCATGGCCCAGTGACGCCACTCGGCCCCTCCGCAGCAGAGCAGGACACAGCACCCTCAGGCCCACGGCCATCTGGCCACACAGCAGGACAGAAAACCCAGAAGCTCTGCAAAATTGCAGTGTCCTAAAAGTGCCACCACAGCACTGCGAGGCACTTCCAGCCTCCCACAAGTGCAGGCAGGAAGCAGAGGTATAGAGGCTCCCAGGGTCAGGAATTGCATCCGGACCCACTCAATCACCACACTCATTTCAAGTCCTTATAGGAAGCTCCTGTATCAAGGGCTGCTGGCAGAGAGCCAGCTGCTGAATCAATTTCAGAGCGGCTGGTGAGGCAGGCAGAGCTCTGAACCAGGGATTTAATGAGGCTGAAGCTGTCAGAGCTCTGCCCACAGCAGTGGCAGCCCCAGCCCAAGCAGAGGGCTTGGAAGCACCTGCAGCCAAGGGCCCCAGCCCGCTCCCAGAACCAGGGAGGACAGACAAGGAGCAGACAAGGAGGACGGTTCTCATTTGTAAGAGAGACCACCAAAATGGTCTCTAGAGCCAAAGCAGCAGGTACAGAGCTGGCAGAGGCAGGGCTGTGTGCAGGGAACGCGGAGCAGTGACAGCTCATGGCCAGGCAGGACGGAGCTGAGCCTCTCCTGTCTCTGCACCTCACAAGCTCCTTCTGCCCCTCTGGAAAAAAGAGCAAGAGGAGCTGTTCCAGCAGAATTCCTGCCCCAGGGGCACTGCCCGTGCTGCCCTTCCCAGTGTGAGGCACAGCACCGAGCTCTGCCAGGATCACCTGGGAGGCTCAGAGCCAGGTGATACCTGCAGGAAAAGATGGATGTGCAGCTGATGCCAGAGGGGATCAAAGGGAAGGAGAAACCACAGAGCAGAGAGCAGAGAGGGGGAAGAGACTGCTTAGTGCAAGAGCTGAAATGGGCGTGAGGAACATTAGCTGCAAATTATACCAATTATTGAGAGAAAAATGCTTCGGCTCCAGATGAAAATGCCGTGTCTGAGGCAGCAGCAAAATGAACCAAGTACTGACCATCAGCCCAGGCCTGGCCCCGCCTGACCAGTGCCTCTGACAGGAGGAGGGAAGGGATTGGGGCTGGAGTATTGCAATTACAGCAAATCCAACCTACTGCGAAATGGCTCAATTAAGGGTTTTAAAACACAGGACATAAGAGGCAGAACCAGGTGCAACCACTCCTCTAGGAAGAAAAACAAGTGCTTTCTTGACTCAAGGCTTTGATTGCCTGAACTACAATAAAAACAGCTTTTTTATTTTTAAAGGCTCTTGTTGACAGTGTTGACAAGGCAGGACCTCCTTACTCCTGTATTTCTGCTCCGATTCCCCTTTGGGAAGACACATCCACCCTGCACATTCTGGCTCAGAGAGAAGAGCTGGCTGGTCCCAGGTGTCACCTGAACCCTCTGCCGAGCTTCAGGAGCAGGCCCCGAGGCCACCAGAGCCCTGCAGTGCCACTGGGGTGGGGACACGGCGTGGGGCAGGAGGGGACACACCCTGAGGGGTGCAGGGAGCTGCCTGCCCCTGCTCCCCATGGCCCCAGGTCCCACCAGCAGCTGTCGGCCCCTGGGCCCCGCTGGGTGCCACACTCAGCTCTCCCTGGGGCCACCCCGGGGTCCCCACACTGAGCCCTGTCACCCCCCAGCCCCGGGGAGCCCAGCACAGCCCAGGGCCACCAGCATCTCCTGCTGACCCCCCCCGCAGCCCAGCCACCTCTCAGGGGTCAGGCTTGAGAAGAAATACTCACTGCCTTCGCTCTGGTTGTCCTTGTTTGAGTTGTACACCTGGAAAACACAAGCAGAAAGCCTTATGAAAACCCTGGCTCCAGCTGGGCTGGGACTGCTGGCACGGCTGGTGTCACCCTGCTGTGTCTGCTGCCAGGACCTCCCCCAGCAGCCAGGGCCCCAAACACCACCATGACCTCCTGCACACAAACGCTGGGCTGCCCCAGCTCTGGAGTTATGTTAAAATACTGACTAGGACAGCTCTTAAAATGGAAGAGTGCAAATGGGATGGACCAGGTAAATCCAGAAATTAGAGGTTTCTAGACAAAATGAAGGTGGGGTTGGACTAGATGACCTTTAAAGGTCCCTTCCAACCCAAACTATTCCATGATTCTATGACTCTTCTCCTGAAAGACACACATAAAGGATATAAACTTAGAGCAAAGCAGGCAACTCCCTTATGGGCATGACAGGAACCTCTGGTTGGTGCAACTCAGGCAGGGAGCAGGTACCACCCTCCTCAGGTACAGCCTGAGCAAACAAGTCAGGCAAAGACCAGGAGAGGAAAAGAAATGTCACTGGTTTAGAGAGGCCAAGAAGTGCAGCAGGACGAGGCACTGAATGCATCCAGCACTGCTCACAGCAGAGCCACCACCAGGACTCCATCCCAAGCCTCTCCAGCCTTCAAACAGCGGTGCTCCTCCTCCCACCCCGATCACCACCACAGCTTGGCTGCTGGAGATTAAAGTGACATTTCAGTGGATACAACAAAAAGGGAAAACACTGGCAGAAGGTTTTAATCACAATGCGAGGGCAGTTTAAAAGCCCAGGATAATACCAACAGCAGCTGTAAGAAGATCAGCCCCCAGACAGGTTGTACTTCTCCAGCCCAACAGAGTAAAATGGTTTAAAATAATCCTCCAGTGCTCAGAGTCCCACCAGGAGCACACACACACATCCCAGTGCTCCAGCAGCATCCTGGATGTGGCCGAGTGGGCACTGCCCACTGCCCAGGACAAAAGGCTGGCGAAGCTGCAGGGAGCAGGGCTGGGAGCCCCCTCGAAAAGGGAGCAGGGAGCTGCCTGCATCACATGCTGCCTCCTGAAATAGCCCGCGGGCAAGGCAAGCTTCCAAAGGCCATGTTGATAGCAACACTCAGGCAGCAACGGAGCGGGACAGGCGCCGCTGCAGGCAGGGCTCTGCTCCAGGCAGGGCTCTGCTCCACGGGATCCCAACCCCTGACACCAGCAGGGAGGGTGGGATGGTCTGTGCTTCCCACGGGGTCCCTGCTCTGGGGATCCCCCAGGAGCTGCAGCTGGAGGACCAGGCTGGGAAGCTGCCTGTGATGCTCTCAGAGGATCAGTGATGGCCAGGCTCGGACGCTGCTGGCACAGCAGAGCTCACCACGGTGCTCACCCGGGGTGCCCCAACCACCCCCACTATCAAAAACACCCAGCAGGGCTGTGTGACACAGGGCTTGTCCCCAGCAGGGCACATAAACAGATTCCTTCCCTGGAGGTCACCTAAACACAGGCCATTCCTGTGCTCTCCTGCTCGGGCAGCAGCCGGAGCACAGCAGGACACCTTGGATCAGCTCCACCACCCAGGACAGACCTCATGGAGCAGCTCAGAACTGGGGTTTGGGCAGGGACTGATCCCTCCGAGGAGCATCTTCCCTCTCCCCCTCCCAGGACACCTGGCTACGTAACACAAGACCAAGCAGAGATGATTGTTTGCAGGGGAAAATCCATCGGCCACATCTGGCAAGCGGGGGATGAATCAGCAGCAAAACCAGCTGCAGTCAGCAAGTGAGTTTTCCTCTAGGAACAGTGTTTATATCAAGAAAATAAAATAAGTGGAAAGAGGGAAGGAAAACACCCGTGGGCTCCCCCGAGAGCAGAGCTGCCCAGCTCTGTGGAGCTGATCGTGGAGTCAGCCTCCCCTAAGGAAGTTTCCCCTCCAGCTTCAGCGCCTCTGCTGAGGGCTCACTGGAGGGACTGGGGGCTCAGCCTGCTACTCAAAGGCTGGGAGACACACGGCCCTTCCTTGGGATCACACAGACTCCATGCCCTGGCTCACCCCCCACACACAGGCAACACTAAACAGAGCGAAGGATCAGGCTTGGAGCAACCTGGGGTAGTGGGAGGTGTCCCTGCCCATGGAAGGGGGTGAAACACGAGGAGTTTAAGGTCCTTCCAGCCCAAACCATTCCAAAACCTAGTGCACAGCACAGCAGCTCCAGGGAGATCCTCTGCCTGCACATCTTTTCTTCCAGTTTGGATCCATGGAACAACAGAGGTTGTTAATCACCAGAGACTGCTCTTAAAACAAGGGAAAAGGGCAGACAAGAAAACACAATATGCTTATGCCATTAATTGCAAAGTGTGCACACAACGAGAGGGAAGTTTCACACAGAGGTCAACAGCAGCCATAAAACACAGAGACACTGCCACCCCACAGCCATCTGATGGAGGACAAACCTTTTACCCATGGTCTCTGTTAACCCACTAACACAACTCTACACCAGGGGGTTTTAACCAAGCCCCAAGTCCGTAATATCCCTTCCTTTTCCAAGAAATACTTTTCGATGCTGCCTCAAATCTTTTAGAGAGAGATGATTCAGGATAAGAGAAAGTTTCCAAGTTTGAGGAAAGGGCTGCTGTGTAAGAGGTCCAAGAGTGAGGCTCCTCCAGTGCCCCAGGGTTCACCCCTGCTCTGCTGGCAAACCCCCTGGGCTCCTGCCCTGGCAAAGGTCACTCCTGCCCAGCCTGGCCCCAGGGATGTTGATATTCCACTCTTTCCAAAACAGCTCTGGTAACAGGCAGGCCTTAAAGCAGAAGGATGCATTTGAAGATTAAGCCTGACATACACGTCAGTCAGTTCTTGGACCAACCTCCCCCTGAGAAAGGGTGCAGAATTTTAAAGAGGTTCTTGCTATTCCCCACACCCCACACAGCACCGAGCCCGAGACTGCGGCACCTCTGTCCCGGGGAGACGGGCTGGGAGCACCTGGGAAAACTCTTCTGAACCCCCTTCCAAAAACTGCCCAGTGCTGGATTTGATTTCCCCCTGCCCTCACCCTCTCTCTCACACGTCCTTGCACCATTGCCATGCCCAGCCTGGCTGTGGCTGCCCCACACCAGACACAGCTCTGGGACAGGGGCTCCTGTGCCAGGGGAGCACGAAGGGACAGTGTGGTGCCACCTCACAGGGTGACAGCACCCAACACACAGCTCGTGGCGCTCAGACAGGACAGGCCAGGGCAGGAGCTCTGCAGACACACATCAACCAGCACCAGGCCAGACAATAAAACACCATTAAATGAGTGTATTTTTATGCCCACACGCTGTTTTTCCTGTTGTTAATGCACTCTGGAGAAAACAGCCCTAAAGCCAGAGAGTTTCTCGCGAAATAAAAAGCTTCTTTCACTTTTCAGTATTAGTCACTGACAAAGGGTGGGAAATCAGAGAGAAGAAACATTGCTGTGAGGTGAAGGGCCTGTGGCCCACGGACACGTGTGGGAACAGGCTGGGTTATAAAACTCCCAGAACTGGGACTAGTGACTAACGTGGAGACAAATCCCTGCCCCGCAGCACTGCGATCCTTTAACATCTTGCTCTCATTTATTATTCCCATTTGATTGTATCTCCAGAGCCAAAATATCCTTACCAGGCAGTTTCAGAAGTGATACATATAGAAAAAGTATATATTAACATAGTACAAAATTTACAGACCTTGATGTCTTGTATTTAGTTTTCTAAACTCTTACTGTAGACAGTCAAACATCCTGAACAAAATCAGATCGTATCGGTTTTTTCAGCAGAAGCTACTGCTGCTTCATTCCTGCAGGATAATTGCTGTTTGGAAGCTTAAAGAAGGCCTTTATGAGCTATTATTGAAAAATTCCAAGATGCATCTGTAACTAATCCAGAAAGACAAATTTTATAAGAGCAGTTACAACTCATGACTACTTTGACACTTGCACTATACTCAATTATGAACTTGATATTTAAGATAATTCATCAAAGAACCAGTTATTTCCTTTGGTGAGACATTTCACCAAATGCATGCATGTTTTGCAGAGGAAATGGTTTCATAGGGATGATTAAGAGCTCTGTGATGCTCAGGGTGTGGTAGAGGAACACACAGCCCAGGAGGCAGCTCCCCGCTCCCCTGGCGAGCCCAGGGATGAGCTGGGGGTCACTCACTCACCCCCCACAGCACAGCCCAGTGTTTGCTCCTGGATCCATGTCCCCAGCCTCACACGGACCAAAGCCTGGCCAGAAACAGCAATGCAGGTGCTGCACCCGCTCCTGCCCCCTCTAAATTCAGTCCTGCTGCTACCACACACCCCAGCATGGAGCTGTGGATCATGCAAACATCAGCTGTGGATTCTCCTAATCAGAAATCCTCTGAAAGACACCATCTGGAGCCTAAAATACTCCTACAGCCACTGACAGCCACCATCTGGAGCCTAAAACACCTCTACAGCCACTGATGGCCATGACTGAGAGCCTGAAACACCTCTACAGCCACCAACAGAGCCTGAAACACCCCTCAGACACCATCCAGAGCCTAAAATAGTCCCACAGCCACTATTCATCATCTGATGCCACTTTCTGCTTGTGCACAGATAAATCAAGAAGAATTTAACCCATCCATTTCCCAACCTGATCCTAAACAAACTGCACACGTGATGGGCAAAGAGCAAATGGGTCTGAGAATGGTTTGGGATGACACCGGACTGTGGGAAAAGAAAAGGAAAAGGAAGTAGCTGGGGGTTGGAAGGGGAACTACAAAAAGAAGATGTTGAGTAACTTCATTTTTATTTCCTCATTTCAGGGGTCAAGCTGCTGCCCATGGTGTTCATTAACCTCCACAAGACATGGGCTATGATTTCCTGTGGCACTTGTTTCATCTTAAGTTTCGTGCACTTTCATTTAAAGTTTGAAATCCAAAATGGTCCAACCAAAGCTGCATCGCTTGGAGGCTGCACAGTGTTTAGCACAGCTCCCAAAATCCTTCCAGTTCCAACTTCGGCATGAAATTCCGCCCAACGGCTAAAATCAGAGGAAAGGATTGTCCAGCTGCTCAGAGGGAAGAGGGATTTAAGGAAAGCACTGGAGACCAAGCAGCCAGCAGCCCTGGTTTGCAGAGAGGGGGATCTCCATCAGAGAAGGATTTCAACTCCATGCCCTGGAGTGGAAGATTCCACCTCACACTCCTTTCACTGGTGCTGGGACCTTCCCTCCAAGCCAGACTTTCCATTTGGACTCTCAGAATGGGCCAGTCCTGCCAGAATTCCCTCGTCTCCCTGGGGGAGCGTGGTGTTTGCAAGGCCCAGAGCAATGGGAGGAAATGCTGCAGTGTTATGCAATTTCCTCATGATTCATATTCAGAAATCCTCAAAACAGCCAGGACCGAATCTTTCAACTTTCAGCTCAAAAGATGCACAAGCCCAAAGGGTATAAATAGATATGATATTCCCTCAGAACTGGTAGCCCAAGTGGCTTCCCAGCCACGCTGGGACAGTCTGGGGAGCCATGGGCAGGAGGAGCACAGACATTCCACATGGCTGTTTTGCAACCCTTTTATAAGGGCAGATGGGCTGGAGAGCAGTGTTCCAGCTGGAGTCTGGCCACCCTGGCTGACTCAGCTGCTGCTGGGTGTCTGCAGCACCCCGAGCACCCCGGGGCTCACAGAGAGCCCTGCGGAGCCTCGCTCAGCCCGGCGGGCAAACCTGGGAATCCTACACATCACCTCTGCACACCTTAACTGCCCTGCAACAGAAGGAACAAGCCTTCCCTCCGGAGGCCTTCCTCACCCTGACACCAGGGGTGTGCCTGACCGTGTCCCCACCGTCCCCCCGTGTCCTGCATCCCCTCCACGGGCACAGGGATGCCCAGAGCGGGGCTGGGGCTCCGGCAGCCAGGGACCCCCAGAGAGGGCACAGACCTGGGGCAGGGGAGGGGGTACCCCGGATCCTGTCCCCGCAGCAACAGGGAAGGGGTCAGAGGAAGAGTGGAGAGAAGGAAGAAGAGTGAGAGGGCACAGGCAGGTGCCACAGCAGGCAGGACCCTCCAGACCAGCCCCTGAGCTGGGCACTGCAGAGCCACTCCGCTGGACACAGCCCCAGAGCAGCATCCCAGCAAAGCTCGTGTACAAAAAGCCTATTTCCTTGTTAAAAGCAGGACACCTGGCAACCTTGATGAAATCAGCCCTTGTTTCTGGCTCTGCCTTATCAACCCTGTTCTATTTTTGTCCGAGAGCCAGGTTTTCGTACTACAAGCAGGATTTTCAGAGCTAGACTTCACTGTATTGTGGTTAGAAATAACCTTCCTTGCTCTGAGAGCCAGAAGGATATAGATAGGAGTATGATCTCTCCTAGCCCACATCCCTGCAAACCTCTCTGCAGCAGGAGGGGAGGGAAAATATGCCTTGTTTCCCAAGTGTTGGAACTTGGCAGGGCAGCAGAAACCCACTGTGAAATGCTGGTTTATGTCATGCAGACGAAGCTGTTCATTTGGAAGAGGGTGGCCAGAGACCCTGGCAGCTCCTTCCTTCCTTCCTTCCTTCCTTTCCTCCCAACCTACTGCTCATCGCAGTCGGAGTCATCTCCCACCTCGTGTCCCCCTTTCTCTCCCCTCCTGCTTCCTTCCAACATAAATTTCAGTTTCAAACTTACACCCTGGGCCTGATTAAAAGACAGAAAAGAAAAATCTATCAAAAATGAACCATCTGGGGGGCTTGAATCCTCTACACGGGTCCTGCTCCTCTGCCTCTCGGAGCTGAACTAAAAGATGGTTCTAATTAAAAACAAGCCCACATTTTATTACAAGTGCAGGCATTCCCAAGGGCCTCCGGAGCCGAGGCCGGCCGGGCTCCCCGCCAGCCAGCTGGGCTGCTGAGCTCAGCGCAGTTATATAACTGTGTTTGTCACCCAAGGAAACAATCACCTGGGTCAGAACAAGGGAAAAAATTACCTGGGTCAAACTGTCAACTTCCCATGGCTCACTCTGAAAAGGGAATGCAGCAGCAGCCACTGGGGCTGTGTGGGAGCGAGGGGAGCAGAGCGTGTCAGATACGCGGCAGCCTCGGAATAACGCAGCTAAAGGTCAACTGCTCCAACAAAATACATTTTTGGAATAACTAAAGCGCCTAAAGTTTCCCAGAGCAGCATTTTTAAGCGAGTCCAGCAAAGCAGGCATGTTTGGGATCATTCAAATCACTGATTAAAAGTGAAAACTTCTACTGATCTAAGCTTCTCCCAAGTTTTCTAGGATGCTTGAGCAACAACTTGCACATCCTCCTCCGGCAGCTCTGCCTGGAGCCCGGCCAGCCCCAGCCAGCACACACGCCCTTCCTTCTCCCAACGTCTGCTGACGAACACGGGCTCTCAGCACATCAAAACCAGCCTAATTTTAAATGACAGTGTCATCTTTATTTTTAAAATAACTGTAACACAGCCGTGCCTGGCGCTCCTCCTCTGTGAAAGAGGTTTGACACTGCCCGGGTGCTCCGAACAACGGTGGTGGCTTCGTGCCAGGACTGGCTCAGCCACCACTGCCTGGAGCTTTAAAGACTGGGACATCCCTGAGGTGAGACCACCTTCGATCCCCCATGTGCACACCTGGGGACAGGTGTGGGGCAGCACAGAGCCTGAGGCTCTGGGGAAGCAGCAGAAAGGGGACACAATCCCATCCCTCCTCTCCCAGAGAGACTTCTGCAAGCCCAGGGGGGCTGCAGAGGTTTCTTGGACCAATCCTGGGATGCAGCAGAAGGTTCTTTCCTGGAGCTGGGAGCCAGCCTGATGGGGCTTTAAAGGCTCCTGGTGTCCCGCCCCAAAACTGCAGCAGCACGTTTATCCTTCTCCAGACAGGACCCAAAATTCCACAATGCTCACAACCTCCCTGGGAAACCCTCAGCTCTGCCTGTACCCCACCCCAAGGGCTGCCAGCACTCACCAGCACCATTTCTACCAAGGACAAACCGAGGAGGAATACAGAAATAAAATTATCAACACGACAGAGTCCAAAGACCTTCTTCTGGGGCTGCAGCTGGGAGAAGAAAAACCCCGGGGTGAGGGATGGTGGGGGGGCTGCAGCAGGGCAGTAAATCACTGCTTAAAACCAAATGTGAGACCCAATAAAGGAGGAAATAATGGAAGAGGCTGGTTTTGCGACTCATTGTAGCATGAACCATTTACTTTAATTTTTAATTTAAAGTAGGAAACAATACTCTAATAGTCTATTTAAATTGGCAGGGAAATTTGTTCTCCCAACATGGAGCTATTCCCTGAATTTCTACATGTTTGTTGAATTGCCTGATCAAATAAATCAAAGCAGAGGTGATAAAGAGAGGAAAGGAAAGTGAGTACTCTCTCTTTGGTCTGCCACTCCAGCTGAGGCTCTGTGCCTCCCTGCTGAGGCTGCCAGCACGGCTGAAGGGTGGACAGCAAGTTCCCACCAAACCACGACACGAAATCACTGGATGCGAGCACCCTGCACCCTCCCCTGGGGCTGCTTCACCTCTCTGGGCCCAGGCTCACAAACAAGTTGCTGCAAGCAGCTGCTCCGTCCTGTTCCACATCTGTGCTGCAATCCAGGTTCGATTATCCCCGTTCCCCAGGCACCCTGCAGACCCAACCCACCTCTCACACCACGCTCACCTCCGGCCTGAACCCAGAACCCAGAACACACCTGCAGCAGAGCTGCTGGCTGTGCCCCACGGCAGACATGTGCTGTGCCATGTCCTGTGGGTCAGGAGCCACGCTCACATCCCCAGCCCTCACCCCTGCGAGCTCCTCTCGGGGGCATCAGCAGTGACATAACGCAGAAGGAGAGGAGTGGCTGCCACCGGGTCCCCACCAGAGGCAACATCTCCCAAAGGGAGAGCAAAACCCAACTGGAGTCCTGGGACCAACCACGCCAGCGTCCAGGCAAAGCCAAACATTCGCAGCCAATTTCTGCAGCACAGGCCCCAAGGAAGAGCAAGGAATGCATTACAGAAACAATGAGGTATTCACACCAGAGACAGGAGCCACTGCTCTGCTCCTGGACGTCCCCAGCAGCACAGCTGGAACAAGAGGTCACAAACTTGCCAAAACTGGGTGGGACAGCACTATTAGGTGTGTAAAAGCAATCCAGAGGGTTCTTTTCTCTTTTAAAAATTATCTATAATGCTTCTCTAAGTATTTTTCTCTCAAACAGCTTCTTAAGCAGAGCGCAAACCCCGGCAGCCGCAGTGACTCCAGCTGGGTGAGCCGCCAGCCACTGAAGCAGCAGTCGCTGGAACCAGGAATAAAAGCCTGAAGTCAAGGCTTAAGACCTCACTGGCTTAAGTGCTTTAGAAGCAAAACAAAAGCTTACAAACTCCATGTAAAGTTACTGCTATTACAGGCTTAAACGGGTTACCAAAGAGGGGAGGGAGAAGGAGGGAGCAGCGGCAAGAGCACGTGATCCGAGAACTAACATGGAACATGACGTGGAACAAGATTCTCTGAGGATCCTCTGCTACCACCCTGTCCCCAAAAAGGACAGAGAATTTTTTGGGGCAATAATCTTGAGCTGTGGGATGCAAAAAAAGCCAAGCAGGAGCTCCCCTGGGGCAGTTTGGGGCCCAGTGGCACCCACCATGGCCACGGCTCCCCACACTGGGAGGTGGCATGGATGCTCCCAGAGCATGGAGAGACTGAGCTCCAGTTCAGGGAAAGTTCACTGGGTTGTCTGGATTGGGGAACAGATTACAGGCAAAGAGAAGCAGCAAACAATAGAAACTTAGACATTAAGAGTGGGCAGAGGGGGGGATAAAATGTTCTGTTCACAAAAGAAAGAGACAGAGAGATGGAGAAGCAGCAACAGGAATGACTCAGGTCATAGAGAACAACAAAAAAAATCTGCTATAAGCAAACAAACCCAGGCAGGATGAAGGCCATGAAAACTGCAAGACAGACTACACAAAAAAACATCTTTTCCAGAAAGCTGACAAAAACACGTCTGTGGGATTGAGAGCACAATCAAAGCTCAGCATGAAAAAGGCTGTGAGGAGAGAGACGGAGGAGCCAGACACGGAGCAGACCCCGGGGAGAGCAGAGCAGAGAACACGGCGATCGCTCCGGCGCTCGCCCACGGCTCCCCGTGCAGAGAGAACTCAGGCCACAGACATCGTCTGTACCCAAAGATGCTCTGGCTGAGGATTTTTCTGCCGTCTCCGATAACCGAGATGGAATGAATTCAAATGGTAAAGCAGATCTGCAGCTTCAGTGAGTCCCAGTGCAGTATGAGGGGTTGGGAAGGGGAGCAGCGGGTGCCTGTCCATCCCCTCAGAGCCACGCTGGGATTCACGTCCTTCAAGTGAATTTATTTTCTGAATGAGCCAAAATAACAGGAATGCCGAGGTTGAAAGCACTGGAGTGAGTTCAAAAGACAACGCTTCCACTGGGAAATAAATCTCTCACCATTTTGTATAATTAGACAAGGAAAATGAAAAACAATTTCAGAAAGAATTCCCAGAAGCAATATCGGAGGAGGAGGCGGGAGGTGTGCTGGGCAGGAATGTGGGGCTGGGCTCTGCCATCACTGCCACACGAACACCGAACACCGGTGGCGTCTCCGGGCAGCAGGGCTGAAGGAGCCCCAGGACCACGGACAGATGTCCCAGCAGAGCACGGCTGGGAGAGGAGCATGGACTGGGGAGCCCCAGGAGCATGGCACGGGGAGCCCCAGGAGCACGGACAGATGTCCCAGCAGAGCACGGCTGGGAGAGGAGCATGGCCTGGGGAGCCCCAGGAGCACGGACAGATGTGCCAGCAGAGCACGGCTGGGAGAGGAGCATGGCACAGGGAGCTCCAGGAGCATGGCACGGGGAGCCCCAGGACCACTGACAGATGTGCCAACAGAGCACGGCTGGGAGAGGAGCATGGCACGGGGAGCCCCAGGAGCACGGACAGATGTGCCAGCAGAGCACGGCTGGGAGAGGACCATGGCACGGGGAGCTGCAGAGACACCGTCGCACCCACGGCTGGCAGAGCAGTGCCGGAGCTCCGCAGCACCCAGCCCGTGTGGAGGAGCCATGCAAACCCCGAGAGGGACACGCCACGGGAGGGGGAGACAGGGGAACAGAGGAGGGAAGTGGCTCCAGTCTGGGGCTGTGCCGAGTTTGGGGACACGGCTGGGAAGCGAGCGCTGTCCCCACTCTGAGCAGCACCGACAGCCCGTGGGTGCGGGCTCGGGGGTCACACCGCTCCCCCAGAGCCCCCGAGCCCGGGCAGGGAGGGGCAGCCCCAGGGGCAGCAGAGCCCGGCGTGGGGGTCCTGGGCCAGACCGTGGGCACAAGTGCCGTGAGTGGCCGGTCTCAGCTGCCATCTAGTGGGGAGCGGCCACGGGGCACCCGCGGCTCGGGGCCGGCACCCGACCCGGCATCAGCGAGGTGGGAAAAGACCCCCACCACCAGCGAGCCCAAGCTGTGCCCCATCCCCACCTTGTCCCCAGCACAGAGCACCGAGTGCCACCTCCAGCCCTTCCTGGGACACCTCCAGGGATGGGCACTCCAAACCTCCCTGGGCAGCCCCTGCCAAGGCCTGAGCACCCTTTCCATGGGGAAATTCCTGCTGCTGTCCACCCTGAGCCTCCCCTGGCCCAGCCTGAGGCCGTTCCCTCTCCTCCTGTCCCTGTTGCCTGGGAGCAGAGCCCGACCCCCCCGGCTGCCCCCTCCTGTCAGGGAGTTGTGCAGAGCCACAAGGTCCCCTGAGCCTCCTCCTCCTCCACACTCACTCATCACAACCTTACCTAAATGCTTATCTTGCTCTTTGCCACAAGACACAGCCTACTTTGTGCCTCTCCTAAACCTGCAGCCCAGCACAGCCACTACCAGGCAACGCAGCTTTTATTCCTGACTCAGGGTCCAAGGAAGTTTCAGAATCACTCTGGCCTCCACCACATACATTTGGAAACTGCATCAGCAGAGGAGAAAATCCATAAGAAACTGATCCTGAGTACTGTAACAAAACCAAACACCACTGCTCCGTCATGGAGTCAGCAGTTCCTCCTGTTTCCAGCCTCTGTAACATGGAAGAAAACCCAAAGTCAACACGGGGGCTTTATCCAAATGAATAACAAGTGGTAAGAGTTAATGGTGTGATGAGAGCTGTCTGGAGGCTGCTCTGACTGTGAGACACAGCGTAAATCTTCTCAAGTTGTGACAAATGTCTTGGCTAATGCAGCCACATTCTATGTTTAAATCTCACTAAGATGTAATTTGACATTTGGGTTTACTTTTTTCATTATAATTAAGAAACAAACTCCAGTCCGCGTTAATCTCTCCACAGCCTGAATCTGCACATGGAATTAGTGTCCCCACCGTGCCAATCCTTCCCCACACTCTACTGTCAAATCAAAGGAAAACCAGACATTCTTTCCAGTAGGGTTCTCTGGTTACAGCAATACAGTCAAAGCATAGGATGGATATTTCTAGGAGTCCAAAGGTTAAATCCAGTCTCTTGCTCAAGGAAATCCCTGTGGAGAAGGCAGCAAGAAGGTGACACCCTGCACCCTGGTGTTGCAAGATAAGAACCCAAACAGAACAGCCCACAGCTGCATTTTTGATGGACGGAGGCGGATAACTGAGGACAAGGAGCGCCTCATGTGTCAACACACACCACCTTCAGCAGCAAAGTGTCTCTTGGATCCGTTTCCATGCAGGCTGCATTCCCTTCGCTCCCACTCCACACCTGGAAGGGCAGTGTAAGCCATTAGCAATTAAGTGCCACGAGGTATTGCATTAATGCACAGCCACAACCCCTGGCGTGCTGGCTGAGCCAGCTGCCCTCACCTCAGCTGATGGGCACGATAGGGGAGCAGAGCAGCACACAGGCAGCACCACGACCTGTGTGGCTTGGAAGGAGTTCTCATAACCAGATTCTGGAACAGGATAATCCAGGCAGTCCTGTCCTGGTTGCTCCACAGCACCTTTCACATGCACAGCGCTTTGCAAGCGCCCAAAATCTCTGTCTGCACTTCTGCAGACTGGCTCTGCTCCTGTGCTGCATCCTGGTAACATCAGCAGCTCCACACAGCCGGGTGACCCCCTGCCTTCCTGCAGCTCCCACCGCAGCTGACTGGCTCTGCCAGCCCTGCCACAGCAGCTCCCAGCAGAGGTGTGCAGTGGGGGGAGAGCCACAAGGTCCCCTGAGCACAAGACTCCATTCAGATTAGGAGCAACAACACACATTTTGTTTCTGAAGAAATGGAAAACAGTACCCTGTCTCCAGGTGCCACCAGAATCAAGGCAGGTGTTCTTTTAGGAGGGGTCAAGACAGCTGGCACCTGGAGCTGGACAGGGTTGTGCCACTACAGCTGCCCCAGGGGTCAAGAGCCAAGGGTGGAGAAGCAGGCTGGCTCTCCCAAACAAGGGCCCCTTCTCACCAGATGATAGAAAAAGGGAGCAGAGGCTGTCACAGAACCAGAGAACCATAGAATGGTTTAAATTGGAACGGACCTTAAAGCTCATCCAGTCCTACCCCCTGCCCTAGGCAGGGACACCTTCCACTGAACCGGGTTGCTCCAATCCCTGTCCAGTGTGAATCTGGACCAGTGATGGGGCAGGCACAGCTTCTCTGGGCAGGTGTAAACTGAAACAAGAGAGGTTCAGCCTTGGGGTCAGGAGGCCAGGGAAGCAGCTGGGCTGGAGCCCAGGCAGGCTGTGCCCTCTCCTCCCTCGGATGCTCTCAGCTCCCGACCGGTAACACGCCGAGCAACCTGCCCTGAGCAGGAGGTTGGACCAGAAACCTCCTGAGCTCCCGTCCTACCTGAATTACCTGACGGATCTACAGCTCCAGGCTGAGACCTGGCTGTAATCCACCACGCAATCCTTTCCCTGAAATGCAGGGCAGCACCTCCCACACACAGCCTCCCAATCTCCAAACTGCTGCACGTTCCAAAAGCGAGTGCTTGACCAAGTCCAGCACATGCTTTCCAGCGCTCACGGAACAGCCTCGTCTGTCCACGTCTCACCCGGCTTCTGTGAATATTTTTCCTGACAAACAAGAACCTTTCCGTGGATTTGGGGGGGATCTGCTCCAACCAGCACCAGTCTGTGGCATCAGGCTGTGCTGGGATGGGACACCCAGCTCCCTGCACGGACTCTGCTCTGGCTGCCAGAGCCTGGCGCACAGACACCCGCTGCAAAACCACACGGGCTGTCACGGAACAGCCCAGGCTGCTCCAGCTCTCCACATGGCTTCTTTTCATATCCCAAACCATTGTTGGCCATGAGCAGGCACAGAGGCCACAGACTGGTCTTGGCTGCTCAGCAGTGCCATGGGTGCCACAGGAGAGTCACCACATGGAGCTGGGATGGGCCACACTGTGACCCCAGCACCCCCGAGGGACCCGCTCAGAACCAGCCAGCGCTCTTCAGGCTGGCAGTAAGGCTTGCAAATGCATTCCAAAATAAAAACTAACACAAATGAGTTCTCTGCAAACCTCCAGAATCCCTTCCAGAGGTGAGGAAGCCTTTGGCACAGCAGGAGCAAACACGAGGAACAGAGGCCACACTCCTCCGCTCACACGAAACGTGCAATTCTCTACCAGACCCAGAAACGGCTGCCAAGGAGTTGCAGGACTCCAAATCCCTGGAAATCTACAACGTATTTTCTTCCACTGCTCTTTTTGCCATGTTTTCCTTTCAGCACGGCAGAGCAGCATGTTTGTGCTGGCCAAGCCTACCCTCCTCCTCTCCACCGCACCTCCAAGCAATCCAAGCACGGGAGATACAGTATTACCTCAAATATTTAACCAAGGGATTAAAGGATTCTCTTGGCAGGAGGCAGGAGCTGCCCCACGGATACAGCTCCCGCGCCGGCTGGCAGGCGCTGCGTGGCAGCGGCTCCGCAGCGCGCAATCTGCCCCGGGCTCCCGAGAGCTCGCCACCATTTCCTCTGCTTTTCGGCCAAAATTGCTGCTCACCGGCTCGCGGCCGTCCATGGCCTCCATCCACAGCCTGCGGTCCTCCTCCGACAGCGCCTGCATGGTGATGACGCCGGGCCTGCCGAGAGAAAGGGGACGCCGTGAATGAACTGCGGGACGGGAAGCAAGGGTGGCAAAGATGAATTTTTCATGAGAGGAAGAGGGAAGGATGACAAGCTCCTTCCTAGCCAAGCCGCAGGAGGACAAGAGCCATGGACATCCCTGCAGGTCCTGACCAGGATCAGCAAGCGAGCAGAGGACATCTCCAACAATCAGCACACCTTTCCAGTGGTTTTGTCCAAGAGCTGGGTGCCAAATTCCTCCTCTGGCCCTCAGCCAGCCAGCTCACCTGCACTGGGTTAAGCACATCCATGCAATGGCAGGAGACGGCAAGGAAGGTAACCAGGGAAGGTAACCAAGCAAGCAGGAGCCCCACACATCCCAGCCCCCCATGTCTCACCATCACCCCAAGCACTGGCTCATGGAGGAGACCTTCTGCTGTGCAAAGCATTTCATCCCCAAGATGTCCATGCCCTCATGGCTGTGCCAGTCCCCTGGCCCTGTCCATACCCTGCTGTCAGACACAGCAGTGGCAGTGGCACGATGCTGGTCCGTGTCCCCTCCAGCAGCCTCCCAGGGGGAGCACTGCAGGAGTCCCAGGGTGCTGCTCCTGCCCCCAGCACTGTCACACACACCAGCCCTGAGCTGCCCTGTCAACCCAGCCTGCCACAAACAGCCCTGGGACTGCTCATTTACTGTAATGAGAAGGGGAAAGGACAGGCCCAGGTGCTGCACACACAGCACAGGAGCAGGGGACAGCACTGGCACCGCCCTTGCCCGAGGGCCAACGCCACCTCCAGGCTCCTCAGTGGACGCTACGCCCACTCCTGGACCACCCTTGCCGTGCGAGGAGGATGGGCGCAATTACCTGCTCTGTTAAGCATGACCAGCAAGGTGAGGATGGATTTGACAAGACAGAGTGCTTGCACAGCCTCAGGTGTGGGGGGACACAGAGGGTGGGAGCTGTGACCCCACACCAGGGGCTGGCATCTCACTGCACCGCGCTCGGCTGCGAGCTCCCAGGATTTCCATGTCCACATCCTGGCTCATCCTGCAGCCTGGATCCTGACACACACAGCTGGCTAGGCCTGCGCCTCCCCAGCCTTGTACCTTTGGGCTGGGTCCACAGCTCCAAGGGGTGGCCACATCCCCTCCCACCGCTGCTCTGGGGCTGGGCAGAGCCCCCGGGCTCAGCCAGACAGCGAGACCTGTCCGTGTGTCTGGTGTGGGGCCGCCGCTCCCTCCCCGGCTGTTCCCAGACACATCAGCAGAGCACAGCAGCAATTCCTGCCGGAGCACGAGCAGATTCCCTGGCAACGGGAAACGCAGGGGGGCTGCTGGTGCTCTCTGCCCGTGGGGTTTCAAACCGAGAACTGTGACAGCAGAGACCCTCTGGTGCTGCTCTTGCCAGCCCAGCAGAGCGCGGGGCTCTGGAGTGGCACAGGAGCCAGGAATGCTGCTCTGAGCGCCGCTGCCAGGGCACACGGTGGGCAGAGAAGGGAAGGGGATCAACCCTCAGGAGCTGCCAACTGCCTGTGGAGTGCTCCACAGAGCACGTAGGCTCTGTTCGGTACTCAATCCCCAAGCCCTGATAAAGCCTGGGAGAGGGGGGATTTCTAACTTGAACTTCCCAAGGGTGATTCAGCAGGAAAACGTGAGCTGCACCAACACTCTGCAGATGCCCTTTGGTCCTTGATAAGAGCCTGCAAGAAAAGTAAACTTTAACAGGGGCTCTCGAGAGGTGGGTTTGGCCCATCTTCTGCTGCTTTGTGGCACGCACAGGCCAGGAACCGAGGATTAACCCTTCTCCCTACCTCCACTCCCCATCCAACCAGCCCAGCACTGTCCCACCAGGGGAAGCCGTGCCCAGGTCCAAAAACCAGACATAATGTGCTTGATCTCTGCTAATCCCATTGGTGAGTCAGTCAATACTCACCAGCTTAGTGGTTTGGAAGTTTACTCACTTCGGAGGGAAGAGGAAACCACTTAACCATCACCCCATCTGAGAGGGAAAATGCTCCGCATCCAACAGCAAATATGTTCAAAACACTGCACAAAGCTCCTTGTTGTGTAGGTACAAAGTGACTCAAGAGCAGTCCCCCGTACCTGGGGAGCTGCAGCAGTCACTTAAACCAGGGCTTAGGTCTGAATTTAAGCCAAGCTGCTGCTGAAGGCACTGACACCTCAGTCAGAAAGCCCTGGAAGGGCTCTAGCTCAGCTAGGGACACACAGGAAAGGAAATACTGGGACTTCTGTCTCTGGCCAAGACATTAGAACAGAGAAATTCAAACCCTCCATTCATGGTGTGTTGGGCACTGAACTCCCAGCAGAGCACGGTCCCAGAGTGGCAGTGCTGGTATCTGGAGTGCCAGGTTCCCTCAGCACAGGGCAAAGAGGTGATAACAGCAAAATGTTTGTTCTGCCTCTGAGCAGATAACAACTCCTCAGCTTCACTTCAAAGCCAAACTTCTTTAACAGCATGAGGGGAGGGGCTGTGAAACTGAATCAAACCCAATTTCCATTGCAAATAGCTCTGCATTTCCTCCCCCAGTGTTTATTTGCCAGGGCACCCATTGCATCACTTTCCTGAGCAGAACCATCTTCCTGGCTGTGATAAATTTAAAATGCACCCACACATTACACCTCATTCATTATGGATGTGGCCGATGCCCACGGGGCTCCATGTGCTCACAGCCAGGTCGGATGGCTGGCACTGGACCAGCCTCCTGCCAACGCTGCCAGCACCAGCCCTGCTGGAAGCACTGCCTGCAAACAGCACCATCCTCACCAGCCTCCCCGAGGATCAACCCCTCCACAGCCTGCTCCTTGCTGGGGGTGTCTGTTATCCAGCCAGGGCAAAGACCCTGCTCTGACGTCCTTTCCCAAAAGATAAGGAAAGCGGATCTGTCCTTGTGCCCTCATCCAGCAAATGACCCCGAATACTGGGGGCCATTTATACAGATAATTATTTATAAAGATAACACACAGTAAACACAGATTTTGCTGCGGGGCAGCTCCCACCTCCTCCCAGGGTGGGAGACACCTGGACCCACATGGAGCCAGCCCACCCCAGCCAGCCACGGCCGTGTCACCGGGACAGCAGGACACACTCCTGATCTGCCATCCAAGATGCAGAAACCCGAGCTGCTGTGGCAAACAAGATCAAAGACCTGCTGATTCACTCCCAGGTGCTGCATCCCACATTTCCACCTGCAGGCACCAAACCCCTTTGCCTTTTTCTGGGACACAAGGAGGGGAAAGGGACATTTTGGGATCAGAAGAAATCCATTTCTAAACTGAGTGAGTGTAGGAGGGTGAAACCAGAGCAGAACATGGCAGACACTTAATAAGAAAGAATATTTTCAATATGCTACAATCTAAAAATGGAAGATTTTTCCATATGAGACCACACAGGAAATTGGAATTTTCTCAATATCTCAGCTTTTGTGACAAATGGCCTGGCCTTAAGAAGCTGTGACTAAGCACCTCGAGAAAATGAGAAACGGCAATAGCTTTTCCTTCTTCCAGGAAAACAAACAAATAAGGAAAGCAGTAGAAACAGATAAGAACTTCCAACTGCTGTAGCAGCTTATCACAGCGAGACAATCTAAACTGCTGATGAAAACCCACAAGAGAGCATTAATAACAGGGGCTGAGCACACAGAGATGTTCCCAGTCGCAGCCTGAGCAGAGCAGCGCAGCCCAGGCAGGACCCCACGGCCACGGGCCAGGCACCAGCAGCCACACGTGGCCCCAAAACGTTGATGAGCAAAGGTGGAAATAAGGGGGAAACTGACCCTGAGCTCAGAAAGTCTCAGTGTCCACGTAGAGCTTAGAGCACCATCAGAACAGCCCCTGCACCCTCTGCAGGGGCTGCCAGGGCTCCCGTGGCCACCGAGGGGAAGGAGCCTCCTCGCTCACTGTGACAAGCCCTCCCTCACTGTGACAAGCCCTCCCTCACCCCCTGTGACAGCCCCGAGGCTTCGCTCTAAAGGTCGCTGGAAAGGCGACACCGGCAGAGGAACAGGGACAGGCTGCACTGCACTGAGAGGCGCTGCGGGCACGGGTGGGGACACCGGCACGGGTGGGGTCACCTGGCACAGGGGAGCAGGGAGCAGGTCCTGCCACAGCCAGAGCCCTGCATCTGCCAAGTGCATTCCCAGAGCGAGGCCAACAGCCCTCCTAGGGAAAACCATCTGCTCAGGGGAGCACGTGGCAGGTGTCTGGCAGCTCTCCCACCCCCCTGCCAACCATCCGGCCACTGTGCCAACTCTTTCAGGAAGAATTTCTTCACAGAAAGGGCGGTCAGGCACTGGAGGGGCTGCCCAGAGAGGTGGTGGAGTCCCCATCCCTGGAGGTGTCCAAGGAAGGCCTGGATGTGGCACTCAGTGCTCTGGGCTGGGGACAAGGCGGGGATCAGGCACAGCTTGGGCTCGCTGGTATTGGGGGTCTTTTTCCACCCCAGTGAGTCCAGGATTCTGGTTCTACAATTCCTCTGTGCACCAGCTGTGGTGCCAGTCACCCTGGGGGCACCAGGCAGAGCCCAGGGCAGTGCTGGTACCTGCAGAGCTCACTGCCCTCCTGACCCACCGAGAGGCCAAACCCTGCCTTTGAAAACCTCCTGCTGCCCTAGAAGCCAGCTGGCACTTAGCAGAACCTCGCTTCTGGCCCAGAGCAATGACCTACATCGTCCTAAATGACAAAGCCTTTGTCATTGCTCAAATGAGATACTCCTCCTCCCCAGGCTCATTTTGTAAGACCCTGGCTGTCATCCCTGTTCACCTTGTTTACAAACCTGATTTAATGTGCAGAGACTACAAACGAGTTTGGTTAATGAGAAAAGAGCATTAACAGTAAAACACAGTATCCATCACTGGGGGTGTATTTCAGCCAGACCCTAGAACACAATTCTGGGGTTAATTTTGCTGTAACAAAGCAATACAATACTTCTAACTTGCTGCCTTGAACACGAGAACTATTTGGAAATGCCAAGGCCAGCTTGGATGGGGGTTGGAGCAACCTGGTCAAGTGGAAGGTGTCCCTGCCCATGGCAGGGGGTGGAATGAAATGAGTTTTAAGGTCCAACAGAGACTATTCTGGGATTCGGTGACAAGGAAGCAATGCTGTAATAACAGATCAGGCTCCAGATTTTCAGCTCGGTTGTGCTGAATCATCTTTACAGCAGAAAAACTCACTTTTTTTCCCACCTAAGAAGGAACAGCTCTTAGCTGGTGCTATTTAGGGTGTCAGTGCTGAGCTCCAGCCCCGCAAGCCGTGCTGCCTGAGCTCCCAAAACGCAGCGCTGACAAAAGCCCGTGTCTGTGCAGGGACAGCGCCAGGAAGCACCGGCCGAGGCTGCCACCTCCAGGCTGTCCCGAGAGCTGGGAAACAGCCCAGGCCCTGCGAGCCCGGCAAGTGAAGGGATCTCCAGCACACCCCGGCACTGACTGCGGGACCTGATGCCCTGCTGGTGCCCAGATCCACCCCGGTAGAGAGAGACAGCCTGGGCACATCACAGCCTCTTCCAGCCATGGTGAAACTTGTTGCTTCCTCTTCCTCTTAAGTTTATCTTGGGAATACCCAACATTTTAGACATCTAATGACAAATTCTGATACCAACAGAAGGCAGAGCTGCCGGTATATTGGGAAAACAGCCTTTTCCTTCAGGTGTGTCCCGCTCTCCTGCTCTCTCAGACAGAGGCAAATCCCTGCAGCAGGAACGTGTACATGAAAGGAGAAATTCCTCAGGTTTCCCCTTCCTGTGCTACTCCCTTGCCATGATTTACATGGAGCATGCAGATTTCTGGAGCAGCTCCTGATCCCATGCCTGGCAGGCTCCAAACATCAAGGGAAGCTTCAGCTGCCTCTGAACACGCTGAAGAAAATTATTGTGGCTCCATTATCCTTCTCCCACTTTTAGCTTGATTTTCACATAATAAAAAAATATCCTCAGGGTACAGCAAAAAAAAATTCCCGTGTCAGCAGAAAAACTGCAGCTTTCTGGAGAAAAGCACAGCTCCAGAGAGTGGGAGGCAGCCCCAGGTTATCTCATCCCTCAGCCAACACAGGCAGAGCTCCATCACCCCAACCCCTCCCTGCCACGGGCTGGCACCGAAACGCTGCCGAAGCACAGGACAGGGAGAGGCACCAGGGGTTATTCCAGCATTATTCAACACCCAGAGTTTAATGAAACTGGGTTTTTCTGAGACCTCCTGGGAATTCCTGCAGAGGGGAGGACAGCTGGGCCACGGACAGGTACACAACTGGGAGTACACACTGAGTGCCTTTGGAGCAGGTTTTTGTGAACCATGTGAACTTCCTGCAGCGAGGGAGATCCGAGGCAGTGACTAATTCCTCTTGGAATAGCAACGCCAGCCTGGCTTTCTTGTTTACACGTGTAAGCCACGCATGATGCTAAATGATATGGTAACAGCTCTCACTCCTGGGTGCCATGGACGGGATCCACACGTACCTCTGGTCCAGCTGCTCTGTGATAAGTCACAGCAGACGTGTTTTCCTTCTTCAGGAAAAAGGAGTGAAAGTGCCTGGAGGCACGAGCCAGAGGTCCATCATCACCCATCCATGGTGAACCAGCAACAGCCACCCCAGCAGAAAAGCTGACACTATTCCAGCACATACCCAGTGCCAGAAAGAGGCAGCACATCCCCACCAAAATACCCACAGAGCACCTTTTCCAGGCTGGCAACCACTCACCTTGTGTGGCCAGAGGCTGCAGAAGTGCTAAAATACCCTTAAAGTCAGAGAAACTTGAGTCAGAGAGACTTGTAAACCAAAGCACCAACTCAATACACAGAGAGCCCCTGGCTGGGAGAGGTGTGGTTCCACGGACTAATGCTTTCCACTCACAGAGCGTGTGACTAAAGGAGAGAAACACGGAAACTGCCCAGGAACTGTCCCCAGAGCCAAGTGCAGGAGCACGGCCTGTCCCTCCACACAGCCACCACAGCCCCAGCAGCTTCCTGGCAGCACTCACCGATCCACAGCCTCCACATCAAAGCAGAACCTCTTCTCAATGGAGTCTGTTTTCCGCCGTGTGCAGGATTTCAGGGTGACAGCTTCATCTTCCCCCTGAAGAGACAAAATCACAGGTGAGGCTGAGAACAACCAACAACCACAGGCCTGTCCCCAGCACCCACCACTGTCAACGAGCAGGTTCAAACCTGGGGGGATCTGGCAACATCACCCTGCTAAAAATATCTGTTTGTATCTCTGACAGGAGGACTTGTCTTTTCACCCTTGTTTAGTCCACAACCTTTCATAAGGAGCCTTGCCTTCAGGATGCCCACGATTCAATCTGTGCATTAAGCACCACACAACCCATTCTTCATGTGGGCAGGTAGTGCTAGACCACAACTTTTGGGCAAAATCAGCTTTGTTTTCCATTGCTGAACAACGTTCCATAGACCTGCTGGCAGTTTGCACTCCACGCTGCGTTTTTGGCAGCACTGTGCACACGAGGACTCTTAACAGGAGCAAACATGTCTTAAAATGTTTATTATATAACAAAGCAATGACAAAACCATTCTCCCACCCAGAGAATGCCTCTCTGCATCCAAGTTGCACTGGATTTCCACAGGGCTGAGCAGTGATCCAGCAGGATCTGTGAGCACTGCTGTCCTCTGCTGGAGGAAATCCTGCCTCAGCCCCTGCCCGCACAGACACTTCTCCTGCAACTGTGAAATTCCACTGATGACTTCAGAGAAAATGAATTCTGAAGGAGTTCCTGGAGACAGACACTTTTCTGGGCTCCCTGTGCTGTTCCTGATGACACCTTGGCTGACCACCCTGTTCCCTGACATCACCATTTTTCCAGGAAACATATTTAGAATCACTTAGATTGGAAAAGACCTCTAAGATCACGGAGTCCAAAAGTTCCTCAGAACAGCCAAGCCCACCATTAATCCATGTCCTCACGTGCCACAACTACATGTCCATTAAATCCCTCCAGGGAGAGTGACTCCCTGGTTCCTATCCATAAACTCCTCCCCACTGCCACCACCATTCAGCTCCAGACAACCAAAACACTCCCTAACGCACAGTCTGAGTCATCCCACCATGTCTCCATGATGGCAACAGTTTTCCTGCTGCCCTGTGGCTTCCAGCCCCTCCTGTTGGTTGCCCATACTGCAGGCCCTGCTGTAGATGCTCTTCTGTTGGGACTCTGAACGTGCCACGCTTTGGGGGAGAAGCCCTAATTCCTACCTGACTGTTCTCATGTCCTTCCATGGTTTCTAGCTCACCAATAACCCTCCTGTCCCAGACAAGAGACCCAGCACAGACCCAGGAAGATACACCTGAGAGCTCCCTGCAGGGCTTCTCCCCGGGTTTTGGCAGTGGCCACCTGCCCCTGGCGCTCCCCAGCCCGGCCCGCTGGGAGCACAAGGCTGCTCCCACTCTGCCCAGCTCCCTGCCCGGAATTCAGGGAATGCCCCCGCTCCAAACCACCAACACCCAGCTCTGGCCACAGCCCAAGGTCACCAGGGGCTGATACCACCTCTGACCCACAAGTGATGGGTCTCCTGGTGCAGTACCTTGCACCTGCTCCAGCCAGACCCCAGAATTCCCGGCAGTGCAGTCCCAAGCCCCCGGGCTGCTCCACGCTCAGATGCCCATGGTGGTCACCACTGCCAGGCCCTGGGGCCTGGCCAGAGCTGCCCCAGCACAGGCAGCATTTCCTGCCAGGGTGGTGCAAGCCACAAGTGCAAGCACAGCCCCGGAGAGGGGCTCAGGGTGCTGCCAGCAGCTCCCACACCCCTGGGTGCAGGGAGAGCCCTGAAATGAGAAGAGGCCAGACAAAACACAGCACAGCCACTGATGATTACAGGGCTGGGATATGTTAATGCTGAGCTATAATGAAGATGCTCCAAGGCAAGAGGAAATTAATTTTAGAAGCTTCCCTGCCCACAGCCGGCTCCCCATGCCAGCAGGAAGCCATGTGGGAGCCTGTCCAGCTGCCCCAGGCACTCCCAGCAAGGGGATTGTGTTTGCAAACCGTCCCAGCTGGGAACACTGTGGAGGGGTCTATTGTTCCTGCTGTACAGAGGAGCAAAGCCAGCCCTGGATACAGCCCTGGGAGCACTGGGGACACAGCCTGTGCTGGCTGCCCACACCCCACATCCACTGCTCCCCCTGCTCCTCATTCCCCCTCGGGGCCAAGGGGAGCTCCAGGCTCTCCTGTGGCTCTGTACAAAACAAAACAACTTCATTGGCCAAGTCACACGATCATCAGAGACTCACAGAATGGTCTTGGTGGAAAGGGCACTTAGAGCTCATCTTGTTCCACTCTCTGCCACAGGCAAGGACACTTCCACTCGACCAGGTTGCTCCAAGCCCTGTCCAACCTGGCCTTGGACAAGTGACAGGCGAAGGAGTAGAATAATGAACAGGTTCTCTTGCCCATGCCTTGGAGCAGGAACGAGGGACGGGGAGCAGGCACCCATGGAGCTGGAGCGTGGTGGGTGCACGTGGCTGGCAAAGATCTGTGGGCTCTGGGGGTTGCCTGTCTTTTCTTTCTCAAACCAGGTGCCAAGTTCATTCCCCGTGTGGCAGCCACTCAGCCTGGAATGAATGTGACCCACTTCACTGCCTTTGTGCCACCTTGCCAACAAGGTGACACAGTTTGAGCCCCAGGAGAGCCTGCAGCCAGCAGTGCCACGTGCTCCCTGGCAGGACACAGTCCTGCTCCCTGGCAGCACTCGCCCCTTTTCCCCCTGCTCCCTGGCAGCACTTGCCCCTTTTCCTCCTGCCCCTTGGCAGCACTCACCCCTTTTCCTCCTGCCCCTTGGCAGCACTCACCCCTTTTCCTCCTGACTTCTGGTCAAAGGGCACCATCGTGATGCGCTTCGATTCCCTCTGGTAGGTGCAGTAATGCTTCACCCAGGAAGTCCCAAAGTGACCTGCAGAGCAAACACAGGGCTCATGCCCAGAACAGTTCCAGTGCCCTCACGTTACAACCTGCTCTGTTTATCCATCAGTTCACATGCCAGACTCCTGCACCTACAGTCTCCTGCTGGATTAAGTGTTATCACCTCCTGTTCAGGGGAAAGACTTTCATGAGGCACTGGCAGTGATTCTCCCCAGCTGCCACATTCCCATCGAATACCCCACTCACTGGGCCAATCCCTGTCTTCCAGGGATTCTGTGCCTGCTGATTCAGCCTTCGTGGCCCTGTCCTGACAAACCCCTTCCCCAGGCTCCCAGCCCCCACATTCCCCACCCCGACACCTACGCTTCTCCTGCACGTAGAGATACCCCTCCATCGTGTAAGGGCTGATGTTTTTGTGCTCATGAGGATTCTCCTTCATCTTCTTCATCAAAGCTTCAACCTCTGACCTTGTTCCTTCAAAGCGGTTTCTTGTCTGCAAATTAAAACAGGAATGTCTTCTCCAGTGCAGGGCCCCATGCCTGGCTCTGCAGCACACGGGGTGGGGTTGGGTACCTACAGCCCTGTGGGAAATGGGACTGGGGAGCCCAAAAGCAGCCACAGGACAGCTTTACTTCCTGGGCCTGGATTTAAGCTGAAGGAAAAATATTACAACAATTGGCAAGGCCTTCCAGAACTTTAAGGGGGCTTACAACAAGACGGAGAGTGCTTTTTTACATGGGTAGATAGTGATAGGACAAGGGGAATGGATTTAAACTAAAAGAGGAAAGATTTAGATTGGATATTTGGAAGAAATTCTTCCCTGTGAGGGTGGTGAGGCCCTGGCACAGGGTGCCCAGAGAAGCTGTGGCTGCCCCTGGATCCCTGGCAGTGTCCAAGGCCAGGCTGGACGGGGCTTGGAGCAGCCTGGGACAGTGGAAGGTGTCCCTGCCCGTGGCAGGGGTAGAATGAGATGAGCTTTAAGGTCCCTTCCAACGCAAACCCATCTGGGATTCTGGGATTAAAATACACCAGAAGGTGAGGTGGCTCTGCCAGACACTGACAGTGATAGGTGTGGGGACACCCTGGGCATGGGGACACCCCAGGCATGGGGACACCCCAGGCATGCTCACGTTCTGGATGCTGATTGTCAGCTCTGTCTTGAAATCGCTGAAGTCCTTCGCAAGCTCGTAGCCATGGTGGTAGAACGTGAACAGCCCCTGCAGAAAGGCCAGCAGCTGCATTGGGAAAAAGCAAATGGAGATGGTCAGAGCTGCTCCCAGAGCCACCACTGCCGAGGGGAAGGGGCCCTGCAGCTCCCTGGGTGGGGAGGGGCTCCCTGGTGGGTCCTCTGTGAGAGGGGCTGTGGGGTGAGGCTGGACCCACGGCCCCTCCACTGCCAGGGCTCCCCATGCCCCATTTCACCACACCATCCCCAGTTTGTGCAGGCTGAGCTGGACTGAGGGCTCACTTACAGGTTCCACAAACTCAAACATCTTCCTCTCCTGGACCTCCTGCACCTTGAAGACGTATTCCAGCGAGACCTCGTAGAAGTGCTGCCGAACCAGGTCCACCTGGCTGTCTGCCTGCAGAGGGGTTGGAGAGGAAACAGAGCTCAGGACCGACCAGAGCACATCTGGCTGTGATGGGAACACGGCCACACAGAGCAAACCCAGCTCCAGCCCCAGCCCCAGCTGGACAGACTGCACAGCAATAAACATAAACCTGATTCCACGAGCACGCTCTTCCTTCAGCTGAGAAAAATGGGTCTGGTGACTCATGTTCTCACCTCCCCAACAGCTGGGTAGAAAACACGCAGCAGAGGCGAGAAAAATGGAAATCACTAGGAACTTGACAAGAAAAGGCAACTCTCCCCTTTCTGGAAAGCACTCCCCCTTGCCAGGGATGCCACATCCACGTTTCACAACTCCACACTGAATCCTCTTTCAAAGGCATCCCCTCCCTCGGTGGGGTCTGAGCCACACAAATCAGGTGCACTTCCCAGTGGCACGGGGGAACAGGAACCAGCACCTGAACTGGGAGCTGCTTCCAGCGGGCTCCAGGCTCCTCCTGCCTTCCCGGCAGCAGCCCGAGTCGGTGTCCGGGTGGGAGATGCCACCAGATGGCACCAGCAGCCAGCGCTGCTCCAAGGCACCCGCACAGCACCCAGCATCCTGAGCGCATCCCGAGCGCATCCCGAGCACATCCTGAGCACATCCCGAGCACATCCCGAGCGCATCCCAAACGCATCCTGAACGCATCCTGCACTGCATCCCGAACGCATCCTACACTGCATCCCGAGCACATCCCGAACACATCCCGAGCGCATCCCGAGCACATCCCGAGCACATCCCGAACGCATCCTGCACTGCATCCCGAACACACCCCAAACGCATCCCACACTGCATCCCCCCCACATCCCATATGGCATCTCCAGGCAGCCCCACAGGGCCATGCTCTGTCCAGGACACAGGGTCACCCCTCTAACAGCCACCGCTGCACCCCAACAGCCACGAGGGGATCCTTCCCTCCACGGCCAGAATTCCTGCCACTCCCACGTCCCACATCAGTATCTCAAACACAAACTCAACCAAGGGCTCAGAGGGTTGTTTAAAAGCCACCATTGCCTGGGACACAGGGGTGCTTCCACACTGGAAGTTATTTACAAACCCCAAGGACAAGGCTGGCCTGCAGGCACATCTGCCTGCACTCTGAGCCCTCCTCAGCCCTGATTTGCTGGAAGATGATCACCTGTGCCACAGGTATTTCTGCTCTCAAGTCCCCAGCCCTGCTAGGCACAGTCCCACCACCTGGATACAGGAGCCCTGTGCCCACCAGTGCCCCCAGTAAGGGATCAGCAGCACACCAGCACCATGCCCAAAGGCAAGGACACACACCCTGCAGGACCAACCCAGCTCTGGGCCAGACTCAAAAGAAGTGATTTAAAACTCAGTGTACTCATCCAGTAGGAGCACTTGTCACCACAGCTAACCGTGTCCTGAGTCACTGATGGCTCTGAAAGAGTTTAAGGCACTAAGCCTGATCCCTCCCCCCCTGGAGCACAAAGCAGAGCAGCCACTTGCAGAGACGAGACCAGACATCCATGATTTGTGCTGTCACATGGGAAGCCTGCAGCAGAACCAGTTCCTTTCTGTTACACTCTTTAATTATAAACTCTCTCTCCTTTTTGATTGTTATCCATTTTGGGATCTCTCTGATTTACTCACCAAAACAGCTCCGTCTCCTTTCATTACAGGAAAAGGGGAAAACCCGGCACCCGCAGCCAGAATGATGGGAAAAATGAGTTTACAGCCAGGAGAACCATTGTTATAAGCTGTGTGAAGCATTCAAAAAGCTCTCCACAGTCACAGCCAGCCATGGAAACTCAGAAGTTGCTCTCACCTCCTGAAGCTGGGATTCTTTCTTCTTGGAAGACAAGTTCAAGTGCTTTTCTAGGACACCACAGTATTTCTCAGTCTCCTTGTCGTATTTCTTTTTGGCATCCTACAAAACAGAACAAAAAGAGTGACACTGAACACAACGGCCCCAGAGCAGCTGTGACAGCATCCCTATGGCACCGGGCAGTACAGCAGCCCCAGTGGGAGCCAACCTGAGACAGGACCTGGGGGCAGCAGCTGGAAGCAGGTGAGGCTGCTTTTATCTGCCAGCATCAGGCAGCTACAGGAAAGCAGCTTATGCTGCCAAAAGCCAAGGCTTGAGGGAACCCCTCCTCTATTCCTGGGGCCCAGTGCTTGGTAAAACATCCAGATCCAGGTCCAAAAACAACAGAGCGAGGAAAGCGCTTTCTAAGCAGAACATGGTCACAATTCCACATCCCACCCTTGCAGGAGCTTCTCCTCTGTGTCACACAGGACCATGACACAGTACCTCAGCTGTTGGTGGCAGGAGCATTACAGATGTCAGCTTCACTTTCCTTTGCACCTCTGGTCCCAGCCTGGCCACCCCAACATGCCAGGACCAAACCCATGCCAGCACCTGCTCATAAGCAGGTCCATTCTGGAGGAGTCCTGTCTGTGTTTAGTTTTGAGCTGCACGAGGCCGGGCTGGGCACCGCTGCCATGCGAACGCGGCCCCGGGCGCTGGCACGAGCTGCCTGCAGGCAGCAGCAGGTTGTTATAACAACAGGGGAGCCACAGACAGTGGTTTTCATTTCAGAACAAAGGCAGGAAAGAAAGAGGGGGGGCAGGCTGTCTCACAGCCGCCCTCAGCCACACCGGCGCTTCCCCGTCCTGCCAGAAGAGTCGGAGTTCCCGTAGAGCCCCCAGTGATGCTTTGGGGTGGGGAGCACAGGCTGGGGGACTCGGGAAAATGTGAACCCCTCCGAGAAAATCCTAATTGTTCCTTGGATTAAGGAAAACAGTTCACTTCAGTTGGCATGCAGTTTTTTGCCCTTGGCACATTACTTGGTTGTGAGTGAACTCGGAGCACTGAGGCGCTTCCCAGGAGCTGGCTCGCCCCCATGTCCATCCCACAGCAGCACACCGCCTCCTCCCACGGCCGAGCCCATCCCGCAGCGTGCCAGGTCCTGGCCAGCTCCGGGGGGCAGGGGCTGGGTTACCTTGGCAGCCCCAATCTGCTCCTTGCGGAACTTCTCCAGTGGCGTGATCAGCACCTCGCTGGCGTTCTCGATCTGGGGGCAACGACAGGCACAGCTCACCTGTGCTGCTCCACAGCCTTTTCCATGGAAACCCCCCCCGGCCCCAGACACCCACAGGCTTCACCCCTCCATCTCTGCAAAGCTGTGAGCCCCTCCAGCACCAGCACCAGCACCAGCTGCTCTCCAACAGCGTGGTTCCACTCCTGATGCTTTTCAAGTGTCTCCCTGCCAAGCCCACCCTCTCCTCCCTCTGCCCTCCCCTGCAGCTCCACCCCAGGAGAGGGAAGGAGCACTTGGGCTGGCAGTCACTGCCACCACGGTGCCCAGGGTGCCACCACTCTCGCTCCCAGGACAGATGGGGCCCTACCATGCGCATCCGCTCGTCTTCCAGGTTCCGCAGCACCGTGGCGAACTCCTGCAGAGACTTGGCTGGAAGGGACACAGTCAGCATGTAACATTCCATTTTTAAAGAAAGAAACTGCACAGAGGGGTTTTTTCTGTCTGTGTTTTGGGCAGAGGGATAGGGGTTTTTTATTATCTTCGCTCTCTCCCTAGAAAGGTTCCCGCCTGGCAGCAGAGCATCCCCAGGACCAGGCTTCCTCCTCCAGAGAGCAACATCCTCAGCTCAAACCTGCCCTACCCAACAGTCAGTCATCAACCAGCCCCACAGCACAGCACTGGCCTCCAGCCATGCCCAGCACACGAGGGGCAGCTCCCCAGCATGGGCACGGCACCAGGGAGACCTGGATGAGGAGCTATTTCTGCTGAGAGACTGCGCACAAATAAACAAGCGAAGTTAAATCAGGGCTAAAGCTCCTTTGCTCTCCTGGCTCCAGACGATGTGCACAATAAGCTCTAAAAGTTCAGCTGGGGCAGGAGCAGGATGAGGGAGGGAAGAGGCTGAAGCTGCTGCCCTGTGCCAGGAGAAGCTCCGTGGCAGAGCCAGGCTCCGTTCAGGGAGTGTCGCCAGGCTCGGCGCTGCTGATTCTCTCGAGCACAGGATCCTGTGCTCCGGCAGCGAGGCTGCTGCTCCTCTGCTTCAGAGCACGACCCCTTGTGTATCCAGCCACAACCACCTCCAGATTCTCCTCTCCAGTGCAAAACATCCAGGTAACGGAGATGGTTTCAGATACGGGCAATCTTCTCTCTTTCCTACCCGGCAGGGACAGATTTAGGCCAAGAAGCAACAGCTGATTCTCTGGGGAAGGCTTTGCTGATGTTGAACCAGGAGGAATATGCCGTTTCCAGACAAATTCCTGGGCCCCATGGTGTCCTCGTGTGTGTTTCCCTGCCGTGCCCTGCTCAGGGGTCTGGGGTGTGGCTCCAGGAGCACAGGACTCACCTATGCAGATCTCATCGTCCGTCTCAGCGTCGCCGATGCAGCGGAATTTAAACTCATTGAGGGAATCCGCGAACTTGCGCTTGGCAGCCGACAGGTCTGTGAGAGCAGGAGCAGGGAAAACAGGGGTGTTACACATGGGAAAGTCCCCCAGCAGCAGGATGCAGGCAGACACACGATCCCAGCCAGGAAATACCCACAGAGGGACCCGTGCGAGGGAGCCCTGGCAGCAGGGAAGCCCCAGAGCGCTGCCCTGCTGCACCCACCCCAGGGACAGGGCTCTGTCAGCACCCCCAAAATACCCTACAGGAGATGAAACCTCAGAATACCAAAAGAGCCACCCCAGATCTCAGACCAAGAGCCATGGGGCGGCGGCAAATGGTGACACACAGTGACGCTGCCCCCCAAGAGAAGGCACCCCTGCTGTGCTCCTGTCCTGCTGAGGGAAGGCAGTAGCACAGAGCTTTATTGCTTCCCGAGCTGCAGATTCTCTCTGAGATCTGGATCCTATTAAGTTCTTACTCGCAGTGACCTGAGCGGACCCAGGAGTGGCTTTTCAAACCAGCCCTGTTAGCCTGGCACATGCAGACGGTCCCGGGCACCGCGGGGCCACCGGCTCCGAAGGCACCGTGTGCCTGCCAGCACTGCCGCTGTGAGGAAGACACAGTGCTCACTCCCCTGTGCATTTCTTCACTCAAACCCCGAAATTCCATGGGCTTTTTCCCTTTCCAAGCACCGGTGGAAAATGTGTGCGCACGCAAAGGCCATTTCCTCCTCTCAGACACCAACAGCCAAGAGATAACCACACCAGAGTCCAAGTGTTTTGCTTTCCCCATGGGATAAGGGAGCTGACAACTTTCTCCAAGCACTAAAGCTGTTTTCCCAGTATCGCTGCTGACAGCCCTGGTGTTAATCCTGCCCAGTTCAGTCCTGGCTGCCTTCACACAACTGCTTCCTAAGGCAGCAGGAAATCACCCAGCCAAGGCAGGCAGGGAGAGGGAAATCCCTGGGAGCTTTCCCAGTGGAAAAGTACAGAGGGGGCATCTTCAAGGAGGAGGTTCACACGTAACAGGATTTGCACTTTGCTCCCTGGAGGATGGAACGAGCATGGCTTTTACACCCTTCCCATGCCTGGAGTTGCCAGGAGTCTCCACTGGCACCTACAGAACCAGGACACATATTTTTGGGGGAAACTTTCCAGGTGCTTCTGGCCAGGATTTAGAAGAGGGACTCGGGAGGGTGGCAGGTTTGCTCCAGCTCAGCCCAGGGCTGAGCAAAGGGCACTGGGACAGCCCTGTGCAGCTCTCCCTGCTCCCTTCCACGTGCCCGTGCTGGTGTCAGCAGCAGAGCAGCGTCCTTCCCTCACCAGAGCTTGCTGGAGCAGCCACAGGGCTCAGGGATTTCACCCAGTCCCTCCTGCCTGCCCTGGAATAACCACGAAGATGACATTAATGACTCCAGGAGCCATTTCCTCTCCCCCAGCCCCCCGAGCCCTTGGCCACATTCCATGTGCCACATCCCCACCTGAACCAGGCCTGATGTGACACTCCTTGTGCCCACCACTGGCTGGACAGGACCCCAGAGCTGGAGGCTGCTGCAGCACAGGGATGAACACCCGGGGGGAGCTGAGCTCCCAGCCCGGGGCAGGGTCACCCTCTCCAGGGCCAGCCCCCCACAGACAGCGAGGAGCAGGGCAGGGCTCTGGGACCAGGCACGAGCCAGAGCAAAGCCAAGAAGCCCTTGGAGCCAGCAGCACTGACAGCAATGACAGGAAAAGCCTGTAAACAGGCGAGGGAGAGGCAGGGGCAGAGGGAGATAACTCCTGCAGTGACAGCGATAAAGCATAAAATTAGCAGCAGGATCGGCCAGGAGAGGAGAGAGGGGCACCCACGCCCACCCTGTGGGGCCCCATCATCCTCCCCAGGCCACTGTCAGACCCACCCACGCCCCAGCATCCCCTTCTCCCAAAAGCTGCAACCTCTCAACTACATTTTGGGACAATACCCCCGCAGTGGAAGCAGGAAGGCACAGGGAGAGCAGGGCAGCCCTCGATGGGCCAGCTCAGCTCCTGAGGGTTCTGCTTCCCCAGGGCTGTGAACAAGCAAACCCAAAGTCCTACGAAGGCTCAACAGAATCTGCTGCTTCCTCTCATGCACGAGCAAAACCACCCGGACACTGCACATGAGTCACACCAGGGCTGCACCAAGGGCTGCAAGTTTTCCTTCCAAGTTCTCTGCTGGCTTGATCAGTCAAGCACAGCATCGGGGAAAACCACCAGAAAAAGCCTGAAAAATCCTTCTGGCTGAGCAACACAACCAACTCAGGTTGCAGTTCTCCTCCTCCTCGTCATCACCTCCCATGGCTCCCTTTTCCCTCCTGGGCTGGTGGGGATGGGACAATCCCTTCGGGAAAGTCCACTTGACAGAAAACCAGAACACACAAGCCCACCTGCACAGCTCCAGCAACCAAGGATCTAAATAAAACGCCCTTTTAAAAGTGATGCATCCTCCGCATCCTTGACATGCACCACAGGAACAGCAGGAAGGGGGACGGCTCCCAGCAGAACAGAGGGCAGCAGCCTCTCCTGGAAGCAGCCTCAGATAACCCCTTTGCCTGTCCCTCCTCCCTCACACCCAGCCCAGGGGTCACCCCACATCCCTCCTCCCTCTGCAGCCGGGCAATTGCCGGCTGAATTCCATCCCAGGCACACACCCCCAGCTCCAGAGTCCCCTCCAAACCCGGCTGAAGCAACACTTCTCCAGCCCCCAGGAATCCTGCAAGGCACCAGCAGCAAGGGAGCACTTCCCTGTGTCCCTCCTCCTCAGCTACTGAGAGCTCAGTCTTTCTGGGAAGTGGCTGCTGTTACTGCAAGGAGACTGAAGTGGTTGCTTCTCACATAAAAAGCCTCTTCCAAAGGAATTTGAAACTACTGAAAAAGGCCGTTTACAGAAGGAAGTGGCACGATTTCCCAACCCTCCTGCAGCACCCCGGGCACCATGGGGGTGACCCCATTCCAGCCAGGTCCGCAGTCAGCACCCCAGAAACAATGGGTAGGACACTGAGGGGAACAACAACACATCAAAACGAGACGTCAGGCAGACAAATGTCCCCCCCGCCTGGTCCTGCTGCCTGGGCCTGTGCTGGAAAGATCAGGTCAGCCAGGGAAAAGTGAAACTGCTGGCTCAGAGGTGGGGGCTCTACCCAGAGCTGACTCCACAGCCAGTTTGCTACATAAGCTGGAAAAAGCAAAAATCTCTGGCTCAGCTGGACCCGGGACAGGGGCAGAAGCAGCAGGATGGGTGGTTCAGGTTAAAGACAAACCTGCTGCTCAGTCTGGCCATGAAGGGTTAACGCTGCTCCAAAGGGGGAGCAGAGGATGCTGCTGCAAGGCAAGCTCCGGGCTCTGCCAGAGGCTGTGCTCACACGGAGCGGGATTTCTACACTTCCTGCAAAGAAAACTGCTTAATAGCCTATATTTAATGTTCAAGTGGACAACAGGAACTGAGACTCCTGCCCCTTCCTTCCCCCGCAGCAAAGAACAGCAGGAACAGCGGGCTCAGGCTGTGTGTCCCCTGCAAGCCCTGGAGAGGGACACGAGGGCAATGCCATCCCCAGAGAGGGACAGGAGGGCAATGCCAGCCCCGGAGAGGGACACGAGGGCAATGCCAGTCCCAGAGAGGGACAGGAGGGCAATGCCAGCCCCGGAGAGGGACACAAGGGCAATGCCAGTCCCAGAGAGGGACAGGAGGGCAATGCCAGCCCTGGCGAGGGACACGAGGGCATGCCAGCCCCGGAGAGGGACAGGAGGGCAATGCCAGCCCCAGAGAGGAACAGGAGGGCAATGCCAGGCCCAGAGAGGGACACGAGGGCAATGCCAGGCCCAGAGAGGGACAGGAGGACAATGCCCACCCCAGAGAGGGACAGGAGGGCAATGCCAGCCCCAGAGAGGGACAGGAGGGCAATGCCAGCCCTGGCGAGGGACACGAGGGCAATGCAAGCCCTGGAGAGGGACAGGAGGGCAATGCCAGCCACCAGCAGCAGCCCCTCTGCCCCAGGCAGGGCTGCCCTGTGAGACAGCCCCGAGAAGGCAGGTCTGGGGGTCACCACCCACAGCAGGCTGCAGGGAACAGGACACAGCACTCGGCCACTCGGGCAGCACCTCCACAGCCCCAGAGCTCCCCAGCCGTGCAGCCAGCACGGAACAGGCGCAGGGCCCACGGGGCCAGCCAGGATGGGTAATCCAGGGAACAGCCGCTCTAATCAGCAGCCAAACCAGCCGGATTACAGCCTGCCGACGGTGCTTAGAAAGCAGCAATATGGTGTCTGTCCCCACGGCGAGCCAGGGCTGCAGCACAGCACCGCTTTGTGGGGTCACCCAACACTCCTGCAGCTCAGGGATACCCAGGGAAGGGGGTCTGGGGAAGGGCAGAGCTGGGAATGGCCAGCTGGACCTGGCCCACGGGATGCATGTGAGCACTCTGCACGGGACACTCACCCACCCTGGCCCCACAGTTCATGCAGGAATCCAGCAACATGAACCTCATGCCTGAAAACAGCGTTTGCAGCTGCCAGGATGGAGTTCTACCCGCCCAGCCCCAGCCCTTGCAGCACTGGGGTCAGCGCCAAGCGTCAGGGCAGCATCATGAAACGCTTCACTTGCTCCAGAAGGTTTAAATCCCCACTCTGCGCTTCCCAGCAAGGTCAGCAAAGCCCTGCTCCCGTGAGACACCACGGTCCTCTAGGCCTGGCCCAGTCCCAGAGTCACTTCCATACAGAATTAGCACTGATTTGTTTATTAAACAACTTCTCCACCAGGTGGTTGGAGTTAATCGGTGATTTAGGAGGGGACGGCAGCTGCTGGCAGGTTCCCCCTCTGAATCATCACGAGCAAATACATAAAAGCAGATGGGCAGAGCCCACCCCACCTCCAGCACAGCTTCTGCCGTCATGTTCTGCGCAAAAGCCCGTGGAGAGGCTGCCACAGTTTGGCACACGTGGGAGATGGAGGTTACAGGGTGCCAAAGACAGCAAGGTGACCCCAAGGCCCAGGGCCATGGGCACAGTCCCCGCAGTCACCCCAGGCAGGACCCCCAAGGCAGGGAGAGCATCGCTGCCATGGCCCCACAGCCCCCCAGACCCATTTTGGTGCCTTTTCCACACACACAGCCTCCAGCCAAGCCTTGTCTTGGCAGCACACCCAGGGAGGCCAAATCCCACCTCACCAAATCCCAAAACTTCATTTTTACCAGGGAAAGTTTACAAACACCTGTGCCCTACAAACCACGCTTCAAGCAAAAAACCCAAAACTGCTCAGATGTGCTAGAGCGCAAAATAACCTGAAGATCTGTCCTAGATGCCCCAAGACTGCAGGTCCAGGAGGTGCCACAGGCTGGCTCAGCCTTGCCCTGCAGCCAGGGGAGTGCTGGCACCGCTGCCAGCCGAGGCGTCCCCGTCTGCCTGCATTCACACACTCAACGTGGCTCCGTACGGCAGCGTTTGCCAGGGGCACAGAGAACCCTTTGTGGCTGAATGGCACCATTGACCAGGCTCAAATAGCCCATCAGATTTGAGCAACACGCTGAAGGCATGAATTATTTCCATGGTATTCTAAGAGATAAAGGTTCTGTGCTTCGTGAAAAACAAAGTTATCCCTTGGAAGGACTGCCTGGCTGCACAGCTAAAATTATTCCCCGCTGCCCACCAGCCCAGCACCCTGGCCACGTCATCGTGCCACCTCCAAATCAATAATTTGGAGTGATCTTGGGAGCTTTGCCAGGCCAGGATGTTTTCGCAAATCTTCCCGAGATTCCTGATGGAAGGCACTGGAGATCCAAGGGAAATGAAGCCAGAAGGACCATAATCCCCAAAGCTGCCAGTCTGGCATGTCCAGTGTGACATCCTGCAGCAGGGCCAGGGCTGCAGCAGCACCAAGGCAAGAAGCCACTTCCTCCAGCTCCCACTGCTCCATCCACTCCTGCTTTCCCTGGTTCGAGGAAGTTGATTGGAACCCTTGCCCTTCTGCCCCACTTCTCAACCTTGCATCAGCCCTGGACTTCCTCAGGCTCTGGAGCCCTGAGCTCAGTGCTGAGCCCGCTTGGCCACAGAGACCTGGAGCAAAGGTCTCGCAGCCTCCTTCCATCCTTCCTGTTCAGCTTTTCTTAGCGCTTGCCCATCAAGTTGTATTGCAACAAAGCCACTTTTCTGAGTCAGATCTTTAGCTCACGCTGGCTGAGACACTGCAGAAGCCCAGCTCATGCAAATAGCTCTGCTTTTCCCCCCTCAGAGTGTCACCAGGCTTGTGACACTGGCAGGGAAGAAACTGGTCCTGGCAGCAAGGATGGGTTAATGATGCAGTTAATGAAGTGCCCCTCACCAAGAGTCCCACCTGAAGGGACTTCAGCTCTGGGCATGTGAACCATCAAACAACAGCCTCTCCATTCACCAGGAAAGGAAGACTTGGGAGACTCCCACTGTCCCACATGGAAGCCCTGGATGATGTTCTCCAGTTGCCCAAACAGGACCTTTCAGCAGGAACCACCCCAAAGCGAAGTGCTCTGTGTTGTGCCCGGCACAGCCTGGCCCTGCCCCAGCTCTGCATTAACCAGGTTATTTTAACGAGCTGTGGCAGCTCCTCAGACACCACTGTGGGGGGAGTGGACAGAGGTGATGATGCCAGGTGGGGACGAAGGGCAGCGATGGCAGACGGAGTGACCGGGAGCTCCGGGCACTGCCCGCGAGTGCCGGTGCCGGGCAGCAGAGCCCACCCTGCCTGCAGCCAGGACACGCAGGAAACAAAACCCAGGAATGATGTAAACGACCCCCGGAAAGGCTTCCCATTCCTGGAGAGCCTGAGGAGACAGATGTCTGCAGCTGCAGGGAGGCACAGCCTAACGAGAGTCCTCTCTCCCAGCAGGGAGCAGTGGGGCTCAGACAAACACGGGCCTGCCAGAGCCCTCCTGGCAGTGCTGCCAACCACTACACACCCCCAGGACGGCCCTGGAAGAGAAGGGGCCCGAAGCCAGGTACCACCACCCTGCAGGCAGCTTCCAGGCTGACCATCACAGCATAGAGAACCAGCACATCGGATCAGCACAGCCCCCCAGCACCAAGCAGAGCCCTTGGTGCCCCGTGCCCAGGGGCTTCCTGGTGCTCTGCACGAACATGGCACCATCCCAGTCCTCCCACAGCCCCCAGAGCATCGCTGCCCACAGCTCCTGGAGGGACACAGCCCATCTGCCCCCAGCACAGGGCAGCATCCCCCGGATGCCATCCCCGCTCTCCTGCGCTGGACACAGAGCGTTCCGTGCACTTAGCAGCAAAACAAAATAAAACGGGATTTCTCCACTTCCCCACCCAGCTCCCATGTCTGGCACTTTTCCCTGTGCTTATTTTTGTTCACATCCTGGTGTTGTTTTATGGCAGAACCCCCTGGCCCATCCCAAACTGCAGCCACAGAGTTTGCCAGGCAGGCAGCCAGGCGTCGGAGCAACAGGAGCTCAGGTGGGAGCAGGCAAGGTCTCGTGTCGGGTTTTTCTCGCGTCGCATCACTAGCTCGATGTTTTTCGCTGGAGTTTGATTGAAGAGATGGGACCATCGTAGTTATACACGATTTATTACTTAAAATAACAAACAAGACTTCAGTCTCAAAGGTTGTGAGGTTAAGTAACAAGTCGCCATAACAGAGGATAGTCACGGGTTTCAGGGTTACATGGTAATTTATAATTTTCTGGTTTAATAAGCAATTAACACAAAACTTTGCTTTAACTCGATAATTTATTACTTCTAGGATTTTTTGCTGCAATGTGTCTGTTTTTCTACTAATTAAGTGCTAGGTCACGTATACCTATGTATTTTTATTATAATATCTAAATTTTTAACTTAAACTATAGAATTACATTACTATATTTAAAACCTTTCACCAAATTACTCAATACGTATTTTTACTTAGAATTATAAAAACACAGGCTTATGATTCTCTTGTTTAAGATCCATATATCTTGTCATCACATTAACCTTAGCTCTTTCCAAGGCTGTAAATTAAATCCATTATTATCTTCAGAGGTTTTAGCCTCTCGGTCTCCGACAGTCTCCGAATAAAATCAAATGTAAATATTCACCACTCCAACACAGAGGAGGGATGCATCCAAACAGCAAACACAGGTGACAGCTTAAGTGCCTGGAAAGCATCAGGGACATGGTAATGAAATGGAAAATTACCACCCCGGCTGGCATTTCCACGGGCAGCCGACTGCACGAGCGAACAAAGTGAGGAAGCAGCAGTGAAAATCCCTGTGTCCCAACCAGACCAGGGATTTGATCACACTGCTGGCACAGAGAGAGAGATGTCAGACCTGCCAAGCACAGCTGTCCCACTGCACAGAGCTTCCTGACCTTCAAACCCCAATCCCTGACCGCTGTTCCCAAAACAAGGATTTTGAGCATTGCATTTGCCCTCCACTTCCACACTGCCCCACTGCCACTGCTCCAGGAAGGTCATGTAAATGCCTCCAGCCTTACACCTGAGAGTCAAGTGCCTCTGAGGGCAGGATGGAAATGCCATGTTTTACTCACAGCTCCGCATTTCCCCCATCCCCACACTGGAGAGTGCAGGTCAGCCCCTATTAACATAACACTGCTCCAATAATTGTAGCTTCTCCTCCAACTGCCAGGGGAGGTTCAGGTTGGGCATCAGGAGAAATTTCTTCCTGGAAAGAATGGTCAGGCATTGGAAGGGGCTGCCCAGGGAGGTGGTGGAGCCCCCATGCCTGGACATCTCCAAGGAAGGACTGGACGTGGCACTCAGTGCTCTGAGCTGGTTGACAAGACAGTGATGGGTCACAGGTTGGACTTGATAATCTTGGAGGTCATTTCCATCCTCAATCATTGTGCAATTCCGTGACTCCTCTCCAAACCCTGGCACAACCCACAGGAAGGCTGCAGAGGACTTTACCCTCATTACCACAATATTTCATCGACTGGAGCCTGGAATCACATTTCATTAGGACAGAATGCCCTGCCTGAGACAGCTAATCGATTTAGAGGACACTAATCCAGAAGAAATTTGCTCCTGACCCAGGCAATGCCCATTAGTGGAGCAGAAGGGGGTCTGGCAGGGAGGGGTGTCCCTGCACGGGGGGGCTGTGGCAGAGCCCCCGCCAGACACCAGCGGGCCGGGCGGGAGCAGACTGCCCCAGGCACTGGCCGTGCTTCTGGAGTAGTTTGCTATTAAATCTAATTAGTTAATAGGTGGGCCACAGGGAGCCCCCTTGATTTCTCCGGGGGCAGGCACCAAAGCATTGGGGTCCCCAGGGGACGATGGGCCCAGAGACCCCCGTGCCCCGGGTGGGGAGGGGACCCACGCCGTGTCCCTGCGGGCAGGGCAGGAGGCCTTCCCCGCACATCCCAGCCACGGCACGGGGCAGTGCCTCCCTGTCCCCCCTCCTGTCCCCAGCCCAGAAGCAGCAGCTCTCGCCCACAGCCAGGGCAGGGAAGCGGGGTCAGCTCCCAGCCCCTCCAGAAGTGGTTCTGCACAACCTACTTCCTTCTCCTCCCAAGGAGGCTGCGGAAATCCTTTTGTCGCCGGTGCTCCTCCACCTCAGCTGTAAGAACAGGAAAAATCCCACTGCGCTCACAGGAACATCAGTGGCAAGTGAGTCAATTTTTCCTGCTTCGGCAGGAAAAGAGAAATATAAATTAAAATCTCCAGTGGAGTCCAGGAGGCACGCAGGGTGAGAACAGGGATGCACAGTCCAGGGTGAAGCATAGAACCATGGAATAGTTTAGGTGGGAAAAGCCCTCTAAGATTCTCAGGTCCAACCATTCCCCCTGCACTGCCAAAGCCAACACTGACCATTGTCCTCATCTGTAAAAGCCCTCCAGGGATGGTGACTCCACCACTGCCCAGGGCAGCTCATGCCAATGTCTGACCACCCTTTCCAGGAAGAAATCACTGTGTTTAACCTGGGCTTTCTCCCAGAATTCATGGGAGAGACACCCAACGCTCTGCTCTGCAATGGCTGGGTATTTTTGTAAAACATTGCTTAGCAACCAGCGCTCGACGAGGGCATCGCTGCGGACAGACGCTGCTTCAGCGAGAAAAGGAATAAAAAACCAGCAAAGGGACGCTGTACCAGGCAGTGTTAGGAAAAGGCACACGCCAGCTCTTTTTACAGGTCACTCGGCCCAGAGAACCCTCCACACTTCCCTCATTGTGGATCATGGAATCCCAGACTGGTTTGGGTTGGAAGGGACCTTAAAGCTCATCTCATTCCACCCCCTGCCATGGGCAGGAACATCTTCCACGGGCAGGAACATCTTCCACTAGCCCAGGCTGCTCCAAGCCCTGCCTGAGGGTCCGAAGTGCAGGGAAGGCTGAGGAGGCAGCCCCCAGCCCTCGGCTGTCCCGTCGCCCCCGCGCTGGCACAGGCGGCTCCCGCGCCCGCCGCTCCATGTGCCAGAGCCAGATGGTCCGGAGGCTGGTGTGCTGCCCACAGCTCCAGCTCGAAACCCGCCTGGCACCACGGCACAGACAGCCCCCTCCCCTCAGCGCCACAGTCCCCAGGGCACAGAGCATCCCCAGCGCACCCCCTGCACCCCGGAGTGCCCCAGCTCCCATCAGCAGAGGAGCGCAATGCCCGCATCCTCCACACCACACTCGAGACCATCCTGGCCATCAGCAGCTGGGTGATGCCCTGAAGATCTCGCCTTGTCAGCAGCCCACGGGCCCAGGGCCACCAGCGCTTGCACGGGGCAGGTGAAGCACCTTCGGCACGGGGAGCGCGCCAGGAAAACGGGGAAAGCATCCCTGTCCCCGGCGGCGCGGTGACCGCCGCTCGCGTGCCCGGGGGAGGAGGGGGGGGATGATTCACACCAGAGCGAACAAGCTGTGCAGGTTTCCGTACCAGCTCCCCCTCGCTCTGCCCCCCCTCCCACCCACCACGGTCACGCTACAGCTACTCATCACAGCTCCTGAGGAGCGAGGGATGAAGTAACGCGAGCCCCGGCACAGCCCGTCCTGCCGCTGCCGCTGCCCCCCGCCCGTCCTGCCGCTGGATGCTGCAGAAGGGCCCAGAACGCCCCAAACCAGAACCACAGCGCGAGCAGGGCTCGCTTGGCTCCACCGGCACCGCTGCTGCCCCTCGGACACGGCGAGGGCACTGAAGCCCCTCTGCCGGGGTGCAGGAATGCCAACCCCTGAGCAGCCCTGCCCCGGTTTGTGCAGGGATGCTGGCACTGCTCCCGGGGCTCAGGGAGAAGCACAGCACGATTTTAGGGTGCCTGCAGGGAGAGGATGCAAAGGGGTTGGTGGTCCCCCTCTGCCAGCCGGGGAGAGGTCTGGCAGCACGGCAAGGGCAGAACCGACTCTCTCCATCCCATCCCTGCTACTGAATCAGCCAGAGAAGCCCCACGTGTGCCAACCTGCAGAGAGCACAGGGACACGGGCAGCGCCGCTGTCTCCCACCCTCCCCGCAGCAACCATGGGAACGGCATTTCCTCACACGGATTCCCAGCGTCACTGGGAGCTGCCACCAGCAAAGGAAAGGAAAAAAAGGAAACCTAAAGAGCCCACCGCCCCCAGCCCATGTCCAGGGCACACAGGTGATGCCACACACGCCAGAGGTGGTGCCACACACACCACAGGTGATGCCATACATGCCGCAGGTGATGCCACACACCTCGCGGTCTGGCAGCATTGCAGAAACAAATGGAGACAGATGATTCAAGCTGTGCCAGCACATCTGCAGCCTTGGGAAAACAGCCTCCTGACCCAAATCAGGCAAATCTGCTCCATGCTGGAAGCGTGAGCAGGACACAGCATGCAGGCGACTCCCGGTGCTGGAGGAACACTGGGACACCCAACCTGGCCCATCACATCCCCTTCCCAGGTGCACCCCCCTGCTCAGAGTCACTCCCTGGACACAGCTGTGCACTCTCCAGCTCCACGAGCTCTGGCAGTCCCAGCCCCTGCCTCTCAGAGCTGCTCTTTATCCCAATCCATCCCTTGCCATCCCAAAAGGTCGGGTTTAACCCAGCACGGGACGCGTGCTCAGTGCAGGCCCTGCGGCTTCTCAGGGCTCTGTCCCCACCCCAGCGTATCGGGACATGTGCCCGGAGGTGCTCTGTGGCACGCTCCCAATTACAGAGATCTCCCAGCCCTGTTAATGAGCCTCCTGTCAGCATAATGTAAAAGATGTAATCATGAACACAGGCTCTTCTGCACACCCAAGCCCTCGTGCTCACGAGGTTCCCTGCTGGTGCTGCCAACAGGCCAGCCCCGGCTCCAGCCCCCTGTCTCACAGCACCCACTCGGTGCCCACTGCAGGATGTGAGGAGCCCACCCTCTCTGCTTGGCTCTCACCATCAGTCCCCAAACCTGCCAGCACTGCGGGGTCGTGGCTGGGCTGGGAACCCCCTGGGAGATGGGCGAACGTTCCCTGGGGATGGATGTCGTGGGGATCCTCCCGCATGGATCACAACCACGGCAGTGCACACGGGGAACCCCCGCAGCACCCACGCAGGGCGAGTTTCCCTCTGACACCCAGGCAGGGCCAGGTGGGATGAGTGTGCAGCCCTCTGGGGCCAGCCCTGCCTGCACTGCGATCCCTCCGGGGCTCACAGCGCAGACCCACCATCACAAAGAGCATCCCTCAAGCAGGAATATGTTCCTGTTGCTAATTTCCACTGGGGAGGAAGAGGAGGATCAACTTGTGCTGAAAATGAAGCACAGTATTATCACCTGTCCTACCCCTCATTTGAATAAAATCCCAGACAAGTTATTAAAGATGTGGCTGCACAAGCCACACAGGTCATGCAAAGAAGGAGAAGTCCTCGGTGCCTCTGGCTCTGCTGGTGCAGGACTGGCTGAGCCATAACCATGTCCCTCCTCCACGACCCAAATTATTCCCTACACCAAATGTTTCCCACAGGAATGAAGAGGGGAAAAATACACCCTCACACAGGAGAGCCACGTTACACCTTGGCTGGGTGAACAAAGCAGGAAAAAATCAAAGTAGATGATTCTACCAGCCAAACCCAAACCCACATGCTTTCCTCAGCCCAGCCCTGTGGTTTGCAAGGCAGAGGGAGAGCCCAGGAGGGCCTGGCCATGCCCCAGCACCACTGGGGGGGCAAGCAGGGACCCCCGCCCCTCCGAGCATGGAACGAGCTCCTTGGGCAACGCGCGGATGCTCCAGAAAATCCTCCCGTGCCGCAAGGCAGCGATGCCCCGGCGCTGGGAGGGCGCAGGCCGGGCTGTGCAGGGGCAGGTGACTCACCTCGGCTGCCCTGCACCCACCACTGCCCGTGGGCAGCGGCACCCAGCGCTCAGTGCCAGCAGCCCCACACCGTTTCTCACGGCACAACTGAGCAGAACCGAGTGCCAGCGGTCACAGCAACCCAGCCAGGTGGTTACTGCTGTTTCTGCACCCTCCAGAAAGCACAATGCTCCTTTTCCTCCAAACAGGAGCCTGCGAAGGCCAGCAGTCTCCTGGGCAGGGGCACAGCTCTGAGTACTCAGGTTTGCACCTGCACAAACAGGGGCTGTTCCTGGAAAGGCCAGGACTAAACCCCCGAACCTTGACCCCTCCTCTCCTCCGTGCAAAGGTGGTGGGAAGGTTTGGCCTATGACTGTTTCCTTCAGGGACCAGAAGTGCAAAAAGGATGGAAATAACCTAAGATGGGCTTTGGATTCCTCCTCCCCAGCACCAGCAAACACCTGGGGCACAAGGACTCATCACCCCAGACAGCACCAGGTCACAAAGCAGTCCCAGACTGGGATCATGCTCCAACACACCCAAGGGTTTTCTGCCTGCAGAGGCACACGAGGGCACTTCGAGTGCACAGCACCCTGTTATCCACCTGCCCTTTGTCCACTCGAGTCAGGGCTCCCCCAGACCCACTCCCAGGGGGACCGAGTGTGCTGGACCAGGGGCCCTGGGGAGCAGGAAGGGAAAGGCAATGACAAAGTGGCAAAGCGGGCAATCGGTGGCATCGGCCCGTCACATTTCCTTATCACCTGCCTAAGCCTTGTTTGGGTAAAAAGGGAATTAAGTAAACACTCGACAAAAGTTTCACTTTCGCTTCCAGTCTGTTGCAGACCCAGTGCCAGCTCCATCGGGGACTGGCACTGCTGCCCCACAGCCATGGGTACAGCCATCTCATAAAGGCTCAGTTTCACCAAGATGCTGCTGAGATGTGGAACAGAACCCGTGTGCAAGCACATCCCAGAGTCTGGAACACCAAGAGCACCACCAGGAACTTCCCCACCACCCCAGTTCATGTTTTAAGCTGCCCAGCAGCCTCGGAGCAGGATGTGTCCCAGGAAAAACCCCAGAGCTGCAGCTAAAACCCTGCTGGCACTACCCGTGGTGGCAGCACAGGCCACCGCAGCCACCCTGGGCAGCGCAGGCACACAGTGAGCCCGGGGGAACTCATTAAAATCACACCCTGCAGGCACAGACAGAAGGGAGAGCACACCTCTGCAAAAGCCAAAAGCCAGCTGGGAGCAGGGGCAATCCCCAGCTGCTCACCACAGCCAGCGTGGGACACGCTGCTGGGGGCAGAGCTGCCACGAGACCTGTGGGACAGTGCCACAGCATCTGCCCCGGGAAGCCGGGGGGCCAGAGGAGTTCCCAGGCACTGCAGCACCCAGCTCCACCCCAGCATCAGCCCTTCGGCCCTGGCCCTCCTCGCTGCCGGCCGCAGCTCTGCAGTGAGCCGGCCAAAACAACAACCAAAGGAAAAGTGATCCAAAACATCAAACCAGCCCGGCTGTGCCTTTTGGGGCATGGGCACCTCCGCCTTTCCCGTGGGAGCCTGGGGCATGGCACAGCCCCACTGGGGCCCAGCCCTTGTGCCCCTCGTGGGGAGGGGGTCCACAGAGCCATTCCAGCCCCAGCCCCAGCCCCAGCACACAAATTGCAGTCTGCGCCGTGGGAGCACGGCAGCAGCCGGGGCGTGGACGGGTTTGGTGGCTTCAAATTAGTGCCTGGGAGTTGGAAGAAGGAAAACAAACCAGCAGAAACGTGGCAGGGCACCGGGCTGCACCCAGTGCCTGGAGGGGACAACAGCCCCATCGCCACCAGGACACGGCGCCGGGCAGCACTGGGAGAAGGGCACAGGGACGAGGAGGAGGAGGGTGGTGCTCAGCCCTGTGCCACAGCACGGGGGAGGCGATGGCTGGCAGCCCCTGCTCCCCCACATCCTCCATCCTCACATGTGCTGCTTGTTTCCCAATGCAAGCTGCGGGCATCTCCACATCACCATCTGGGCTCCAGCTCCCCAGCTCCCCCTCCACGGAAGCCCAGGGGCTGGAGGCGATGCCAGGGACGAGCCACTGGCTCCCTGCCTGGCCCAGAGACATGCAAAGGGACAAAATCCTTCAGCATCCCTGGTCCTGATGGTCACCACAGCTCCTGCGCTGGAGAACGAGTTTCACGGCATCCAGGCTTCAAGTTCATTATTTATGTCACACTTGAAGTCTCTGCATCTGCAAAACTTCCTGAATAATTTATGGATGGTGGATCAGGGAGGAAGAGGGACACGTTTTGCTGAAAACCAGGTCACTGAATACCAGCCAAGCAGCGAAGGGAGACAATGGAAACAGGCACAGAAACTCACTGGGGGAAAAAGATCCAACAGCATTTATGTACACACAGACACACACACTCCAGAGATGCCCTTGGCATCTGAGGATATTTAGCAAGACCAGCCCTTCAGCAAATGAGGATCATTTTCAATCTTCTGGATTTATTCTTTCTTCTCAGGGAAGGAGAAAGTGCTGTGAATCACTCCTATTTCTCTCTACGTACATGGAGGGTAAAAGCAGGGCAGAGCAGCCCCTTCAGCAAACCCTGGCAGAGACTTTGTTACGTGTCTTTACTCCAGTCTCACCATCCCTGCGTGCCAGTGTTGTTGCTCCTGCCCAGCTCTGCAGAGGGCTCTTCCTCCCTCTTCATCTTCCTCCCCTCCACCGCCCTGTCCAAGCGGGCCCTCACCAACACAGAGAGTTACACGTTCCCCCCATGCCTGTCTTCACACAAAGAGGATGTGATACATTCAGCAGAAAAGGCAAGAGGAAGGAAAACGAGAGAGGATATTGCCGAGACCTCACGTAACTCTGGTTGCAGGCTGTCACGCTGTCCAAGGGCCCAGACACCCTCGGAACCCCTCGCTCCAGGGGCAGCATGTCCTGAGCCAGGGGTCTGCTGCCCCCAGGCCTGCCCGGCTCCACAGCCACGTGTCACAACAACAGCTGAGGAGCAGCATGGAGACAATGACAGTGAGACAAGGCCACCATGCCCAGCCACAGGGAGACAAACCAAAACCACTTGGAAACACAGCTAAAAAATAAAAGCCAGCTAAGAAAAGCAAGCACCTGGTCACAGTCAGGAATGGCCCTCAGACACCACCTGCACAGGCTCACAGCGGTGACATCCCAGCCCCTGCAGCAGTGACACAGACACAACAACGAGCAACAGGCAGCACAGCAGCTCCTCAGCCCCAGAGCATCTCCATCCCTGCTGCTGGACACTGCAATGGTCTGTAAGGGCTCGTGCCACACACCAGACCTTGGACCCGTCACACACTGAGAGTGACACACGTGGGAAGAGCTGGCCCAGATGCCATCCAGCACCAGGGCTCTGCCCGATCAGTCAGAGGCGTCACAGCTTGAAGCAGCTGCACAGCCACTGAAATCACTCCTACAGCAGGAGGATGCACAGAGAGCTGAGCATCCCAGCCAGGGAGGGGACACCCCTTGCCAGCCTCCCGGGCAGTGCCCTGCCCCACACGCCCAACCCCCCCC
>VZTG01009642.1:325591-340275 GCA_013397845.1 Melanocharis versteri | reverse complement strand
CGCCGCGGGGAAACCCGCGCCCGGCCTGCGGGAGCGCCGCTCCGGCCCGCCCCGCGCCCGGCCGGGTGGCTGCTCGCACGTTTCCCCTCCCATCGCACATCTGTGCGGGAGATTATTGCCCGGGCTTAGCGATGTGATCTGAGAGAATAAACCCGTAATCTCCTGGAAGGGCTGGATGTGGAGCGGCAGCGGGAGAAGCCGGCACCAGCGAGGAGCTGTGGGGCCCTGTCCCAGCGCTGTGTCCCCGAACGAGCATCGTCCCACGGACGGTGGCTGTCGCCGCTTCCCTCCATAGATGATGGATGTCGTCACTTCTCCCCTTAGACGATGGCTGTCGCCGCGCACACAGGGCCGGTGGCTTCTCCCCACAGCCCGCTTCCTTCAGGAGCACGCCAGGAATTTGGCCCGGGCGCAGCAGCTGGCTCGTCACCTCCTTGCCTCGGCTGGGAGCTCCCAGGAGCAAACTGCAGCCACACAAAGCAGCTGCTCCTCCTCGTGGGTCCGTCTGGCTGCCATAAGGTGCACGGTGGCAGCTGACCACCGGGAAAACGGGACAGACCGTCAGCGCCAGCCCCACGGAGCTGAGAAAACCCCATCCCGACATAAACACCGGCAGCAAGGCGAGGACGAAGCGCCCCACGCCGCTCCGGCTGGGACACGCACGGACGAGCCGGCGGTGACCTCTCCCCGCAGGCTGTGACCAGCAGCCCCATTTGCGGATGAGCCCCGAGTGGCTGGAATTCCCGTTGTCCCGCTCGGCCGTGCCGGCGGGCGCGGAGGGGAAGCGGAGCCCCGCTGGCTCCGAGCATTCCTGCCAGCTCAGCCGTGAAACGCCGCCGGGGCCCGGGCCAGCGCCCTGCTGCCTGCTGCGGGACCATGGCCCCGCACAGAGCTCGGCTGGCGGGACGGGCTCCAGCCCACGCCTGATGTTAAAAAGTTCATCCACCTGTGCTTTCCAGCGGGCGGGTGCGGGCACAGGAACCTGACACCAGCTCAACCTTTTGTCTCTGTTTTTTTTACCCACTGAAGCACGATTCTCTCCATCCTCGCACCACAGCCTAATTCAGGCTGAGTCACTGCCTTCAAATATGGTTTGTGAGCCACATTTTTTTGGATGAGGCCTCCTAATTATAAAAAAGGATGTAATACTAATTACATGCTTATCTTGTAGGCAGGATACAACGTTTAATGAGCTGTCATTTACGCCATATGCACGCAGCCCCATAAAAGCACGAGATGTTATTATTTGGATTATGCTCCCTAATTCTACCCTGCACAAAGCCACAGGAGCACTATTTTGGTTTTACCCTTCTCCATCACCATTGTTCGTATTTAAAAGTGTGCCAGGACTTACTGCTAATAGAGAAGAACCTGTAACTAGATTTATAGGACACTGCCTTAGAGGATCCGAATATCTGGGGCTTGAAATTGAATTTTTTTCAGCACTTTTCCAGAATCACAGAAAATGATGGTGCTCAGACTGTCATTTTCTGATGAGGACAGAATCGAGGCCATACAAAGTTCTGCCACATGTGAAACACCACACATACCACCGGAACTGAGGCCTCAGGGAGGCAGTGAGGAATCTTCTCCCCTTTTTCTGGCTTCATTCATCAGGAGACACTCATTGTGTTTGAGCTCCAAGTGCAGGAGCAGAGCAGGGAAGCAGGACTGGGGAGGAACAGCCATGGCCACCTTCCAGCCCCATTTTCCTAGGATTGTGCATGCAAACTATGAGATAATATCATAGAATATCCTGAGTTGGAAGGGCCCAACAGTGATCATTGAGCCCAGCTCATGGCCCTGCACAGGACACCCAAAGAATCCCACCACATTCCTGAGGACGTGTATCACTGAAGGGAAAAATAAGCAAACAAACGCCCCAGACTTCCACATCCTCCTGCCTGTAGCTAACAACAGCTTGCATCCCTCTGTAATCCCTGCCACGCTTGCCTGCTTTGATTTATTTTTTTAAGCAGCTGGGTTGTCTCACCCCAAGTGAGCCAGGTCGGCTGGACACCGTGTAGGGATCCAGCAGCACTGGACAGAACCCTGGCCACTGAGAGCTTGTCCCACTGGCCACAGCCAGCCCTCCTCCGAGCTTCTGCAGGGCTGTGCTCACACACCCTTCCCACAGATGAAAGCTGTGGCTGCCCTAATCCCGCACTCCCACCCCTGCGCTGTCCTTGACCACACATTAGCACATTCTGCCTCACTCACCAACCACATCCTACAGCTCACCCGCTCAGGGAACATCAGCAGAAAACTACTCCAGCGTTAAAATAAAAATTTAAAAAAGAGCAGTTTCTACCTAGATTAGGTGACTCTGGGATCAAATAACCACTGGGGCAGGGGTGGGGGCTGCCGCAGCCAAGCAGAAGGAAAAGAGAGACTGCCAGAGGGCAGGGTTAGATGGGATGGATATTGGGAAGGAATTGTTCCCTGTGAGGGAGGGGAGGCCCTGGCACAGGGTGCCCGGAGAAGCCGTGGCTGCCCCTGGATCCCTGGCAGTGCCCAAGGCCAGGCTGGACAGGGCTTGGAGCAGCCTGGGATAGTGGAAGGTGTTAGAAGAAGGTTAGAACTGGGTGATCTTTATGGCCCTTTCCAACACAAACCAGCCTGGGGTTTTCTGATTGCAATAGCATGAGCTCAGATCAGCCCAGCTGCTCTCCCCAGCCCTCTCTTGCCACCAGCGTTATCTCTGGGTGGGTCACACAACCAGCTGGATTAAACCGGTTTGTTTGAAAAACAGCAATTCTTTCCAGAGTGAGCTTTCAGCTGGATCAGCTCCCTCATCTGAGCACATCATCTTCCCACCTCCACATTCCTGCCCCATCCTCACACCGGCTGCGGTTGTCACTGGATGCCCGCGACACATCCATCGCTTACGCGGCAGAAGGAGCCCCTTCTCCTCCGGGAAAGCTTTCTGCCAGTTAAGTTTACCAATTAGGGAAAGCTGGAGTGACAGCAGGAGCGGGGGGTGAGGAGCCAGCCCTCGGCATCTCACGGCTCTGCCTGGGCAGCTCGGAGCCCCGCGGGGAGGCTGGGGCTGAGCTCAGCACCCACACGGGGACCGGGCCTCGCTGCGGAGCCAGACCCCTCACCCTGGGACTGTCCTGCCTCCCTCCGGCAGCTGAGCCGGCCCCAGCAGCACTCCCAGGGCTGTGAAAATCAGAACCTGTGTTACAGGGGGAGGGACGGTGGAAAACCACCCACCATCCAGGTCTCACAACACCAGAGGCTTGGGCACTAATGCATTTCATTAAACCCCAGGAGACAATAACAGGCATCCAGACTGCCAGAATCTAGGAGCTACGCGAGAGGTTTCTTGGAATTGCCCTCAGGCAGCAATGTTCGAGGTCTACTTATTATGTGGCTGTATATCACACTCACATCTTCCTTGCTCCCAGGACTCTTTTTATTGGGCTCGACACAGATGAGGCATTGTACATGGCAAAGATAAAACAACCCTCTTCCAGATAATACATTAGACCATCATAATGAATCCCCTTGAATTCCCTGCTGTAAACGAAAGGGCATTTATTGACCTGTTGTACTGACAACCCTCCAAGAGATCTGATCCTTGACCTTGGACCTCTCGTTGGCTGTGAATACAACCCTAGGGCAGACACCAAGGGCTTCCCCTTCTCCCATGCTAGCCTGGAAATGTGCTGTGGGTATATTCTCGTTCAGTACTTCTCCATGTGACTGCAGCAAACAGCCTCAGTGACACCTCCACCGTGACAGGGCTCCCTCCACCAGGCGCTCATGAGCTTTCCATATAACATGATTTTAGATATATATATTTTAGAGTGGAACAGTACTTTTCCTTACAGCGTTGCACCTCTCACAGTCACACATGAATTTCCACCTACTCAATTCCTTTTTTCCCTTCTGCAGCTCACTTTTCTCCTTGCAGTCCCTCCTCCTGGCCCTCAGGCAGATTTGCAGGGGTGGGTGAGACGAGACAGAAGACGAGAACAGCAGTGACACAGCTGAGCCTCTGCAGGGGCAGAGATCCCCCTGAAATGAAAAGCAAACCGGGCGGGGGTCTCTGCTCCCAAACCCTCTTCAGCTCCCAGCTCACACTCGTTAACCTCCAATGATTTTTTGCAGAACTCATCATTAGGTACTCGTGCTGCCAAGTCTCCCCAGTCACCGCAGGTTTGGAACTGGTTTCCCTTTGAACAGAAATATCGATGCCATCTCCTGTTCGTCAGCCTGTGGTGCCACAACGATCCCACATCCAGCTCCTTCCAGGTCCCTGAACCCGTGTTCACGCCTCGGGCCACGAGTTCCTCTCCCTCGCAGAGAGCACGTTGCTGTAACCGTAGCTGACGAGCCTCTCATCTATTTTAGCTGATTGGCTTCACCTCCTGCTCGTGCTCTGCCACACTCACACCTGCTGGGACGTGCCCAGGCCCTCGCGGTGCCGCCTCTGCCAAGCCTGGCGCGTGCCTCTCAGAGCCCTGGCAGCACCAAGGAGAGCAGGAATCTCGGGACAAAGCCCCCAGGCCGTGCATCCCACGGGAGCTGTCTCCAGAAGAGGCACCGTTCCCTTTCATCTCCCTGGCAGGTGTCAGAGCAGATAGAGCAGGGCCCAGCTCCCGGGGCAGGAAGCACAGCGACACTCCTCAGGCCTGAGAGAGGTTTCTGGTGCTTGTGCTTTTAGCCAGCGTGGAAAGTTTGCTTCCTTTGATTCCGCTTGGAGCAGCCTGGAAAACTTTTCAGTACTCTTCAGCTGAGACGCTGAGCAGCCGAGTGTACCCCTGACCCTCGAGCTGCCCTCAGCTTTGCTGGGTGGCTCCTCTCACGCTGCACAGGTGGCACTTTGCCCAACTCTGTCGATTTTTGGCACAATTTCCCAGAGTGCTGCTTGTCTTCCCCTTCCCCGATTTCAGGAGCAGCTTACTTACATTTTTACTGCTTTGTTAAGATTTAAACTCTGCTGCAACACCTGTCCAACTGCAAACCTCCCTCCTCCTGCCCAAATGTGTGAGATCCCAACCCTGCCTGCTGACAGGACCCCAAACCAAGATCCTCCTCCGAATGCAGGGATACTCACAAACCCCTGTGGCTTTTCCTAGCCTGATGTTAAGTTTGACTTTTGTTTCCAGGATGATCCTCAGGGTGCTGGAGCCTGGCTTCTACTCTCAATGTCTGCTTTGTGTCCCCATGATCCAGTGATGGTATTGATGACCGATGATCAAAGGCGCCCTGAGAGCCTAATGTTGAAGCAGCTTTTAGAATTGCCATGCTTGGGTCTGTGCTCACCTTGTCCTGGCCAGCGATGGGACACAGAATAACTTACAAACCAGAAACATCATTTTAAAGAGTAATGCCTCAGTGGGGAGATTGCAGAGGCTCAGTTTCCTGGCAGCACAAATCCCCGTTTGACTCAAGCCACAATGACCCTTCTCTGTGTCCCTTGGGAGCAGCATTCCCACTGTAAATGTTACCAGGGCTGTGCACACATGTGGGACAGAACAAAGCTCTGCATTATCCCCGCTGTGGCAGCACCAGCCAGTCTGTGTTACACACCAGGAAGGCAGTGGCTGCAAGGCCTCAGCTCCTGGAGATGTGAGGGTTGCTCAAGCACAAAGATGAGGTGGGACATGGCTGGCACAGGGAGCTGGGGTGTCTGGAGGCATTTAGCACATTTGACGTGATGCAGGAAGAACGCACAAAGGAGCTTCATAGAACAGTGTGGGTTGGAAGGGACCTTCAAAATCACCCAGTTCCAACCATGGGCAGGGACAACTCCCACTATCCCAGGTTGCTCCAAGCCCTGTCCAACCCAGCCTTGAGCACTTCCAGGGATGGGGCAGCCACCACTCCACTGTTTTCACGTGTGTATTTGTGTATTTGGTCACCTTCCAGGCAAAGACAGGGTCAGCGGTGCTGAAGATCGCTGTCCCCTTGCTCATGGTCCAGGTTGCATCTCATCCTGAGAGGAGGGTGGGCTTCCAGCATCATCATTCCCTTCGTCCCTGGTCTTTCACTGTGCTGGCCAAAGGCTTCACTAGGCCCTTTTCCCTCCAGGCATCACCTGCACAAGGATTCTGCAGAGCAGGGTGCTGGATAGTGAGGGGAAGTGAGCAAGTGAGGGGAAGAAGGGAATCCACTCCCTGTAACTGCCAGAGAAGTGGCAAAGGAAACATCACTACAGGCCCTCGGGGAAGTCCTTACTGACAGAAAACGAGAAGTGATACATGAGTAAGAAGAGTTTCAAGCTTGGGATTTTTTGGGTGAATTCTTTAAGGGAGGTGGACACCCAGCACATAATATGTAAAACCCAAAACACATCGCTGTGCTGGAAATGTTTTTGAAAACAGAGCTGGTCATAGATGTTCTCTAAATTCCTTGGAAGGAAAAGAAAAGACCTGACAGGTGCATTTTGGGCAGTGACAAGGCATCAAACAGCTGCCCAAGCTGCAGTTAAACACACAAAGGCAAAGTCAGAAACAAGCTCTCAATTAAATGGAAAAGTGAAATTAGTCATGCCCCTGGGAGTCCCTGTAGTGCAGGAAGCTGAAATGGAAAAGTAAAGGAACCAAGGGCTATGAAGTCGTCAATGATTTCCATGGAAGAAGTATTTAAATAACAGGGTTAATTATAAAGATGACAAAGTTTCATTGTCAGGAAAGGCTAAACAGTCTGCCTATTCTTCCTCTCAATTTTGGGGGAAATACAAAATCCCCTCAAAGGCCCAGCCAAGCAGCTGCCACTTATTTCACATAAAAGATCAGCCTCTGTCCATGTTCTACGGGGGAGCTTTGGTCTCCAAATGCTCCACGGATAAACACTTCCACGGGTGTGACACAGGGGTTGTGGGGAGGAGAGGGAGCACCAGGCGGAGGAGCAGCACCCCAAGGAGCTGAGGGATGTAAGAGTGCCCCATCCTGCTCCAGAAAATCTCAGCTGTGTCCCTTGGAGGTGGAACAGCAGCCAGCAGCACGCAGAGGTGTAACCTGCACCAAGCCCAAACCCAGGGCAAGGTTTGGCCACCACCTGCATTAAACACCCACACGTCCCATCCCAGTGCACACCATCCCCTGCCTTGTCCCATCCCGGTGCACACCATCCCCTGCCTTGTCCCATCCCAGGGCACACCATCCCCTGCCTTGTCCCATCCCGGTGCACACCATCCCCTGCCTTGTCCCATCCCGGTGCACACCATCCCCTGCCTGCGGCCGCACAGCAGCGGCAGCTGAGCCCCAGCGCCTCCAGGCGGGATTCCAGCAGGTACCAGTGCTCCCAGGAGGGGTGACCAGCACAGCTGCCCCAGCCAGGAGCTCTGGCACTTTCCCCCAAAGGCTGGAGGTGGCCGGAGCAGCAGCGTTTATAGCCCACTCCACCCTGGATCCCAGCAGCACTGACACCCTGCAGCTGCTCCTCCCCCAGCAGCACCTGTGGAGGGGGAGCCCTTCCCAGAGAGCACCTGGAAGCCCGGAAACACAAAAAAAGATTCGGGAACATCCCGTTCCAACCCCCCACCCCGGGCAGGGACACCTTCCATTATCCCAGGGTGCTCCAAGCCCCATCCAGCCTGGCCTTGGACACTTCCAGGGATCCAGGGGCAGCCACGGCTTCTCTGGGCACCCTGTGCCAGGGCCTCAGCACCTGCATCATAAAAAGTTTCAAGGACAAGGCATCCCTAAGGATTCCTGTGCCTAAGGGGGCAGGATCCACGCCAGGCAGACGGGGGCTGCTCCTCACAGGCACCTCTGGAGGGGTGTGAAGCCATATGAAACTTCCAACCACTGAAGTGGGGTTATATTATCACAAGACAATTCCAAGAAGAGGAATGTTTTCCCAAAATTTGTATAACCACTGGAAAAATGTCACAAACCACTGTGAAATTGAGCTGAAGCTGTGTTTCCAGGAATTAGAACCAGAGGTTCCCAAACCAAACTCTAGTTTCCTTTTTGGAGGGGTTCCAGAGATGTCTGCTGTGCATTAGCCCTGGTACGACCCGTACGAGGGATGCGAGTGCTGCCTCTCCCTGTGTAAATAGTAATTTCCTCCTGGTGCTGCTCAGCGGTCCCAGCCCGCAGTGTTCCCTCCTTTTCTGCCTCTGCTCCTGGAATCTGGATGGAGATTTTCCTCTCCCCAGCACTCAGAGGCCAGCCCTACGCACGGGCCACTTTACAGCAACTCCCTTCTGTTGGCTTCAGTGCAAATCGTTTTAATTCTCATAATTAAGCAAGGCCACTGCCTTTCCTGCATAAAAATATCTTCAAACAGCTTCTCGAAATTCCTGTGGAAATCCCCGCTAACTATCCCGGCCGTGCCCGGAAGCGCAGACAAAGGGTTTGTTCCTGGGGCTGGGGTTCGAGAGCCGGTCCCGGTTCCCCCCGCACGACCCGCAGCGCCCGGTGTCACCGACCCCCCCGGTGTCCCCAGACTCTGTGCCCGCGTGGCCTCTGCCTGTCCTTGGCCCCGCACATGGTTCGTGCCCTGCTCTGAGCTGCCAGGGGAAGCAGGGAGCGGTGGCAGCGCAGCAGCGGGGCCGGGAGGGTCCCCGAGCGCCGGGCGCGGTGGGGAAAGTCCGGAGCGCTGAGCCAGCCGGCCTGGAGGGGATGGAGGGGCAGGAACGGACAGGCTGGAGCCCGGCCGACTCACAAAACAAGGGGAGAAAACCCAGAAAACACGTGTGCGTTTTTAAAGTTAATGATTATAAGAAGAAAAACGAGGAGCTGCCCCGCAGGGAGCTGCGCCAGCCTGTCCGTGTGTCCCTGCGCCAGCCTGTCCGTGTGTCCCTGAGCCAGCCTGTCCGTGTGTCCCTGAGCCAGCCTGTCCGTGTGTCCGGCAGCCCACACCGCGGGCAGTGCGGCTGTAGCGTTGAATTCAAGGAAGTTTTGTCCTGCCCAGGGAAGCGGCTCCTTCCAGCCGGGAGCACCAGGGGCTGGAGCTCGGCTTCCCCGCTGCCCGTCCCGCGGAGCCCCGGGGGAGCAGCGGCCGCACCGAGCGCGGGGGATGCGAACTCCTCCCAGGACCGGCTGTGCCTGCAGACCGAGGGGTGAGGGTACAGCAGCCCCGAGGAGCGGCGTGGGGTGGGACACAGCCCCAGCAAACATCAGGAGGTGTCAGCCTGGCTGGGGGGGTGTGAAGGTCGCAGTGCTCAGCCGTGTGACATCCCTCGACGGCCCAGAGCGCTCCGAGGAGAGGGATGAGGATGGACAGTGCCGCTCCAGCGATGCCGCAGTGGAGGCAGGGCCACATCCTGGCGCCTTCCTGAACCCCCTTCCACCGTGCCACCACCGAGCCAGGACACCTGCCTGTCCCCCGGGGACGAGGGGACAGGAGCTGCACGTGAGGCGGCAGCTGTGGGAGCAGCAGAACAGAATGATCCTCATCATGTCAATCATGTTCCAGGGACATATTTCATCCGCTCGAGGTTGTGGTGCGAGGTGCCCTGGCCCCCGCAGGCGCAGCCCCCGGGGCAGGCACACAGCCAGCCCTCGCACCCACCGAGCCGAGCAAAGCCAGCCTGGGCACGGCTCCGCGCTCGCTTCCTCAGCGCTGCTGGCAGAGGACGTGCCCTTGAAACGCGCAGATAAGATACTGATGATGGGGAGCAATTCCATTTGCTGTTAAAAACATCCAGTGCCTGGAGAGCTCCTCCTCTGATACCTGCTGCAAGGGCACGCCGGGCACCGCGGCAGCCTCGGGGAGTCCCACGGGCACTGCCCCCACGCCGGGCACCGCGGCAGCCTCGGGGAGTCCCACGGGCACTGCCCCCACGCCGGGCACCGCGGCAGCCTCGGGGAGTCCCACGGGCACTGCCCCCACGCCGGGCACTGCGGCAGTTCCAGGGGGTCCCCAGGGCTCCACTGCCTGCTCCAGCCACCACAGCAGCGCTGGGGGATCCCACGGGCACCACTGCCCACCCTGCCTGTGCCCAGCTGAGCGTCAGCTTGCCAGGGTCAGCATCGAAATGCCCATCCCCTCAAACACTCTCCTCCCCAGTCCTGCTTCTCAGAGAGCAGTGGTCCCTTTCCCTAAAAAGCCAGCCCCCGAACACCAGTTGCAATTTCCAGTTGACAGGTCTGGCCCTGCTCATTCCACTCCTGTTCTTGTCCCTTTGCTGTCCCCACCCCATGGCAGATGCAGGAGGGCCAAGGGCTGACCTGATCTCACGCCTGTTTATATTCATGTGGCTTCTGAGATATAGTTTGGAACCATAAAAATATGTTATTTACTGTAGAATTAAATATTTGTTTCTTAGTGGGTTGGACTTGGGTGAACTGTCGTTCCTACAATACCCTTTAAGCTTGACTTACACTCTTCCTCATTGCCTTCCTTTTTGTACCTTTAATTCCCTCGCTCCTTGTGCCTTTAACAGCTGCAGGAAGGTTTGACAGGGACCTTACATAGCAGAGAATTAAACAAAAAAGTCAAAATAACAACTCCAAAATTTTAAAATTTGCTTTGAAATTGGCTTCATCTCTCACTTTTTTTTCTGTAGGAAGTGCAGTGGCAAACCAAATGCAGAATATTTCTTAGTTACTGAGAGTACTTCCCCTGCACCTACATCGGCCCAGCCTGGGCACCCAATTACAGGGTTTATAACGATGGTGACAGTGCTGTGACATACCCGAGCAGGCTGCCACAGCCTGTGCCTGCGATTATCTGCCTCACCAGCACTTCCCAGGGTGCTGTGTTTTGCTCTGATGGCTGTTGTTTCCAGCAGGAGCCTGGCAGGGCAGGGCTGGGTTTCCGCCTGGCACTCCCGTGTCCCCAGCAGGGTGGCACGCTGCTCCGTGGGGATGGGACCAGCTCAGTGTTTCTGTCAGGCTGCCCACGTTTGATCCGTGGTGTGATTTGTGGGAATGTCCTGTGCAGGGCCAGGACTTGGACTCCATGATCCTTGTGGGTCCCTTCCAGCTCGGGCTCTTCCATGGTGCTCTGATCCAGGTGACTCCTAATTTTGCTGTTTCTAGGCATACATCTCTTAAACGCAGTTCAGTGCAGAAACCCAAATGATTTCCCTCACTTTTTCTGGAAGCAGGCAAGTTTCCCATTCATTTGGCCCTTCCTGGTGGGACTCTGGCTGCTCCATCTCCCCTGCAGCCAAGGCCACGGCCCAGCCAGACCCCAGCAGGGCTGGCCGCCCCCTGCCCTGCACAGCCCCGCACTCAGAGCCCAGGACAAGGCCAAGCTGCAATTTTCCGGGTTAATTGCCAGGATGCCAGTGCAGGGGAGAGACAGAGATTCCTTTGTGCTGGCTCCAAGTGCCTCTGTTCCAGGAGAACGGCTTATAACCGACCTTGCTTTGTGTGCCCAGCCCTGGCTTGACACTGTTTGCACGAGTGGCTGGGCTGACAAAGACAAAATCAGGAATTCTTGGAGATTTTGGGCGGTGAGGTATCTCCTGGAGCAGCCCTCAGACACAGCAGCCCTCGTTCTGTTTTCCTCGTGGGTTCAGATCAGAAAATCCAACGCTGCGATGAGCGGAGCTGACATTCCTGGGTGAGCCACCACGCCGGGGTCCTGGGCTGCCCTCCCTGCCCCCCCTCACCCAGAGAGGGAGCAAAAACCTCCTGAGGCAGTGAGGCAAAGAGAGACCCACCAGTGGAACACGGGGAGAGCTGGGATCCTCCAGGTCCATCCACCCCTGGTGCAGCCAGCTCTGGCCCTGCAGCACCAGCAGCTGCAGTCCCGCCGCTAGCGCCGGAGCACAGCCTCATCCTGCGCCTGCCAAAACGAGGAGAGGAGACTCTGCGGCTCTTGTCAAGCACACGGGAAATAAAATGAAAGCCAGAGAGTGCCCAGCACAGCACAGGGAGCAGCTAGGACAGCTCTGGGGGGCTGTTCACAGACGGGACTTTGCCACCTTTCCTTCAGAGCCACTGCTGCTGCTGACAGACACTGCTCGGAGCCTTTTCCTTCCCAAGGAAGAGAGCTGCCTTGGCTTGGCTTCCAGGGAAGTGGGGCAGCTACAAAAGCTGTGGAAACGATCCAACAATCAGAGGAAAGAGGAAAGTGATGCTGACGAGCAGACACTGGCTCCAGGCCTCACCTTGGGTGGGAGCTGGGGATGACAGCAGCTATGGCAAAGCAGCAGCAGGCAATGCACCACATCCTGCCCGGAGGAATTCCCTGGGTGGCAGCAGCTCCCAAGGTCAGAAACGTTAAAATCAGCCAGAGCTGGATAACCTGAGCCTGAGGAGCCTCCTGGGCTCTCTGTGTTTAGATGTTTATATATGCATATTTTTAAAATATATTTGTATTTATATATAAGTGGCACAGGTTACCCAGAGAAGCTGTGGCTGCTCCATCGCTGGCAGTGTCCAAGGCCAGGTTGGACAGGGACTGGAGCAACCTGGAACAGTGGGAGGTGTCCCTGCCCATGGCAGGGGGTGGAACAAGCTGGGCTTTAGGGTTTGTTCCAATCCAAACCATTCCATGAGCCTGTGATTCTGTGTTTGGTGAGTTTTGGAAGACTGTGATGAGGGAATAGCAAACATGCCCGTGGGATCTCAGCAGCTCTTGGGAAAAGGCTGTGGCAGTGGATTGATGCTGGTCATGATGGAGCAGGAACTGTGGGGGGGGAAACATCACTGGGGAGCAGGGGAGGAGGACAAATGGATTCTGTCAAGCTAACTTGATCTATTTTTAGATAAAACTGTAATTAAGTCAGTACTTGATAACAGCAGGACTTTTAAGGTAATGGGGCTTCTGTTACGTATCTAAATGCAACATGGCACATATTAAATGAATCAGGAGACGTCTGTTTTCCCTGGAATGTGATTACAGAAGAGGCCTCGTTTGGTCAGTGTACCCAGGAGAGCCCTTTGGGAGGCAGCTCTTGACTCTGAGCTAATGCCCAGCCGAGTAAACAACATCGGCTTCAGCGTCTCAGGTCATTTGTCAAAACACAAAGGCTGGGAGCCATTCCTCGGGAATGCTCCCTCCTGGGAAACAGGGACTGGGAAACACCAAAGGGATCCTGGCGAAGGAGCCGGGACTGAGAGTCGTGTTCAGGAGCACGGCAAAGACAAACAGAATTACTGTCCTGTGTCTGCCTGGGCGAGTGACAGGCTCTGGCAGAGATCAGGGAGGGCGAGAGGATCTTAATGAGGCCCAGGCTCCTGCCTGACTTCCAGAGGCAGAGCCCCGACCCCACCCGTGCTCCTGCAGGAGCTGAACCCACGCCTGGGGCAGCTGCAGCAGCTTTTGGGAGCCCCCAGAGGTACCCTGGGCCAGCAGATGTTCACTGGCTGTGACACCAAATGTGCACAGGGACAGCTGTGCCCGCTGCCACTGGGCCAGAGCAGCCAGCTCTGCTGCCACCCAGATGTGCTCCAGCTGTGCGTGCTGCACCCTCACCTGCACGGGCCTCAGATGCCCCATGGCTGCCAGATGTGCCACAGCCAGACCAGCTGTGCCCCAGTCCAGCTGTGCCCCCTGGCAGTGCCATCGCCCCCCTTTGCCCTATGCCCCAGTTGTGCCCGCCCCCATCCAGCTGTGCCCCCGTCCAGCTGTGCCCAGCTGCGCCCGCTGCGGTTCCGCGGTGCCCTCTGGCGGCCCCGGAGCTTCCCTGCGCCTCCCTCTCCTGCAGGATTTTCCCGGCTCAGTCATTTAATTCACCTTCTCCTTCATTAAAACTTCTGGTACCTTTATAATGTGACTTTCCCCCTGTTCCCTCTTCAGCGATTGTTGAAGGGAAAAGTGGCTTCGTAGGAGCTTCTGGTTACCAAAATTCACCTCGTTGTGATAAACATCCTCATTTGGAGAGACTGAAAGAGGAAAGCTTTGGCCCTGGTGAGAGTCCACCCAAAAAGAGAGCACTTAAAAAGTGTCAGAACTCAATTCCTTATTTCACATAAGACTGGTTAATGGGAAGCAGGAATAAGAAAATAATTAAATATATATTTAATATAAATAATACAATGTAATAGTTTTACATATTTAATATACATTTAATGTATTTGTCATATACTTAATATGTAGAATATTTTTTTAATAAAGACTGGGAAATAGGCTGAAAAAATAAGTGACCTCTAATTTTCGGACCTGAATTTTCCACATCTGTAGCACACCTCTGGAATGTCCCACTTCTCTGCAACCCAAATCACACCCACCTCTGACTGAAGTCTCACGTGATGGGTCCTGTCCTTCACCTGTCCCCTGCTGCCACGTGCCACCCGCCCCCGGTGTGCAGTCAGTGCCAAACCAGCTTCTCCCAGAGCTGAACTGGGGAGACGGGGCTGGGGGAAATTCAGGTTGCTCTGAGACTCATCACAGGGACCTTTAACGAGTTTTAGTCATGCAAAGACGCAATTTCGGCAGCCAAACACGCCGTGACGGCACCCACTCCTCCCACCACCCACCGTGAAAGGGCACGATGTGTCCGCAGTGACAGGCGCACGCGGGGACAGCCCGATCCAATGTCACATCCCTGACCCCCATGTTCTGCCCCACCCCTGCCCCCTCCGAGCCACAGGGCCAGGCTGTGCCCCACTGGCTCCTTCCACTTCCATTCAGAGGGTCGAGAGACACGAATGGGATAAAAATAGTCATCCCTGACAGCGCTGAGCGTGTGGCACCGAGATGTCCCCAAGGGTGTCCTCAGAGGAGCCCCCTCGGCAGGATGCAGCACAAGGATCTGGGCTTCTGCACGTGGAGTGGAGGGGTCCCCAGAGCCCCCCGGCTCCCCATGTCCCCGCCTGTCCCTC
>VZTG01009642.1:299649-321672 GCA_013397845.1 Melanocharis versteri | reverse complement strand
CCACGAGCCCACCCCGGCACCCCGTGAGCCCACCCCGGCACCCACGAGCCCATCCCGGCACCCCACGAGCTCATCCCGGCGCCCCGTGAGCCCCGAGTCCACCCCGGCACCCAGCACGGCCGATGCCCGGCTCGGCAGAGCCAGCACCGCCGCCAGGCTCCGGCGCCATCCCTGGGGACTCGGAGCTGCATTTTATCCGGCTGACAGCGCTCCCGGAACACTTCGGCTTTTAAGGCCAAGCTCTCCCGGTGCCAGCGGGAGCGCAGCCGTGCCCTGCACAGCCCGTGGCTGCCGCTGCCCCGGCCCCTTCTCGNTGGGGGTGGATGCCATCAGCCTCCCCCTTCCCCCCGCGCATCCTCCCGCCGCTCCCCCGCCCCGAGGCAGCTCCTCCTCATCCTCATCATCCCCGCTGGCGCTGCTCCATCCCGGTTCTCCCCGCGCGCACTCGGGAGCCGCCGCCGGGAGCGCCGCGCAGCCGCCGGTAGGTGCGGGGCGGGGGGCGGCGGGACCCGCACCGGGCGAGGCAGGCGCGGGGCTGAGCCCCACGGGATGCCCTGACAGCCGCACGGAGACCCACGGGGTGCTCACACGCACCCCACGGCACGGATTCCCGCTGGAGGCTCTGGGATCCCCTCGGGATGCTCGCAGATGCTCCGCGGATACCCAGGGGATGTTCTGCCTCCTCCGCAGAGCCCCACGCGGTGCTCTGCCAGCCCCGCGGATCCCCGCAGGAGGCTCTGGGATCCCTATGGGATGCTGTGCCACCCCACAGATCCCCACGGGGTGCTCAGAGCGAGGGGGCAGGGGGAGGATCCGAAGTGCGGGGTCGGGCTGGGATGTGGTGAGGCAGCAGGTCCCTTCCCCAGGGACAGCTTTAGGGTGGCAGGGTGCTGCTCCCCGCAGCTGGGGCAAACCCCCCCAAACCCTGCAGGTGCCCCCAAATCCTGGGAGGGAGGAGTGGCTCAGTGATGGGAGCATCATTCCAAATGGCAATCTCCAAATTACTGCAAATTCACCTGAAGCTCTGGGCAGAAGCAGAAGCCCAGATCAGAATTTGAATTGAAATATACTAAACCCCAAACATTTTAAATGNGCAGCCCCCGGGGACGGCAGGGACCCCGTGGCGAGGACAGGCACCCCGTGGCCAGGGCAGGGACCCCCTGGCCAGGGCAGGGACCCGGTGGCGAGGGCAGGGACCCCGTGGCGAGGGCAGGGACCCGGTCCCCACTGCCCGGGGCACTCGGGGATGACTGGGGCGAGCGAGGTCATCGCCTTCCCGGGGAGCACCGAGACACCCAGCGCCGCGGGAATGTCCTGTGCCGCAGGGAGGGAAGCGCGAGGGGCAGGAAGGCCGATGCTGCTCCCGCTTCTGGGGCTGCTGTCCGCTCCTGCTGCCGGGGGCTCAGCCCCAGCCGCNCGGGCGAGGCTGGCGCGGGGCTGAGCCCCACGGGACGCCCTGACAGCCGCACGGAGACCCACGGGGTGCTCACACGCACCCCACGGCACGGATTCCCGCTGGAGGCTCTGGGATCCCCTCGGGATGCTCGCAGATGCTCCGCGGATACCCAGGGGATGTTCTGCCTCCTCCGCAGAGCCCCACGCGGTGCTCTGCCAGCCCCGCGGATCCCCGCAGGAGGCTCTGGGATCCCTATGGGATGCTGTGCCACCCCACAGATCCCCACGGGGTGCTCAGAGCGAGGGGGCAGGGGGAGGATCCGAAGTGCGGGGTCGGGCTGGGATGTGGTGAGGCAGCAGGTCCCTTCCCCAGGGACAGCTTTAGGGTGGCAGGGTGCTGCTCCCCGCAGCTGGGGCAAACCCCCCCAAACCCTGCAGGTGCCCCCAAATCCTGGGAGGGAGGAGTGGCTCAGTGATGGGAGCATCATTCCAAATGGCAATCTCCAAATTACTGCAAATTCACCTGAAGCTCTGGGCAGAAGCAGAAGCCCAGATCAGAATTTGAATTGAAATATACTAAACCCCAAACATTTTAAATGGCAAAACACAATATTTGGACCATTAAAAAAACCAAACCAAATGAACTAAAAAAAACCCCCAACAAACAGAAAGGAAAATCGTTGCAGTGACACAGCACTATAAATGGTTCATTTCTGATGCAAAATAAATAAATCACAGAACCATAGAATGGTTTGGGGAAGCCACAGCTTTTCTGGGCAATTAAGTATGATTAGGAATGCTCCATCCCTGGAAGTGTCCAAGGCCAGGTTGGACAGGGGATGAAGAAACCTGGTCTAGTGGAGGGTGTCCCTGCCCATGGCAGGGGGTGGCACTGGATGAGGTTTAAGATCCCTTCCAACCCAAACCATTCTGTGATGATCCTATGATTTATGACTGAAATAACACCGCAGGGATTATCCCAATGGGCCTGACAGCCAAAACTCCTCATCACCACCATGCTCTGCGCTGTGAGCTGCTCTCTCAGCCAAACCAAACACAAATTGCTGCAGGCTCGAATCTCCCCGGCTGGGGGGTGCAGGTGTCAGGCTGAGACCCCGCGTGGCCCCGGGGCCACATGTCCCCACCGCCCCCTTCCCCTGGCAGCACCTGCAGCCTCTTTGCTCCTTTGGGCCATTTAGCAAAGGGGAATCCCCTGACAGGGCAGCAACAGCTCCCTGCCCCTGTCCCCCCCCGATAGGAACAGGTCCCTGTCTCCGTCGTGCTTCGGCTCAGCTGGTCGGGAGTAAGGGCAAGGAGCCAGAGCCAGCTGCACGAGGAGCTGCTTGGCTGGGAGGAAGATCAAGGTCTCAGCAGTGGGAGGAAGGCCAAAGTCATTTAGGGAGCTCGGGAGGAAAAGTTCATCCCCTGGGCTGGGGTGGAGCTGGGAAAGAAAGTTTATCCAAAGGGCTTGCAGAGCTCTGGGTCTGGCTGGAGACCTCGGCAGACCCGAACTCTGTCCAGCCCAAATCCAAAGTGTGTGTTCCTGCAAATCCCAGGCAGGGAGGAAGCTGGGCTGACCCGGTGTGCAGGGAGAACAATTGGGCATTGTGCTGCCTTATCACCACGGAGCCCTGTCCTGCCTGAGGAACCCATTAAACTTTAGACCCCTCTTTGGGCAGCCCTTCCCGTATGTCTCATGTGCCTTTTCAGCCTCCCACCCCTTTCACCCTCCACTTTTTTTCGGTCTCAGCTTCTCCTTTGGCCTCCCACTTTATTTTGGCCTCCTGCCCTTTTCAGCCTCTGCATTTCTTTCCCCCTCTCACCCTTTCTTGGCCCTCTACCCTTTTGCAGCATCTATTTTTTGTGTCCTTGTTTTTATTTCTGATCAACCTTTTTTATTCTCCTGCACTGCTCGGCCTTTACTTTTTATCCTCCCCAACCTTCTTCGTGACTCCACTTCTTTTCCAGACTCCTTCTCACCTTTAGCCTTCATTTCTCTTTCAGCCTTTCTTGCTTATTCCACCTCCAGTTTTTTTGCCCTGTCTTTATTGGCCTCAAAACATATTAGCACTTGCACTGCATCTTACAAACTCTTTTAGTAAATATTCCCTGAAAAAAAAATTTATATTCCAGGGAGGTAAAGGCTGCCCTGACCTCCCAGGCTGCCCCTGGGTACCAGCACTTCTCCCTCCTGGGCAGAGCAGGCACTGACTCACAGCTGGGGCATTTTTAGGAATCCTGTGTACATTGTCTGCCAGTGCAGAGCTGTCGGGGATTATCGTGGGGCCTGGAGGCCTGCCTGGGTCTGCCTTTCAAATAGAAACCTCACAATAGAATCCTCTCTGCAGAAGGATTTGTTGAAAACCAGTTCAGCGAGAGACGCGATGGCTTTGTCACGGTCTCTGCTGTGGATGCAGGAATCCTCCCTCTCCCCCTGTTTTAGAAAGGTGCCTGACTCGGTGTTCAGTTCCTATTTCTTCCCTTGTTTCCAACATTAGTATCTGTTGGTTTAAAGCTGTTGGAGAACCAAAGCAGAGGCCAGGGCTGTGCAGAGCAGCTGCAGCAGCAATCAGCGACTTGCAGGTTTTATATTCCCAAATTCTGTCGGTGTTTAACAGGGCAGGTGGCAGTGCCCACCATGGGATGGGGACGGGTGCCTCATGCCTGGACTCGAGGCAGCTCTGGCCAGCCCTGAGGAGGCAGAGGCAGTCTGCACCTAGCATCTGCAGTGACAAAACTCCAGCTGCCACAGGTCCTGCTTTTCTCTCTAAAAGCTTAAATAACAGAAGTGCTTCGTTTCCATCTGCTGCAGGTGGCAGAGAAAGGCTGAGACAGCCCCTCACAGTGCCAGGGTTAATATTTAGGAGCTCCCTTCAAGAGCAGCCAATATGCAGCCAGTGCCAAATAAAGTTCTTTTAAACCCAGCACAGCACCATTAACGTGCACCCATGGTCCAGCTTAAAGCCTGACCTCTGTCTGAATCGGGTAAAAAACCCCATTCTCCTGGGTCTTAACTCAGAAGTGAGCTCAGGAAAACCCCTTTTGAGTGAGCTCAGAAGAACCCTCTTTCCCTTCTGCTTGTGCTTTCCCTACCCCTCAAACCCTCTCTGTTGCCCAGGGAAAGCACCAGACTGAGGAGGCTGCTGGGGAAAGGACCAAGCTGGGATGCCACAGGCAGATTCCCAAGCCCACAGCATCAAAGCCTGGCAGCTGTCCCTTAGGACAGGGCAGAAAGGGGTTTCACAGGGTGTGGGAACCAGGCTGGCTGCTGTGCCCAGGTACCACTGACTCATGGCATGGCATCTAAAACCCTTTTGTCCCCTTCAGACTGCTTTTGGGAGTGGTGCTGTCTGCCCTGAGCCATCCTCCCCAGGATTTGCACGTTGCCCACAGCAGTCTGGACACACAGCTCACCCATGACTCACGGCCCACTGGTGCTCACAAAGCCTGTCCTTGCTCCTGGCTCCTAATTTAGGTCTGGGTGTCAGCCTTGATCTCGGCTCTTTCCTTCCCGCAGCTCTGGGGTTGGTAAATCTGCCTGTCCCACCTGCAGACCAGCCTTGCCAGCTCTCACCTGTGCAGGGACCCTATTTCTGCAGAATCACAGAACCCAAGAAAAACCCCTCTCAAATCGAGTCCAACCATTCCCCAGCGCTGCCGAGGCCACCACTAACCCATGTCCCCAAGTGCCACATCCACACGTCTGTTACAGCCCTCCGAGGTGGAGGCAGCCTGGCAGTGACCCCTGGGAGGGGCACAGTTGCCCACCCTGATGGCTGCTGGTCCCACGGGCCATGCCCAGCCCAGGGGGTCAGGCAGGCAGCTCCCCCAGCCTGCACGCCCACCTTGGGGCACGGTCACCCCCACCTGCTCAGGGAGCCCCCAGCTGCACACTGAGCTTTTCTGCCCCGTGCTCAGGCCGCAGAACAAGAGCAGGAGCCCAAGGAGTGGTTTCCCTTCTCTGCTCTCATCCTCGCTCTGGGGCAGACAGGAGGGGGAGATCTTTACCGTGACAAATCCCGCTCTGTGCATCCCAAGATGAACTCCAGATCCGAGCTGTTTGCTTATCCCAGACACTCTCTGCACGCCATAAACCCCCCGGAAATGATGCTGATCACGGGAGCTCAGTGCCAGACAGCCCATCTGCTCCCTGCCCCTCTCCCTGGCACACGCTGCCTGGGACACTCACCGTGGGCACAGGGAGATCCTGCATCCCTGTGCCATCCAAACAGGACGTGCACCCCCCTGTCCCCTCCACGCATTTCCAAACCCCCCAGACCTGGCACAGGGCCATTCCTGGATCCATGACTGGCAGACCCCAGGGCTGCCCTGCTTTCCCCCACTCCAGTTACGTGTTCCCCAGAGAGGTTCCTTGTTTTTCCCAGAGAGATCCATCGTTAATTCTCCGACAGCTGCACAGCCCCACAGGACATGTGGGTGTTGTACACAAAACTGCCCAACTGTGTACTTTTGCCACTGGAATTTCCATCTCCCTTGATACTTGATTCTCTATTGAAGGTCAAATCTCGGACATAAAATACAAGTATTTAACATCAAGTAAAACACCCTCCCTTCCCCTTCCTTAGTATTCCCATTGCTGCAGGGTGTTCACAAAAGCTTCAGACTGATTGGAAGAGTTACTGGCTGCCAGATTCCAAATGGGGATCTTGGAGCTCACACCTACCCTGGTGTGGATGTGATCCTCCACAAACCACGGGGGATGCTCACCGACTCCCTGGGGATCCCAGTGCAGGGCTGAATGTGCAGCTCACAAGGAGGGAAAAGGTAAAAACCCCATTGGGGTCCTGGTTGTGGCACCCCTGGCCAGGCAGTGGGCACAGCAACTGCTGATCCCCAGACTCTGCCTGGTTGTCCCAAAGGGTTTGGGGGTGTTTTCCACTTAGACAATGCAGGACATCTTTCTGTCTCAATCATCACAAGCATCACAGCCAAGCAGCTGTGGCTGCCCCTGGACCCCTGGCAGTGTCCAAGGCCAGGCTTGGAGCAGCCTGGGACAGTGGAAGGTGTCCCTGCCCGCGGCAGGGGGTGAAACAGGATGAGCTTTAAGGGCCCTGCCAGCCCAAACCATCCTGGGATTCCATGATCCTTGGCTGCATCCCTGTGGGCCAGCCTGGCCCCACAGCTTTCCCCCAAAGCAGCTGTGGAAACAGCGGGCCCCACAAACGCCGCGGTGGCTCTAAACTGCCCACTCAGGAGCTGGAAATAGCCAACGTGGGTGTCACCTCAGGGGCTGAGGTTCAGCAGGTTGTTAAAATTGCAGCCTTCTGTCCTGCACCGTGCCCTTTGTGGTGCTTTGTTGTTTACGGAGATGAGAAGGGGTAGAAGAGCGTCCAAAAACATCCCCTTCCCTCTGAGGGCTGTGTAATGGAAACCCAAGGCAGGGCTCTGTTTTCCTTGGAGCAGCGTGGCAGCACTGCCTGCTCCTGCTGCTGTCACACAGCCTGTGGTCACACATGTCACGGCAAGGACCAAACAGGTGTCCACTGTGCAGGGACACAGGTGTCTCGTTGTGTCCCTGTCTGGGACAGCAGGACCAGAATCAGGGCTGTACCTTCCACGGGGTCTGGCCCGTCCCAGAGGGTGACTCACGCTCCTTCCTAGGCCAGAGCTGAGGGTGACACACAGAGAGCTCGGTGTCCATGGCCTCCAGAGCCACCCGCTGCCACAAGTGAGAATTCCCCAGTCTTTGCCTGAAGAACACAGACCAAAGCAGTGACCTGTCTGGCTCTACAGACCGCAAGAGGTGGAGATACACAGCGCTCTCCTTAGTTTACTCCAGTGACTACTTAGCCACACTAATTCCAGGTTTTTTGCTGACTCACTCATCTGCGCTTAACCAGATTCAGCCCTGAACTTGCCTTGCCCTGATCTTTCATCTGAAACACTCCTTACACACTCCTACATGCTGCAGCTTTCCACTGGAAGGCATTTTCTCCAGTCCCAAAGTCATGCAGATAAAAAAATTATTATTTATTGGGGGATTTTCCTGGTAATAGCCATTATTAACTCAAGCTTTTATCGCACTGTTATTGAGCAACAGCTTAAGCTCCTTACTCGGGAAGCTTGGGGAAAAAAACCAGGAGCTGGCATACAGGGGTACTAGAGACTGGATTTAAAATTAGACATTGGGCAACAGAATTAAGAACAGGATTCTTCCAGCCAGTCTTACTCAGATGTTAAAAAGAGCAGCTGTATGGCCCTTACACAAACATTGCAGGATGAACACCATGAACTCCCTGCACATTTTCATAGTAAATCACTGCTGAGCTTACGGTGAACCCAGAAACCAAGTGATTTTACTTGGAACAACGCAGACCAAGGCTGTGCTGGAGGAAGTTGGATTTCTGAGCGATGATATGTCTACTGATGGTTAACCACCAGGATGGATGTGGGGTTTCACTTGGCCTGGAGATGAAACCCTCGATTCCAGCATCCTCTGCTTTTCTGGGGAAAGACAGTATAAAGGCTGAACCCAAACTCAAATCCCAGTTTTGAAGCAGGAGCCAACCCCCGGCTGGGCTTGGCCACCCTTCAGAGGGCCAGCTGCAGGAAGTGCTGCCTGACACCGTGTGAGCATTCCTGCTTTTCGCTCCCAGTTCCAGCCCAGGAGGTGTCGGACCCGTCTGAGCGCCGAGGGGGTGGCGAGGGCTGGCGGAGGGTGACCAGGACACAGAGCGACAGGCACGTACCTGGACGGGGCCTCAGCAGGGGCTCAGCTTGGGGTGGGACTGGAGGGCTCCCACGGGACGTGGTGCATCAGGAGAGCCAGATCACCCCTTGGATTAACAGCACAGAGGGAACTTCTGGGGCTGGAGTTCGTCATTTGGTGTCATCTGTCCGTCCGTCTGTCCGTGGGTGTGCAGGGCAGCCACACCTGCAGCGCCAGCCCAGACAGCCACAGCCAGGGCTCTGTGGTCTGATGCCATGCCCAGTGTCCTGCACGGACACCAGGGACGGCTGGCGGGGGTGGGGACACTGGAGAGCAGGCTGAAGTGTCACCAGCTTCACCTCCTGCCTGCAGGAACTGGGCAGCGGGTCCTGGGCAGGGAGTGAGGGGACCCTACTGCAGGGCCCCCCCCAAGTCTGGGGCTGCTGAGAGGAGCCAAGGGCCACACAGAGTGCCCCTGCCCCAGGGGTTCCCACATCATCACAAAACACCTCAGCCAACATCCAACTTCAGCCTTATCAGCTGCATCTGCCGTGGTTCCCACTCCCTCCAGATGCCTTCCCTGGGAAGCCAAGCACAGCCAGATCCAGGGAGGACAGGTGCCCACAGCCCTGCCCATAACCAAGGTGGCAAAGCCAAAACAAGGTACCTGCACCCAGTGTGTCACTCCTGAGTCCTCAGCAGCACAGAGCCACCCCCCCGGGGGTGACAGGGACGAGACTGGTGGCACTCGTGGCACGTGTCAGTGGCTGCTGCCAGCCAGCTCCATGTGCTGGAATGATGTGCTGGGAGGCAGCAAAGCACAGGAGCAGGGACAGTGCTTTGCACTGGTCTCAGCACAAGCCTGGGAGAGGGAAAAGGCACCTGGAAAGGGCAGACAGGACCTGCTGCATCCTGCAGGGAAGGGGAAGCCCGCAGTGCTTGCATTGCCTCCGCTGCAAAGCCCAGAGGTGTCCCCTGGGAGCAGCACATCCTCCAGCCCATTCTTGGCTGGAGGGACTGAGCTTTGGTGATCCTCTGTCCAGGGTGTTCTTCCCGTCCAGCAGGTCCCACACATCCAGCTTGCTCTGGGAGACAGGGCTCAAACCCGGACACGAGGCAGTGGGATGTGTGGGATCTGTGTGTGCAGCCAGTGCTGCTCACGTTCGTGTCCGTGCTCTTGGTCTGAACCCAGACAGGGCACAGGGGCAAGACCTTCCTGGCAAAGCTCCTGCTCTGGGGCTGGATTGGCTCCTGGAGCTGGAACTGCAATTAAGTTAATCACCGGATGGCAAAGGGCCGTGGGTGGGAGGTGGGAGAGGCGGGAAGGTAATTAGAAAGTGGAGGATCTCTTGGTTTTCCTGTCTCCCCACGGACACCACCAGTTTGGTGAGATGTTGCACTGGCCATCCCAGCGGGGAGCAGCAGCTGGGGTGTCCCGGGCTCAGAGCTCCGGGGCAGGGACAGGGCTTCCCCTTGGGCATCCCCGAGGGCACTGAGCTGGACGGGTAAACCCCTGTCCCTCCCGTGATGCTGCTGTGTTTGTCATCGGCCATTAGTGACACCCGCTCAGGAAATTGTTAAAGTTTCAGCTTTACAGCCCCTCTGTTTTACCTGCCACAAATCCAGTGTGACTGAGTGGAATGGCCGTTTTCTGGAGGAGAGCAGGAGATGATGACAGCAGGCATTAGTTAAATTGATTTTTATGCTTTTGGTCACACTTCATACAACATATTCCACTTGCAAAGGGTAAAACCTGGCTGATAAATATTTCATTAGGCAGTTAATCACATTGCTAGAGATAAAATCACCTGGCCATAAACAAAAATAGAAACAAGCCAATGCATTCCAATGAATTCCACAGAATGATCTATTACATATTTATCATATGCTTTGCCTAATCATTTATTAAGTCCTTCTAAGAGGATGTACAGTCCCAGGAATTCGAGCTGTGCCTTGCACTGCCAGCCCTCGGGAGGGGAGGCAGCCCTTGCAGGCTGCCCATGCTGATGATAACCCCAGACCCCCCAGGCTGCTCCTGCAGCAACCAGAGCATGAGGAAACCTCTGCCTGGTCTCTAATCCTTTCCTGGATGAGGAAATCCATCCCATGCAACGGTTCTCTAAAACTTACGATGAATAAAATCCCTGTTTATCTGAGAGATGTTTGTTCCACATGCCCCAGTAGTTCTCAATTCCCCCAAAGCCCACAGGCACCCCTGGGAATGGCAATTCAGAGTCTGAATTCCTTAAAAATATTCTACCTGCTGTAAGTGCTCTCCATTCCCATATGGAGTGTCTGAGCTGCCTGGGAAGTGACTGTTCTGTTCAGGTGGCTGCAGTCAGCAGTAGGAATGGGAAAGGAGCCCATCAGGAGGTGATGCTGTCTGATCCCAGCTAAGTCACACATCCTGGAAGAAACAGGATTTCTGCTTTAATGGAGAAAATAACACTTTCTGAAGTGAAAGCAACTGGAGGGTTTCCACTGAACTCACCAGAGCCAGGTTCAGGAGGCATTGATCTCATTAGCTGAAGTTGGATAAAACCTTGGGAGACTCCTGGGTTTAGCAGCTTCTCATCTCTCAGGAGTTCTCTGTATGATCTTTAGCTGATCATCTAAGTGACAATTGTGATTAACTGCACTTTTCATCACCGTGGCCACTCAGAGGCCATGCAGAATATTTCTTTCCAGCCCTACATAAAGGATTGTGTCCAATGCCAAGGAAAATTTTGATGTATTTTAATCAATCCAACCTGGTTTTAACCCAGTAGATGAGATACTTCTGCTTTCCTCCATGTAGTAGCCACATATTTTATACCTAAGGAAAAAAGGCTCACCTTAGCTGGCTACCTCTGGGTTGAGTCTGCTGGCCACTAAATTTGTGCCATAGGAGCCATGAAAAAAAGCCACAAAAGTTCCTGGCAATTCTGACATGCAAAAAACTTTTGGACCATTAGGAATCCCCCACATTTCCATCAACACCACCTTCGTCATGCAAACAAGTGCTGTGTGGTGAAGTCTGCATCAGCTTTAAAGCAGAGGGAAAAGGTCCCCACCCTTTCCATGGCTCCCAGCATGTGCTGTTGTTTCAGAGCTCACACGCCTGATATTGGCAGCACAACCAGCCCTCGATGCTCAGAGTCAGATGCTCGCAGAGTTTGGGATTTCACATCAAAGCCACTGGTTTGGCCAGTGATAAAGTTTGGAACTGACCCCAAACTTCTCAGAATTTCACAGCTATTCCGGCCCCGCGCCGGGCTCCTCTCCCTCCGAGCTGTAGGGAGCCAGCACAGCACGGCCACCACGGCTCAGCAGGACCTGGATCAAATGAACATTTGGGTTTAACTCGCTTCTTAAGGCTTTTTTTCCCTTCAGAAATAATTTCTGATCCTTTGGGGTGCTGACATCTCCATCCACGAGAAGGAGCTGGGTGCCCTCAGCTCCGCACGCTGCAGACGAGCTGGGGCTGCCCCGGAGCAGGTGCCCTGAGTGCAGCTCCCAGGGATTCATCCTCGGGGGGGATTTTCTCTCAGGCAGCACAGCAGAGCTGTTGCCCAGGGCTGGAGGAAAGAGGAGCCACAAACACAGCTGCTCTTGGACAAACGGGCTCCAACTCAGCTCCAAGTCACTGTCCCGGTGCGACCGGCGGGGTCAGTGCTCGGCAGCAGCCATTCCCCTCTTACAGCAATCTCCTCTTGGAATATTTTCCTTTCTCCATGGGGCACCAAACAACCACTGGAGTGCGGTGTCTCTCGGCTTTGCATATTTGAGAGAGCTTTCTGTTTTGCTTTGAGCTATTTAATAGCATTGTTGGGCTTCTACCCAAAGAAATAAGCTGCCCTTTATGTTGTCTTTGGTTCAGGTTCTCTCTCTCAGTCGTGCTTTTTAATTCCCATAAAAACCTAACATGTTCCTGCCAAGAGTATAATGGTAGGGCCATGAGCGGTGGTGTTTGTAGAGGAACAACTCCATGGCCATAAAGTCTGAGAACAGCGATAGTATTTAGCACGGGGAGACAACAGGAGTGGAAAAGTGTTCACTGAGCTTTGCTGGGGCACTCAGGGCAGCTGGCAAGCACTGGAGTCTTCCTAAAAATAGCAAAAATAACCTCAGAGGAAATAAGTGATGATGAAGAAGCTGTTTCCAGTTGAGCTGCTCTGGTCAAGCTGTCTGGCGATGCCCTCAGACCTCCAGGTGACTGTGGGGAGCATCCAGCCTGCTCCTCACTCCTGCTGGCTGCAGAGTTTGCTGAGATCTTGCTCAGAGCTCTTCAACCTGGGATATTCGCTTCCCAATATCATCCATCATCAACCCAAGAGACTTCTGAGCGCCTTTTACCCTCAGATAAAGGGTCAAGAAAAGCTTGGTTCTAGGAAATTACCCAGTGCTGCTGATCTTGATTAAAGCTCAGTGGAGGACCAGAGCCCTTCATGCCATCCTGGGTGATGTGGGGGCTTTCCTTCAGAGAAAGGCTGGCAGTCGGCAAGGAAACTGAACTACTGCATGAAAAGCATGATGTCTTGAGAGAAAAACAGGTGTAGGGACCAGACACTCTAAGAAATACTTAATTTTAGCTGACAATGGTGTTAAAAAAATATGTTGAGTCTGTATTTGGCAGGTCCACCACCTGCTCTGGAAACCACCAGGAGCCATAGAGCTTCTGAGGCTGCATCTCCAACCTCGTGGCAATAGATGGGGGCTGGCCTGTGCTGTCAGTCCAGAAAGCACATCCCAAAATCCCAGTCTGTGTCAAGTGGGGTGTCTGAGAGCAGGGGCTGAGGTCTGGGCACGAGCAGAGCTGGTGCAATGGCTGGGGGTGCTCTCACCAACAGCCCCACCGTCTGTACCTCCAGGGGTTCGGCTTTTAGCAATCCAACTTCCAGAGGTTTTTATCCTCTGCAGGCATCTGGGATCCATTTCCAGGAGTAGTTTCCCCTTCCTGCAGCTGCATTTGCAGATTTTTTTTAAATACTAAAGAGTTTAGAGCCAAATGTTTAGAGATTCTCTGTATATGTACGTGTGTGTGTGTGTGCTGCAGGGCTGCCACCCTCAGTATCTCCCAGGGCACTCCAAGCACCAGAGCAAACCCACACAGTGTGGTACTGGCTCCATCCCAACGTACCAGTAGCACAACTCAGTGCTAAAGAGACATTTTTACAATCTATAAACACATATAAACAGTGACTATAAAATATTTTCCATAATATAGCTGTGGGAATACATGACATTTAAAGCAATTTCCTGTATCTAGATTTATTCTGTGCCATGTCTTTTTCTGTTCATAAATCCACTTCTCTCTAAGCACTACAGAACTCTGTGTATGAAAGACAGAATGAATTCATGGGGGATTTTAAATGTATTTTCTAGGCTAAAAACATGGCTGTACCTGGAATATCCATGGGACTTTGGCTCCCACCTGTGGCATCTCCTGATGCCACGTCTGCAGTGGCACTTCTGTGATGGCACTTCTCAGCCTCCAACATCCACAGCACCTTTCTTTTATTGGTCTGGTGATGCCTTCAGGTTTTGGCACAGCATCTGCTTAAACATGGATTGTGACCACAGTCTCCTGCAAAATGAGGTTTCAATACGATCTTTCATTATCCCAGGTTGCCCCAAGCCCCGTCCAGCCTGGCCTTGGGCACTGCCAGGGATCCAGGGACAGCCACAGCTGCTCTGGGCACCCTGTGCCAGGGCCTCCCCACCCTCACAGGGAAGAATTTCTTCCCGATATCCCATCTAGCCCTCGCAGTGGAAGCCGTTCTCCCTTGTCCTGTCACTCCAGACCCTTGTTCAAAGCCCCTCTCCAGCTCTCCTGGAGCCCCTCTAGGCACTGGAATGCTGGTGGTACATTCATGGCATATCCTAGACTCAAAATTCCCATTTTCCCCATGCTGCTGATCAGTGCCTGGGTAAATCTCCTACTCAGCCCAGGCAGTGAAAGCTCCTGCCCCCTGCTCATTTCCCACCACATCTAACGTGTGTCCTGACCTTTTCCATGTGTGTTCCTGGGCCAGGTGAGCTGCAGAGTGCCAAGAGATGAGCAATATTTACTACCTGACGTGCAGTGGGTGTTGCAATTCCTGGTCATAATTGTGTTTGAGAGTTATAATAGTGGAGAGAGAGTTATTACCTGGGCTCCCTTCCCGCCCCTTGTGGGTTCCAATCAGACGCTGGGTGTTTTTCAAACTGGTTTTCTGAGTGTGTAATTTTAGCACGTACGTCAATAGAAAGGAGAACAAAAACAGAATTCACTGTGATAAAATTAAAAGGACAGAGTCCCTCCCGGCCAGCCCCACCCAGCGAGGAGACAGCCCCCCGCCACCTCCCACGCTGGGGGAGCATCCCCTTGGGCTGTCACAGCGCCGTGAATCACTGCCCCCAGCCAGCCCGGCCACCGGGACCCCCGGGCTCCCTCCCTCCCTCCCTGCCTGCCTTTAAAGCCTGGCAGCAGCAGCGTGTGCCCAGCACTCGGTGTCACCCCTGCTGTCACCTCTCTTGCAGCCCGGCCCCGGGAGAGGCTGCGGGATGGCTGAGGGGGAAATCACCACCTTCACCGCCCTGACCGAAAAGTTCAACCTGCCCCCGGGCAACTACAAGAAACCCAAACTCCTGTACTGCAGCAACGGGGGCCACTTCCTGCGCATCCTCCCGGACGGCACCGTGGATGGCACCAGGGACCGCAGCGACGAGCACAGTAAGCAAACACGGGGGGCTTCCTGGGGAGCCCCTCACTCTGCTATTTCATCAGCTGGGAAGGGGGGAGCTGGGGAAAACGGGATCTGGACCAAGGTTTGTGTGACAACGCACCCCCCAGGGGCCAGGCACACCTGCAGCTCATACACGGAGCAGGGGAGCTGTGATATGCGTGCTATCAAAATGTAGATATAAAGTCTATAAAGAGATGTCTCCAGTGTTAAATCTGAGCCTGGCTTCACCTCATGGCAGGCAGGCAGGTGCAGGGGACACAGCGGGGCTGGGTCACACAGGGAGCTGGCCCTGGCAGGAAGGGCCCAGGGCAGCCTGGCATCCCACACACACGGCATCACATGGAGTTCTGGGCTGGCCTTGCATTGCCATCTGTGTGCCACAGCGATGTAACAGGTCACCCTTGCCAGGGTCCCCTTCACCTGTCCCCATCCCTGCAGGCAGTGCTGCTGGCAGCTCCAGCCCGTGGGACACGGGGACCTGCTGCTGGGAGGAACTGCTCCCACGGATGCCACCACTTGTGCTACCAAGGAATCATCGGGAATTTTATGCTTTTTGGGCCCTTGCATTACCAAAACCCCTTTAGAGGATTTTTTAACCCACTGCCCAGGAGAGCTGGACTGGCCACACAGCAAAGCCCCTGCAGGGCTCCGTGGGCAGCGGGGCTGGGCTCTTCCCCTCGGCTCTCAGCAGCAACCTCTGGGTGCACCATATCCTGAACATTTACTGGAACAGGGCCGGGACCTGCCAGGCTCCTATCTCGTTAGAAGGAAGGGCTGGGAGGAGCCAGGCCAGCCTTGCAAAGTGCTAAGAAAAGCACTTTTATTTTCTTCAAACCACAAACGCACATGTGGCTTCTCCCCCAAAGTTAACCTTTCCTCTCGCTATTGTTGTTTTAATGACAGGCAGTTTAGAGCTGAGTTTTAATTACAAACACCGTCTCCCCAGCACGAGGCAGTGCTGGGGGATGGATGAGGATGAGCTCTCTGAGGCTGGATAAACACAGCGTAGGCCTTCAGCCTCCAGCCAGGAATAAACCCAGCACGCAACCCTCAAACCCCTGGGAAAGGCAGGATGATGACCTGAAAGACCTGCAAGAGACAGACCTGGGCTCACAGACACACCAGGAGAGGTGGTACGAGCTCAGGCAGTGTCTCTGCAGCCTTTTCCAGAGGTTTTGCTGGAGAGTCAGAAGGGGAGGTCAGGACTGAGATGGCATTTCCTGGGATATGGGGAGCTACCAAGGACATGAGCATCCACTCCCTGTGCCCCAGCCTCAAGCTGTTGTCTCACAGCAATGCTGCCACACAGCCCAGCCCTTTTCCCTCCAGAAGAGCAAATCCATCACCTTGGAGTGGTGCCCATGGCTGCACCACGCACGTGGGCAGTGCTGCAGGCAGGTCCTGTGTCCCGGCACCTCACACCTCCCTGGCTGCTGGCCTGGGGCCACATGTTTGCAAACCTCTGCCAGAAAGGAACCTCCTGTAAATGATCTCATAAACTGGGATACAGGAATATACTAATATTTACAGAGGAAACTCCTGGAAGGGCTGCGTGCCAGCAGAGCAGCCCTGGTGAGAGGTACCCTGCCCCGAGCACTGGTGGCTGCCCACGGTCCTGCTCATCCTGCGCCTGGAAAACGATGGAGCTGCTCAGCATCATTTCCTGGTGTGCAGGATGAGCAGCCCAGACCATGCCTGGCACTGTGGGATGTTGTCACCCAGCTGGGACAGGCACCTGCCAGCCCCAGGGAGGGACAAGACACAGAAACACCCAGGGTTCACTGGGAAGCAGCGGGGACAGCGGGGTTCCAGCTGCAGCGGTGCTCTGCCAACTGCCCGTGCCCATGTGCATTTTGTTCCAGGCAAACATCAAGAATTCTTATCCTTCTCTTAAATGGCCTCAGAATCAGGGAGGATCTCTAAGAAGAGCAGAAGGAGTCACTCTCACTAAGCCTTTGTTGTCCAGCCCCACGTCAGGGTCCATTCCCCTCATCCTTTGCATGGGCATTCCAAGCTTGCACCAAGGAATGGAAAGAAAACTTACCTGGACACTGCGGATTCTCCAGGATGAAGCTCATGCTCATTTCTACAAAAAGTCTCCTTTTCCCGCTTTCATCCCATTACTTCATGGAAGGAAGCCTCTGTACAGACCTGTAACAGAACCTGTCAGAATTCAGTGCACGAGCTCCTTCCTCTGGACCCACTCTTCTCCCTCCATGGCCAAAAAACTTAACATCCCCATCGGCAGTGGGAGGGTCCCTCAGTCCCCTCTCTCAGGGACAGTATCATCATTTTCATCCCATTTCCCTCTTTTCCCCCTGGACTGCTCCTCAGCCAGGTCCTGGGTCTGCAGCACCTCAGGGAATGCAGGTGGGCTGGGGCTTTCCCAGGGCACATTCCCAGCCTAAGCCAGGCATGCACTGGGGCCAAGTATTCCTGCAAACCCACACAATTTCCTAATTAACCACCATTTACTGAGCAGGAAATGCCAAAAATGAAGAATGTGAACCATTACAGCAAAGATTTCACTGGGATGGGTGTTCCACCAGGCCAAGAGGTAACGTTGCCATTTACCTCATCTAAATAAGGATAAATAAATTAAATATAAACAGGAAGGAAGGAGCTGGATCTGAGACATCCGTTCATACTTCATTCAAACCAACCTAAATATTGCTGTTATAAATCTTAGGAAAAGAAGCTGCCTACGAGATGGGAACAATCACTGGGAAGAACTGGAATTTGCAAGTCATTGTGACTGCAGCCACAGCCTTTTCTATTTCCCCATTCTCCATCTACAGCACACCGGATAAATCCAGCTGCAGCACACAGCTGGATGGGATGCTTTGGATCAGGGGTTTGCAGTGCAGGCATCTGCAGTCTGCCCATCCCTGGCTTAGCTCTCAAAATACTTCCTCATATGTCACTCCTTAAGTGTCTTGTCAAACCACATGAGAAATTTGTAAATTAGAGCCAGAATTAAAACCCCAATCTCCTGTGTCCCATTCCAGCATCGTAACCAAAAGGCTGCCCTTCCTTTGATGTAAAATAAGGGAAAAATTGGTCTTTGGTTCCTAAAGGATGGCTGTGGGGTTTCTTTGAAGAAGAGGGTACAAGGAGACACTTTTATTACACACTGTACTGTTTCCTATAAACTCTTCATAAGCCAGGCTTCAACAAAATACCCCACTAACCTTCCTGGCAGCTCTTTTTTCTCCCTTTTCCTATTTTCCTTTCACTGTTGTCGTTGTTTCATTTTCACTCCCAGTTCAGCTCCAGCTGAGTGCAGAAAGCGTGGGGGTGGTGCACATCAAGAGCACCCAGTCGGGGCAGTACCTGGCCATGGACACCAACGGGCTGCTCTACGGCTCGGTAAGTGGGAGGATCCCGTGGGATCAGACATGGGGAGGGCTGCAGGGCTGCAGAAATCTCGCAGCTCTGAGTAATGCAAACCACAGGCAATAATGAGGCTCTGTCTGTGATTCTGGCAGCTGCACGGCCACTCTGCATCTGGCTTTATTTTGGGGGGAAATAAATAAATTACCAAATAATGCTGTTTACTGCCCTGCCTCTGACAAATATTGTATTTCCTATCTGACGCTTGATAAATATTGTGTTTCATACCTGAAGCAGCAGCTGCCACCTGGTGTAGGTGTCCCTGCCCATGGCGAGGGGCTGGAGCTTGATGGTCTTTAAGGTCCCTTCCAACCCAAACCATCCTGGTTCTGTGCTCTGAGCCTGCAGCTGCCACCACACAGCTCAGGGCCACAGCAGGAGCCAGGGCCAGGAGCAGCTTACGGAGCACGGGGCTGATTGGTCACTGCCAATTAAAATTCCCAGGTCACAGACACCTTGCTACAGGAGTGGCCCAGGGGAGTTAATCAAGGCCACTTACCCCACAGTTTAAATATGAGTTTTACTGGGGTGTGGAAGTCTCAGAGGTGGGTCTGGATGGCATCTCAGCAGGGAGAGCTGAGCTGGGATTGTCACGTCAGGAACATCCCCATCCCACGGCACCGCCCCAGCTCACTGACCTTCCCCCGGGCTCTCTTTCAGCAGTTACTGGGTGAGGAGTGTCTGTTCCTGGAAAGGCTCGAAGAAAACCATTACAACACCTACGTCTCCAAAATGCACGCGGACAAGAACTGGTTTGTGGGGCTGAAGAAGAACGGGAACAGCAAGCTGGGCCCGCGGACTCACTACGGCCAGAAGGCGATCCTGTTCCTGCCACTGCCCGTCTCGGCCGACTGAGGCCCGGCCCCGAAGCTCAGAGATGACCCCAAATCCCAAAACCCAACTGCTGCTGCCTCCTTAGAGCTCATCAGAGCTCCGAGCTTTAGGTCAAGGCTTTGCCAAATCTAGCCAAAGCAGAGCCCCTTTGCTCTGCACGAAGCTTTGCAGAGATGAGGGGACGAGCCCTGACACTCCCCCAAGGTCCACAGGGCCCCATCTCCCCCTGCCCTCAGCTGTGCCCATGTGTGCCCGTGTGTGCCATGGCCCTCAGCTGTGCCCCTGTGTGCCGTGACCCTCGGCTGTGTGCCCCTGTGTGCCCGTGTGTGCCATGCCACTCAGCTGTGGGCCCCTGTGTGCCCGTGTGTGCCATGCCACTCAGCTGTGGGCCCCTGTGTGCCCGTGTGTGCCATGGCCCTCAGCTGTGCCCCTGTGTGCCGTGACCCTCGGCTGTGCCCGTGACCCTCGGNTCAGTTGTGTGCCCGTGTGTGCCATGACCCTCGGCTGTGTGCCCCTGTGTGCCATCACCCTCAGTTGTGTGCCCGTGTGTGCCATGACCCTCGGCTGTGTGCCCCTGTGTGCCATCACCCTCAGTTGTGTGCCCGTGTGTGCCATGACCCTCGGCTGTGTGCCCCTGTGTGCCATCACCCTCAGTTGTGTGCCCGTGTGTGCCATGACCCTCGGCTGTGTGCCCCTGTGTGCCATCACCCTCAGTTGTGTGCCCGTGTGTGCCATGACCCTCGGCTGTGTGCCCCTGTGTGCCATCACCCTCAGTTGTGTGCCCGTGTGTGCCCCTGTGTGCCGTGAACCTCAGCTGTGTGCCCCTGTGTGCCACAACCACGCTGCAGCTCCCGGAACCCGCCCTGGGCAGGCACCCAGAAATGTGCCCAAGGGTGGCCCCAGTTCCCAGAGAAGTGCACGCTTTGTGTCCCCAGGCATCCTAAGGCAAAACCTCCCCGGAAACTGTGTGTTAACATATTTATCCATCTAGGTGTGTAGCTTCTGACATGCCCTGGAGCAATTCCAGATTGCACCATCAGTCCCCATCACCCAGGGCCCAGCCAGGCATGTTAAGCTGAACTAGGCAAAGCTGCAGCCTCAGACCTTGGCCTCCCTCACAACATCAGTAGCGTGCATTCCATGCTAGTACCTGCCATATGTCATTTGTGTTTATTTATTAAGTAAATATGTCTCTTCTACAAGCTGTTCATAAGTAATTCCAGGCACCCTGACGCTGTCCCAGTGAGGACGGGGCAGTGGCAGTGACTGCTGTGAGGGTGTGGCGTACAGCAGCAAGGGGCTGCACAAGGGTGGCAGAGCATCACACCCATTCCCAGAGGGATTCCTCCCACTGCCTCTGTGGCTGGCTGAGTGGGGCTCTAAAAAGGGCACTGAGGCCCCTTGGTGGCTCCCAAACCCTCTGTGAAGCTGAGTTTCTCCATTGCTGGCACAATGCAGATCTCCCAAGCAGCTTGAGGGCAGCTCAAGAGCCACTCCTGCCAGGTGAGAACATCAGCAGAACACCACACTGCCACACTCCACCCAGAGCATCCTCAGCTCCTCTGGAAAACCTGTGCCAGGGCCTTGCCACCCTCACAGGGAAGAATTTCTCTCTAATATCAAATCTAAATCTACCATCCTTCATTTAAAGCCTTTCCCCCTCGTCCTATCCTGCCATCAAGGACAGGGACAAGACACAAGTGCTCCCTGCTCCCAGCAAACTCGGGGTCAGCCATCCTACAGGGAGGGAGGAATAAAAGGCACTCTGCCTACATATTTCTGCAGCAGCAATTAGCCACTAATTGCTGTGCTTTACAATTGCTCTGCTAATTACTGCACTCCTGAACTTCTGCACTTGCTGGCTCCCAAACCTTCTCCCCAGCACTGATAACATCTCTGTAATCCCAGTGCTCCCAGGCAAACAGGGAGCTGGCATGGGAATGGTGGAGCCATGCCTGGGAAGCAGCATGTGCCAGGTCCTTGCACCTTCCCTCTGGCCCTGCAGAGCTGCTTCCCACCTGTGGAAACGGAGGGAGAAGGTGGATTCTGCTAATCCTGCAGGTCCCAGCTGCTCCTCTTGGCCAAGAGAGGGACCCAACCACTGCCAATGGCCCCGGCTCAGCTGCTCAGGTGGGCCCAGCACAATATTCCCATGGCAAACACAAACCTGGGCAAGACAGGGGGATGTGGACAGCCAACAACACCCACACTCTTAAACACCGTGGTCACTTTCCCTGTGAGAAGCTGGGCTGTCACTCAAATCAAAAAGTGAATTAATGCATGAGCGGGAGATCCAGGTTTCTAATTAAACTGGAAAGTTGGACCGTGTAACACTGGATTTAGCTGTGCTGTCTTGCAACACCTCATTAACCTGGGGCACTCTCTCATTAGGCTTCTGCCGCTGCGAAACCGCCCCCGTAGGTACGGCTTGACACCCAGCTGGGGAAAAATGTCAACACCTGGTCTGAAAATAATCCCCAGGGAAGCCACAGTAATTGCTTCAGGCAGATGGACAAGCCAGCATTGCCCGGAGAAACCATGCTCACCTCGGGGTGTTTGTCCTCAGGGTGAGAGGCAAAAAAGGAGAATTATAAGATGTAATAAAATCATTACATCTGAAGATCTTTCCCAGTAAGTGCTGGGAGCCCGAGTGTGCTGTGAGAGGGTTGCTGGGCAGAGCCGGGCTGCAGGGCGGGAGGCACCCTGCAATAAAGAACCTAAATGAGCTCTGCTCTGGAGGCTGCCGGCACACGGGATCGCGTCCCTCCGGGCTGCAGGGCGGGAGGCACCCTGCAATAAAGAACCTAAATGAGCTCTGCCCCGCAGGCTGGGGGCACAGGGGATCGCGTCTCTCCGGGCTGCCCGGGAGGCACGGTGCAATAAAGAACCTGAATGAGCTCTGCCCCGCAGGCTGGTGGCACACGGGATCGCGTCCCTCCGGGCCGCCCGGGAGGCACCCTACGATAAAGAACCTGAATGAGCTCTGCTCTGGAGGCTGGCGGCACACGGGATCGCGTCCCTCCG
>VZTG01009642.1:257784-299572 GCA_013397845.1 Melanocharis versteri | reverse complement strand
AATAAAGAACATGAATGAGCTCTGCTCTGGAGGCTGGCGGCACACGGGATCGCGTCCCTCCGGGCTGCCCGGGAGGCACGGTGGAATAAAGAACATGAATGAGCTCTGCTCTGGAGGCTGGCGGCACACGGGATCGCGTCCCTCCGGGCTGCCCGGGAGGTGGCGGTGCCGAGGCGCCGGGAGCGCGGCCGGAGCGGCCCGGGCATCCCCGCGCTGCCGGCGGGCGGGCACGGCAGCGCCAACATCTGCCTCAGCATCTGGCGCACACACGCAGCGAGAGGCGCTGCAGCGGCCCGGGACGCGGAGGGACCCCCGGTGCCGCTGCTGCGCCCACCCCGGGCAGCCCCGCGTGGGGAGCAGGAGCGGGAGAGCGGGGTCACGCTCCCCAAAACCGCTCATCCCACAGCGTGCCTTCTCCTTCCTCTTCCTCTCGCCCCGCGGCTGCTTTGCCCATGAGACAGCGCTCGGCCCCGGCCCGAAGAGCCAAACCAACCCGAGCGAGGGAGCCTGGAATAGTCTCTCATTAAGGTCTGGGAACTGATGGGAATCCAAGCAAAAGGAAAGCTTGGGTTTCTGCTGCTTTCCTGTGGTTGGCATTTTGGAAAGGCTGCCGGAGGACACACACGTCTCGGGACGGGAGCTGTGGGACGCAGTGCTGGCCACCACGAGGTCGTGCAGCATCGTCCCCTCGGAGGCGCCGGCAAGGAGCCAAGGAGCCCCGCAGCCCCGGCCTGGCCCCTGGCAGGGCTCATCCCTGCAGCCCTCCTGGCACTGGGGTGTCCCCAGCTCCACACACCCACCCCCAGCACCCTCCACTGCACCCCAGAGCTCCCTCCCCACTGGCCCGAGCTTTCCTGGAGCACAGGCTATGCCGGGGTGTCCTGACCAAGCCAGGCTCTTGGGACAGCACATCTATTCCTATTTGTGCCATGGCTCTGTTTTTAGAGCCAGTATTTGAAGAATTCCCAAGCTGTGGAGGGAGTTGGGAAAACCTCTGTCCAGGGTAGTAGAACAGTGTAAATCTGTTCTTTAAAGAGGAGTGATTTCCATGAGGAAGATCCCATTGGGAAGAATGGAGGGATTTGCCAGAGCAAAGCCTGCCAAACCCCAGCCTCACAGCATCACCACTGTTTGTGCAGGTTGGGCTCTCTCTCAGCACGTGCAGCAATTTGTTCTGGCTAGCGAGGGCGGCTTGTGGCAAGTGCTAATCCCAGCTCCGGGGTCAAGCCCCTCAGGAGAGGGGAGAGGCCCCCACTCGCAGCCCTGGCTCCTCCCGAGACACTGAGCATCCAAGAGCAGCAGCTTTGTGTAATCCCCACACAAAGAGGTGGTCACTGCTAATGGGTTTACCTGCTTAATTCTCCCTGGCCCTTCCTGGCTCTCAGGGTTTTCCCTTCCCCACTGGCTCGGTGCTACAGGAAACTCTGCTTCCCACATTAAGCAGATTGTCTGCTGCAGGACAGGCAAATGCATTTATCCAGCTGAATTCCTGAGCCGTGACACCGCGGCGTTTCCGGGATATGAATCCTCTGCCACTCACATCCTTCCCTGCCCTGTTTCCGGAGCTGAGCCATGACACTTTTATCAATTTATCACCCGAGGCACGGAGCATCTTCAACCCCACTGGCTCCCAAAGCACTTCCCCTGGGACCATCTGCTGTCACCACCAACTGCCCAGAGGAACCCTGGTGCTCGTGGTGACCACCAAAACATCTCCCACCCTGCTGCCAGGGCTCATCCCTGCCCCGCACAGCCCCACATCCAGGGCTTCTGGTGGTGGGTACGCTTGGGACAAGCTCAAACACCCCCCACCACCTCAAATTTACTGCTTTCTGTAGCAATTGTCCCAACGTGGGTTTCCTCCTCTTGCAGGAGAGAAGGTGGGAAGGACATCCACACCCACATGTGCCGAAAGAGCCTCAGTTAAAAAGGGTTTCTAGGCTCAGATTGGCAAACGCTGGCCTAATTTGAGGAGGAAGGGCTCTGTCACAACACTGCTGGGCAGGACACTGGGGAGGAAAATCATTTCCAGGCACAGCCATAAAAGTTACAACTTGATAACTCAGGCTGCAAGGTTTGTGCTCCTTAGAGAACAAGGCCTCAAGCTCAGGTCCAAACCCTGCTCTCCAAGGACAGCCCCAGCTTTCCAAAGCAAATGCAAGCGCAACTCAAAGCCATCTGAATCCAATCGCTGCTCACTCGAGCAGATCCCCCTTGTCACTGAGCACGGAAATTCAATATATGGGAAGAACTTGCAACAAAAAAATGAAATTCTGTTTATTTTCCCAGCAGGAATTTGGCCTAAACCCTTCACTTTTGGAAAGAGAGTCAGTAACTCTGTCATTTCTTTTTTTACCCTCCTTTAATTACTTTTCTAACCTAAATGAGAACCAAGAGGAAGGCTTGGGGCACTATCACAGTGTCTTTGGCCAGATGTACCCTGGCCAAAAATGCGATTCCAAAATGAGACACTGCATAATGAATTATAACTAAAACACTGTTTTACCAATTTTCCTCAGAATATGGACAAGCTTTCCTGCGTACAAAAAAAAATCTTTGTTTTTCTAGCCAAACAACCTAAGAAAGAGCTTGGGAAGGGCATCCATCAGGATGTCAGTTGTCACTGCAGGTGCTTTGTGTCCAAAGGAAAAGGCACACGGACACTGTGCTTTGGCTTCAGCTCCACCAACACAGTGAGGAAACCCTCAACCCACGCTGCTGGGCTGGGTAACTCAGCTCCTTCACATGTCAGGCTTTACTTTCTGTGTGCACCGTGGAGTTTAGCTCGTGTTAAGCCCACCTAGACAGCAAACCATTTCCTCCTGCTTAACAGCCCCGCTGTTCCTCCTCAGGACCTGTGCACGCCGCTAAGCCCCAGCAATTAACGCTGTCTCCACCAAGGAGCAGAGAGGTCCCCACGGCTCCTAAATGCCCTCTGTTCCCCCAGCCTGCTCTGGGCTGGGGTTCTGCAACAGACCTTGCTCCCTCCTAACGCTTGTGACACACTGATTCATTTTGTGCCCGTGGGATGGGTCCCAGTGTGCGCAGAGTAGCTCCATGGATTGTCCTGCTCCCCCAGCCAGGAGCTGCTCCATGCTGTTCCTCCAAACCCTTCAAAATCACCTCTTCTCCTTCCTCACTGAACTTCAGGCTTTAACCTCATTTTTTTTAGTAAAATCCTTTCTCTGGTGTCCCTCACTGCTCTCTCAAGTGCTGCCCACATTCCCAGGTCCTGCTGTCGGGCGCTGCCGCAGCTCCCGCCCCGCTGCTGCCCACCCCATCTCCCAGCTCACCTGCCTCTGTAGCCAACCAGAAATTACACCCCACAGAAGAGTTAAACCAGCCTGGACAGTTGCTTCTGCCCCACTTTGCTGCCTGAACACCGTCCAAAAGCAATTCCACAGCACAATAACCCCGGTCAGGAGCAGAGAGGTTCCGCAGGGACAGACGACGCGACAGCAGCAGCATCGGCCACCCCATTCTCTCCAGGATTTTCCCCCAAGGCCGTTTCCACTCACAAACATGAATAGGTTTTCTTTCCCCAAGCTGCCAGCGCTGAACCCCCAGTCTGGGCTCTCCCCCCTCGCAGGCTGTGCTGCCTGGCCCTGTCCCCACACAGCCCTTGTCCCCTCAGGGCACAGGGACCCCAAGCAGGCCAACACAAACTGCACTGGGACGCCACACATAACACTGACAAATCTGCAAATAAGTGTTGAAAATGAGAAGAAAAGAAGAAATAAAAGGACCCAGAGGAAGGAATCTGCTCAGGGAACAGCTCCATCTGGGCTTGGCACCAGGGCGCACTCACCACATCACCGCTGAAGGGACAATGGGTTCTGGCCAGCGACAGAGCTGCTGGCCCTGGCCCCGGCCCCACAGGGATTCGGCCACTTCAAACGCTGAGGCTGCAGGCATTCTCTGCTGGAACGGGGGCCACACAGCCAGGGATTCCTGAAAAAAGAAAATAGGTGTGTGCTTCCCTTGCTTCCCTGCCCTGGCCAGGAAGGGAAGGGTCCAGGAGCTGGGGGCTGTGAGCAGCATCACCTCAGGTCTCTGTCCCACAAAGTCATCGCTTCCTGCCTGCGCTTTATTTATCCCACGTGTTTATTTTCTATACAGTTTGTCCTGAAATATGTCAGTTTGGACTTTCGAGGCTTTCTTATTCACTGGAGTAAACCCCACATGTGGGATGACAAAGAGATTAAATCAGCCAGCACTGATTCTGTGCTCTGGCTTCTGCCAGCTCCATGGAGGCTCTGTGGGCTTTGGGGGTTTTTGTCTCTTGTCTTTTTTTTTTTCTTTTTTTTTTTCCTTTTTATTTTTTCCTTTTTTTTCAATTGAACTGGTGCTTTTAACACTTCTTGGCTTAAATCTTTTCAAAAGTTAGAAATAAAAAAAAAGCTCCACTGAGATCTACTTTTCCAGGTTGTCATGAAAATAAAAGAATCTGTGAGGATACTCCAGGTAATCGCTGGGATGTGCCAACAGAACAGCGACCACAGGTCCTGTTCTGGGGGTGTAACAGTGCTCCCCCATCTCACCAGGACATTAATTCTGGGCATCTGGGGACAGAGTTTCTCTGTGATGATGACAGCAGGATGCTCAGCCCCAGCTGGAGCAATGCCATGACCATCCCCCAGCCCAAGGATCATGAATGAGAATTAAAAGAAAGGAAAAAAAACCCTCTTTGAAATCAATTTTAAGTAAACAAAAAATTGATCTCACAAGCTTCAGTAACCACAAGCATAAATTTGGGGTTGGCTGGGCTCTGTTTTCCTTGGGTTCTTCTGCATGACATATGAAGCCTATTTTAGGATGATTTGCTTGAGCGGTTCAGCACATCGCCAGGGCCAACATGCACTGCACAGTCACCCAGGAGCCGCTGCTGTCCCCATGGCCACGGCGAGAGGCAGAGGGAGGGAGGAGCTGGTCTGGAGGGCAAACAAAGCCCCTCATCCCCTGGGCTCCTACCACCATGGGCAAGCTCTGGCATGAGTTCTCCCACTCAGCTCCTCCTGCTGCTGGCCACGTTCTCAGCTGTGCTGAGCCTGCTGCCTGTTTTTATCCACAGCCTGGAAGGAGTCCCTGGATGCGTGTCCTTGCCCCAAGACAGGCAGCTGTGGCAGCTGTCACCTCCCCAGGTGAGGGGACAGAGGCTCAGCTCTACCAGTGATCTCCACACTCCCACAGCTCTGGCCGTGCGAGCTCGGCTCCAGCACAGGGAAAGCAGAGCCCTGCCTGAGGAGTGGCAGTAGAATGGCAGAGCTGCACGGGAGAACATCTCAGCACAGCCTTCCGGAGAGATGAGGCCCAGGGGTGGCGGCCCTGGGCGGGGGCTGGAGCTCCCGTGCTCCCCGGCAGAGGGAAGGCAGGGAGCTGCTGACAGCCCGGCCCTGGACTGCTCTGCTTCCCGGCCTTCCACCGGCTCTGACAGCAGCTACTGCCTGCCCCGAGTCCCCTCAGCACTCCAGGCTCAGGACACACCGCCATGGTCAAAAGCTACTCCTTCCCTACCTGCTGGCAAAGCGGGAGCAGGGAGGCAGAGCCACTCCCTCATCCTCACAGGAGAGGGGAGGCCAGGCTTGGCTGGGAGCAGGACCCCCAGATAATGGGGTGAGGGGAGCAGGACCCCCAGATAATGGGGGGAGGGGAGCGGGACGGCAAGTGANCAGGACCCCCAGGTAACAGGGTGAGGGGAGCAGGACCCCAGGTAACTGGGTGAGGGGAGCAGGACCCCCAGATAATGGGGTGAGGCAATCAGGACCCTCAGGTAATGGGGTGAGGGGAGCAGGGCCCCCAGAAACTGGGTGAGGGGAGCAGGACCCCCAGGTAATGAGGGACAAGCTCGGAGCTCTGGGATGGATGGAGCCCGAAGCAGAAGCATGAGTCCAGCACAGAACAGTGCAGGCTGCTGTGAAATCAAAGTATGAATTGCTAGGGCTGACACATCACTGCTGAGGCTGGAGGCCACACACAGCTGCAGCTTTACCCACCCTGACAAAAACAGCAAATCAAACTCACACCTATAAAACGCCGGCAGCTCATCCCCAAGTATTTTGCATTCAAAGAATCGCTGCTGTTATCTTCCAAAACTCTGATTAAAATCTATGTCTGACTGGCATGACTGCAAGTTGGCTGCATTTATTCATTCACCATGAGTGAACTGTTCAGTTTTCCAGAATCCCAACACAGAAACCCTCCCCACTGAGATGAACAGGACGTGCTTTTAGTGGTTTAGCAACTGTGCATCCTGTGTGTCCTTCGTGACAGCCACAAGCCCCACCACGGCTCCCTCACACTGCTTTAAGCACATCTGCACTTTTGTAGTAATTCAATATAAATATATATTTATATCGGGTCCAGGAGTTGGACTCAATGATCCCTGTGGGTCCCTTCCAGCACAGGATATTCCGTGATTCTGTGATATATTTGTCATACGTTCAGGAAGGCTGACTTTTCAAAGGTTTGCAGGGCTTGGAACAAGCAACGATTATAATCAGGAAAAGAGGAGAGTGAGACATCTCCCATCCTTTTATGGAACAAAAGTCCCATTTCTATCATTATAGGGATAGATCTGATATTAAATTCAAGCTACCTGAATACAGGAAAAAAAATCAGGATTCTACAAAGAAAATTCCATACTATGGCCGTCAGATTTTAACATTTCAAGACAGATAGGAAAAGCATTTCTCACCTATGACAGGAAATCATCTGGAATTTCTGTGGCAAAGAGCCTGACCTGCTGAAGCACACAGAGAAGATCACATGGAGACACCAGGGCCAGGGCAGCACCTCACCTCACTCACCAAAGATGGCTCAGGTGTGAGCATCACCTTGCACAGAACCTGGATCTCTTCCCCTCACAACAGCAACTCCAACACCAGTGTGTTCTTTATGCATCCCTGGGTGGAAAGAATAATTCCAATTATCCATTAGCTGGGATTATTTGGCATTAGTGAGGTTCTGTATTTTGCTGCTGATGCTTAAAACCTGCCATGGTTGGCTGAGGAAGCCTGAGGATGACCCAGGAGGTTTCTTAAGTGTGGTTTATATCAAGATATTTAACTTTTTAATATTTTGTTATGCTTTTGCCAATTTTATTCAAATCTAATAGATCTTAATCTCTCTATCGGCAGCATCTGCACTGCTGTGGAAGAGCAGCATTTCTGTGGACAGATGTGAGGGGGCAGAAGGGACAAAGCCCCTGTCCCCAGGGCTTGTCCTCCCTGGTCAAGCCCACACAGCAGCCTGCAATGTCCTACTCCAGAGCACGGGAGCTTTAACCACCTGCTGCCAGCGGGAAATGACAATGACAGGGAAAAAAGGCAGATTTTATTGTGTCTGGAGAACTGCAGCTCCGTGAAGCTGAAGTATTTAAATAGACAAGAATCTTTTTTCCAGGAAACTGAGCACTAATAATAACATTTCCTCCTGCAAAGAAGGTTCTTCCCAGCTGCTTTCCACGGTCTCTGCCTCCTCCTGTTCCCTGGCACTGTCCCAGACCTTGTCACCCCCCTTTTCCCTCTCAGGCTACAGAACACCCCACGGTTTTCCAGGCTGCCTTCACTCCACTCCCCAGCTTTCCCTCCTCCACCAAACATCCGGATTTTCTATTTGATTCCCTGCTCTGTTTTCCCCTCCAGGCTGTCTTGGCAAGCACACACCAGAAAGAGGAAGCCTCTTCTCTGGCTCTGGTGCTCAGAGCCATGGCACACCCCAGTTCCCCATCCTTACTGGGAGAGCCTGGTCCTGCTCATACCGACATCCCACTCAGAGAGCACAGCACACCAGCAGAGTCACCACCAGCATCCTTTCCCAAATGCCCACAGCTTAACAAAGCTATGGGGGAATTCTAAGAGGGATGAAAGAGGACACAGCCCAACATTCCATCTGCTCATCAACTTTCCAAACCCTGGCCAGAGCATGGAGGTGCTCCAGCTCTCCAACCAGCTACAAATTATTGAATTATTCATTCATTTCCTATGGGCACACTTCCCAAGTCAGCCCTAAAGAAAATCCACCCCAGGACACCAGCCCTGTGCGTGGGTGTCGGGATCCACTACTGTGGCAGCAGAAAGGCGCTTTGGGGTAGCCGGTACCTCACCGAGGGAAGACGGAATTCCCTGGAGCAAAGACCAAGCCCTAATTTGTTCCTGCCAGCACAGAACAATGAGCTGGAGGAGCCAGCTGCCATCCTCTGGGAGAGCAGAGCTGTGGTTCCCATCCTCCCCTCTGGAATAACATCCCTGTCCCCATGACTGGTGGGTTGAACACCAGTGGTCCCAGGAGCCGAGGACTGGGGGTCCCCAGGACCATCCCACAGGAAAGGAGCCAGCCTTGCAGCCCCTTGCTGGGACAAAATAACGTGAAGAAAAGATTGAGTGGTCAGAAACGAGATCTTTTGGAAACCAGGTCTTACCTGGAGGAAATGTAGGGCTGAGGGAGCTGTGTCTGGGGTGGAAATGAGGGGTTAGAGCAGGGGGTTGTGGCTGCTCGGAGATCTCAGCTCAAATCCTTCAATATCCTGCTGCTGTCGGGAGACCAGAGAGTCCCAGCAGAACCACGGCTTTACAAGGTGACAAATCTGAAAACCAAAGTGCTGGGTAACAAGAGGAACAGAAAGAAATGAGCAAAAATAAAGGGGTTTAATGAAAACATGTCTTGTTTCCATCTTAAAGAAGGTGAAGAGGCAGGACAATTCTTGTCCATAGCTCAACGTATTTACTGGAATTAATTTAAGAACAGAAAATTCAGAGATAGAAAAAATATTGTTCAATCAGGACTGAAGTGTCCTGACATTGTTGGTCAAAAATCTTTATTGGTTCTACTAAAATCAATTGGATTTTATGTTGGTTTGATCTCTTGAGTTCAACAGGATCACAATCCTACCCCTGCACCCTCAAGCCAGCCTTGGAGCAGAGGATGGGTGTGGAGTCAGGAAAGCTGCAAGATACTAACAAAAATATTGAAATTTGGGTCCAGACTTCCATACACAAAACCCTAAAGAAACTGGATCCCAAGTGCCAGTTTTAATTAAATACCAGCTTGGAATATTATAAAAATCCAGGAAGTAACATGTAATTATGAATCTACAAAGCTGATGACTCAAATTATTCTATTGATTTGAAATACAGTGTGTCCAAATGCATTTTACATATGTAATAAACTTGTTAGCTTAATAAATATGTGGAGACAACATTGAAATCTGTGTCTGATTTTAGAAACAAGTGGCTAAATCCCTGACCCATTCATCTGCATGAGAAAAGTGGAACAAAAGCTTCACTGCTTTTATTTTACTTTATTCTTACACAAATAATGATTTAGAAAATGTACATTATCATCAACACTATAATCACTATCCCGAGCCTGTAATTCCACGAGGGAAGCCTGCACTGCACATAAACTAAGTCTACTGGGGGCTGTTGAAGCTTAAGTTCCTTAAGAATTATTTTTAAGTTCCTCTCCATCAGGGATGTTATAAGTAATGAGAGCAGCTGCAATTGTGGCTTTTTAGAAAGTGTTCTCCCAGCTTGTTCTAGAAAAGCTGCTCTAAAGGTCGTGATGCTGAGCCTGCAGTGCCTGCGCTGGCTGGTATAAAGGAACTGCATTTTAGCTGGCATCTGGCTGAGCTTATATTTTCATTTGTAAAAATTGAAAAATTCTTGGAAGAACTCCACAGCCTACAAAAAAAAAAAAAGTTCTTCTTGAAAACTAGTTACGAGTTAATGATAATTCCACTTTGGGCAGGAAGGAAGGGTTTAGGCTGGACGTCCCTGGGTGAGTGGGGAGGATGTTAAACCACAGCCCTGCTCAGATCCCACTCCCAGCCCAGGCTCTGCTCAACAGGACAAAACTCCCCATTTCCAGGAGATTCATTAAACATCTTCCACAGAACCAAATTACTTTTTTTAAGCACTAAGTAATTCTGGATATGGGAAAACTTTCTGAATGGAGTTCAAATCCAGCTTTTCCTTTTATACATCCCTAGAAGGAACCTCAAATATTAAATCTTGAGAAATGCAGGCAAAACCATGTAAAAGCTGAGACATCCTTGACCTACAATGTACTTGATAAATACAATGGGATCCCTCATGCCAGAGATAGAGGGAAACAATCACAGACATCACAGTAAAACTCACATTCTGATTTGTCCCCGCATTTAGCTACAGCCAGGGTACAATTCTGGTTAGAATGTCTATTTGTCTAAAATATATATCTTTAACAATCTTAATGAGCTTTGGAGTGATCCTGTGTTGGGAAAAGAACAGGTTATTATTCAGAAGGACTTGCTGCAACTTCCACATGAGAAAATGGCTGGAGCACTGGAAATAACCAAAAGGGAGCTGGATGAGGACAGATAAACGACCTCTCCTCTGCACAGAGGGTAAAGCCTGCCATGCTATTAATTTCTTTCCAGGAAATGTCCACATTTAAGATGGTTAACATGGATTAGCAAAGATTTAGAATCCTAGAATCCAGCTTTACTTTGTCTATTTCTTCACTGACATAAATCATAGAATCACATACAATCGGGGAATTGTTACGGTTGGAAAAGACCTCTGAGATCAGGTCCAACCATCAGTCCATCAGCACCATCATGTTCACCACCAAACCATGTCCTTGAGTGCCAGACCCACATATCTTCTGAACACTTCCAGAGGTGATGACTCCACCATGGCCCCAGGCAGCCTGTGCCAATGCTTGACAAACCTTTCCACGAAAACATTTTCCTAATATCCAATCTAAACCTTCCCTGGTGCAACTTGAGGCTGTTTCATCTTGTCCTGAGGGACCCCAGGACAGGCACAGGACTTTTGCAGCTCCACAGCTTTATACCAGGATTTATGCACCATACAGGAATAAAGAGCTCACGAGAGCCAGGCAAAGCTGGAGAGCAGAGCAGTGCAGCACCTCAGCAGCTCCTGCCCTGGAGCTGGGATGTGTCCAGCTCTGCTCACCCTCAAACCAGGGTACCTGAGGGATCACCGCCTTGGGAAGAGGGGAATGAAAATGAGGTAGACGTGTCCTGCTAATTCCTTTGCCAACAGCCCACATAAGCTGGGATGTGCACATAAAAAGCCCCGACTGTCCCTTGTCCCCTGCAGAGCTCCGGAGCTGCACCACATCCCGTACTCATAAATGTTTCATTGCACTTCTGGAAAGCAGGCGCTGCTTTTGAGCAGTCTATGAAACAATATTGTAAACAGCTCAGCTATTCTCCCCTCTGGCCTTGGCAGAGCCTAGAACAATGTGCATTCAGGGATGAAAACCCTCCGCCTTGGGCATCCCGATGCAGGGATGCTCAGCATTGCCTTCCCACTGCACCAGGGAGAGGTGATGGGGCTGGATGGAGGGTCATGATGCAAAACGAGCCTGGCAAGGGAGAGGGCTTAAAGTGAGCAAGCCCTCGGTTGACAGGGATTGCAGGATTTAAGCTGGAGCCAGTGAACACCCTGGGCTGGATGCGCCCGCCTGAAGAACAAAAAAAATCCAATAAAATGGGCAGATGGTCCTGGAGACGTGGGGGGAAGGGGGGCTGGAAACAAGGAAACCAGATATTAAAAAATGTAAATGAGAGGGAAATTATAAAAAGCATAAAGCTCCTGTCCCTGAGGGAACAGCTGTGTATGCTAATCCCTCCTGGGCTGCTCCTTTTGGATCTCCCTTCCTTCCTTCCTCCGTCCCTCTCTAATAGCTCCCTTGTTCCTGCTGGACAAAACCGGCCCTTTGTGGCTGCTCTCAGAACAACATTAAAAACAGGAATAGGGAAATTGTAAACAGGAGGCTTTTGGCCTACAGGCCAAGGCACACACCGGCCTCTGAGGTCTACTTCATGCTAAGCAAAGAAACAGATCTTTGTTGCTAAAGGGATTAGGGCTGCGGGATTTCGGAGGCTCGGCAGAGGCATTCAGCTGGCCTGAAGTGGGGGCTTTGTAAAGAGATACCTCCATTATGGCCCCGCCAGCGGAAACGGCTCCCGCTCTTTATGCACCGGGGTAATGCGATATTGTTGGGGGCTGAAGGGCTCTCCTGAACGGCCCTATCTGCTCAATGGCAAATTCTTTCCCTGCTAAATAGATGGGGGGTAATTACCTTTGCTGGGGGGCAGGGAAACTGCCCATCTTTAACCCTTAGGTGCTTTAATAAGAGCCACCACAGCCAGAGCCCGCGGTCACGATGGGCTTCCAGACGAGCATCTACCACCTACCAGAGCTCTACCTCAAATTCCTCCTCAAGCAAACAAGCACATGCCATAAAATATCCACCACCTGCATTATTCCCAGGCTCCCTTAGCCCACCTTTGCTCCCAGGGTGCCAATGACCCCCACCACAAACCCCAGAACAGCCCTTGAGCAGAACCATCCATAGCACCCCATCTTCCCACTGCCCAGGGTTAGTGCCCTGTGTGGGGTTTGTGGTTGGGGTTTTGGCTGGGGGTGGTTTGGGTTTTTTTTCTGTCTTAGAAATAATCAACCAACTCCTTCCTGCTGAACAATAACCTACATTCAGGTTTGCATTAAGATTATCCCTCGGTTCACACAGCCCACACCACCTCTATGTAAGTATTATGGATTTTTCCATGGTTGACTTCTAATTAAATTCCCCAGCTGAGCTCAAGAGCCATGGGAAGATAGGCATGCTCACAAACAGCATGGTACCGCCAGCCCCTGTGCTTCCAGTGGGAATCCCTCCTGGAAAAGACAGCAGAGAGCACTGAGCCTGCCACAGCTGAACCGTCTCCGTCAGCACAGACACGCTGCCTTCATGTTTGTGGGGCATGGGACATCCAGGCATGGCTGGTCACATTTCTCTTAGTGGTAACTAAGAATTATTCCTTCTCTTCCCCCAAGACTGAGAGCATTTGCAACTGGAAGGTGGCTCTGCTCTGGAAAAAAAATAGAAGTTCACTGCAGAATTTAGGAAGGAGAATAAATACGAAATAATTTGCATCGGGGCTGTTGGATGTGAGAGTCTGCTCAGGCTGTACCAGCGTTGTCAGTGACCTGCTGCTGGCTGCCACCACCCCTCTGCCCACCCTTCTCCAGTGCCACCAGGGTGTCCCGTGGGCAGAGGGAAGGGAAGAGCTGGCTTTGACGGCACCATTCTAAGCCATTCCAATTTTCAACAACACAAACTGGTCATATTAGAATGAAGTTCCTTAAAACCCATTAATGTGAGGTTTATGGGTTGGCCTGATAATAAAAGCCAACTAGCATGCAATCCGTCTTTAATTTTTTTTTCAGGCACTGCCTAAATTTCAGTCTTCTCCTTTTTGGCTCTAGTTTCAGACTCTCTTCCCAGGAAAATGTTTGTAAAAATAATTTGCTATAATTAGAAAAACATTTCATTGGAAATTCGTTACTGGAAGCCTGTCCTGCCAGTGGGAGCAAGGCAGGCTCCAGGACACCTCTTTTGGTGACATGTTCCTGCTGAACTGACAACCCAAGTGACGCCCATGTTTGTGTTACAAGAGCTGGGCTTTGCGTTCCAGCTCCCAGAATCAAAGGATTATGTGTGGTTTGCTACATCTATTAAAAAGATCTGTTGACTCCAGTCCCTGTGCCTGGTGAGAGTCCTGGCTCCCAGCGAGAACGGGAATAACAAGAGCAGGATATCTGTCATTTTGAGGGTATTTCGTGCAATACCTGCTCAGGTGTGGCAGTGCCCTGAGGGCTGGGGCTGTACCTGTTTCTAGAACTCAGTATTTGGCCTCAGAAACACAGACACAGCCTCTGCATCCCGCCCTGGGTATCGTGGGAGCCACCACCCCTCAGGAGAAGGGGGAACATCATGGCAAGGACCAGGTGCATTTGGATGATGCCACTGAGCCCCATCGATGCCTGAGCTTTAGGTGTGCCAGCACTCTGAGTGAGGAGCTCTGTTATCCCGTGCTCCCCCTGGGGTCAGCACCAAGGCTTCCCACAGCTGGAAACAGAGCTCCAGCCAGGGATCAGCGTTCCCTTCGCCATCCCTCTCTCCACCCCTTTGCTCTGATGCAGAGCCCTTGGGATCCAGCATCCCACCCACGCTGCTGCAGCACAAATCCCTCTGCTCTCCCCATCCCAGAGCTTCACTCCCAGCAAGGAAAAGCACGGCTCGCTCGTGTTGGTTAAAAAGGGAGATGGCACAAAAAGGCAAACCCTGATCACATCCCTCTGAGCTGGGACTATGAGCTTTGAATATCTCTTCAGGTCCGGGGCTTTCCAAACACAGAGAGCAGGCTGGGGGCTGAGGGATGGTAACTGTCTGACCAATTACAAAGTAATTAAAAGACCCACCAAGAAAGCTTTGCATATGGACTTTAATTATTACACCACAGTCCTGCCAGAAGAACACAAAAGAGGATCTTGGGCAGCTCAGAGGATGCATATGGCTTGTGTAGGTGGAGGGACCTAAGAGACTGTTACTTTGGGTAGGAAGTGGATTTTCCCTCTCCTATAATCTTGTTAAATTACCCTGGTTTTAAATCAATGATTTATATCTCCCTCTTCAAATCCAGAGGGGGAAAAAAAAAACCCAAACCCTCTCTAAACAGCCAGTGTGTGACAAGCAATACATTTTCACTTTCATTTACCCTCACACTGCAAAGTTCACTCAGCAAACCAGAAGTGTTAAAGGAAAATACTGGGAAGGACTGGTTAAAAAGAAAACCTTGGCTGAAGAGAGATGGAAAACAGATTTCCCGGGTTAGGTAAGTATCAGAAAATAATGCATAATGTTAGACATCCGAAAAGGGAAATAGGAAAGTATTTAGGAATTTGCATAACCATTTGCAGCCTAAGAAAAGCACAAAAAACCAGTTCCATTAGGAAAGAACACTGCAAACAGTGCCAGGACGTGCCACGCTCCGGGATCTTCCTGGGAAATGGCCATATCCTGTGCCCAGCACTGATTTGCTGGGAGTGCCCGTGTGTAGCTGGCTGAGGATTCCCAAACAGATTTTCGTTTGCCTGTTGGGTTTCAGGGAGCCTCCCTCCCTCCTCAACCAGTTTGCATCTGTGTAGGTCCTGCAGCTTCCAGGAGGAATCATCTCTTAGCAACACTCACGAAAATAAAACAAAGTAAGACCCAGCACAGACCTGGAACTGAGGCCACGCTGCAGCCCACCTGCAGCAGGGAGCACTCCAAATCTATCCAGTGCACGTCTCCTGAGCCTCCAGTCCTGTGAAAGCCCCGCTGTGCTGCCATGGAGCACCAAGCCTTCATCCCTGGAAAGCCACCCGTGTCCTGGGCTGCACTGAGAGAAGGGTGGCCACAGGCCAAGGGAGGTGAGTCCTCCCTCTGTTCTGCTCTCGTGAGGCCCCACCTGGAGCACGGTGTCCAGCCCTGGGGTCCCCAGCACGGGAAGGACCTGCACCTGCTGGAGTGAGTCCAGAGGAGGCCACGGAGGTGCTCCAAGGGCTCCTGCTCCAAGAGCAAACAGCTCTGTCCTAGAGCCCGAATGCCCCGTGTGAGGCGTCACCTGCGGGGACAGCGGGAGGAACTGCGTGTCCCAGCGCCAGGAGGAAGCACTGACATCACCCAAGGACGTGTTTAGCTGTGCTGACTCACTGCTCTTCCCCCAGCAGGAACAACAGCCCAGCCCCAGGAGCACTCCCAGCGCGGCCGTGTCCCCGCTGCTGCGCGCGGGGCTGGGCCAGAGGGGAGCTCCAAAAAGCCCCTTTCTATTTCTGGGCCCTGCGTGAGGTGGGGGGAAATCACCAGGCTCCCAGCTCCCATGGGAGGACATCAACATCCTCCTGGACGCTGCCGCATCCTTTAACACCCGTGCTATTATGGGATGCTGAGTGGGCAGCCGCGGGGCTGGTGAGCCCCTGTGCTCCTTTCCTTCCCCAGGCGGCACTGCCAGCACGGCCCCCCCGTGCCCCAGCCCTGGCACGGCTCAGGATGGGACTTTGTGTGCCTGTCCCCACTGCCCACAGCGCGTTTGGAGAGGAAATCCCCCCACGTGGCCTGGAGCACCGGGAGGGAAATAAAGCCATCTGTTCATGGAGACAGGCCAGCTTCAAACCAATTAATGTAAAGAGCCTGTGTTAAAGGGTCTCTCCTCGATGCAAATCCCCTCTCGTAAACAAACCTTACAGGTCCCAGCCACAGTCTCCACAGCAAGTTCCAATCTGATTAGTTACTCCACATGCCTTAAATTCCCCCTTACAGTTACCAGTGGATAAAACTATCTTTTTTCTTAGATATATTAAACTCTTACTGAATTTCACCTTGAGGTGTCCTTTGCAGTGATAATTAGTGAAACTGGGACCTCTCTGGGTGAAAACCAAGAAATTTAATTTGTTTCTTGGCAGTAGTTGTCCTCCAGACCACCACACAGCTCAGCACCAGACCTCCACCACAGCCCAGCACACACTGAGTTTTATCTCCCATATTTGCACCACTCTGGACTATTTTTGGGTGCCTGCCTAAAGCAGAGCACAGAGTGCAAGGTGTGTAGTTCAGTATATTAAAAACAGGAGAATGAACTAATGAGAAGGGGGTTCAGCAACAGTTTTGTGCTGTTCTCTGAGCAGCAGCCCTGGAAAGCACTTGTGGGAAAAGCACTTGGTGCAGGTGAGCTCACCTGGGCAGGACGAGGGCTGGGAATTCCTGCAGGAACACACACTGTGGGTTCTGGAAAAGCAGTGGGACAAGGAAACCATCCCCCCTATGGAGAAAATGCGTTTGTTAACTGATGGTTTAAACATGGGAGCACCAAACTGGAGCCACAGGCTGCTCCTGCACAGCTCGAGGAACCCCAAGGAAACTCCCCAGCTCCTCTGAGCCTGGGCCTTCCCTCCCTCCACCAACACCCACTTTCTTTTCTCAGATAATTAATTTGTCTTCTCAGACTTTCCATTTAAAGACAGAAGTCTGAAAGCTCCCCAAATTGTAACACAACTTGGGAAAAGCATAATGTGCATCCCAGTCCTTTCCAGCTTCATCCCTGCCCCACTCTGCTCCCCACAGCAGGGACATGGTTCCAGCTCGCCTCACACCAGCATTATAAAGGGTATGATCCTGACTTGAAACCAGCCTGGGTTCTTTCCCTTGCTTTGTACATCACTTTTTTTCCTATTCTGTTTAAAAACTGATAAAGCTGATAAAATTATGAGAGCTAACTGAATATGAGGCAGTTTGTATCTCAATGATTTGCATTTCTTCCCTGTAAAGCAGAGTCTGTAGATGTTACCTGCAATGTTCACGCAGAGGCTTTGCTTCTCTTGTCTTGCTTTGAGTCAGATCCCACAGTCTTCACGCAGCAGAAGTCCCCTTCCCCCAGAAGTAATGGAAATTTCCCAAACATGGACAAAATAATGGTCCTGCAGTGGAGGACAGTAAGAGAAGAGCAAGATGCATTTCCTGAAAGCAAAAAAAAAGCTTTTCATTAAAAGTGAGCCCTGCTGTCAGCCCCAGGACTTCCAGACAGTTCGGAACAAACATCTCCCCCTTAGCCAGGAGGAGCAGAATGGCAAGTTTTGGTCTCACAAAAAAATTCATGAAAAAGTGAAATTGTGGGTGCCCCGTGTCTGTGTGTGGGGCTGAAGCTACCCAGAGCTGCTGAGCTGCCCTGGAACCAGTGCAGGAAACCAGGGAATCCAATGGCCAGGGAAGAGTCAGTGCTGGGAAAATTTGTGATTTTGGCATTGAAAGTGTTACAGAAAACTTGCCATAAAGTTCCTCTGAGGCTTTAATTTCCCTCCCCCCAATCTTCCTTTGATTTTGATCCCCTCCTTTCCTCGTGTCCTTTGAACTCTTAAAAAGGCACTTTGAAGAGATGTCATAAAGTGGGGGGTTTATTCAGGAGCTCCTCTTTGATGCTCCTGCTCCGCGTGTGAAGCGCGGCCCCGCAGGATGTGGAGTCGGAGGAGCCGAAAGCCGAGACAGAAAGGAAAGGGCACAGAAGTAAAAGTGTGGATGTGGTGTTTGGGAACAGCTCATGGACACGGGCACAGCCCCACGGCGGATTCTGGGGTGCAGGGACCCGGTGTGGTCACACCCAAGCTGCTCCTCCGAGGGGAAGCGATGGGGAGGAAGGAGAGGGGCAGCGGGCTGGAATCCTCCATCCCAAAGGCCATCCCAACCTCACCACAAGGTTACAGGTGTATGACAACCCCCCGTGCCCGTGTGATGTCCCCGTGGGAACAGCTCTGCCTGTGTCACTTGGAGCATCTCTGGACCCAACCCGCAGGGCTCAGCTCAGCCCAGCAGCTCCAGGAGTCGGTGCTGGCATCACCCTGCAGCCCTTCCCACCTCCAGCTGCCCCAGCCATAAAAGGTCCTGCTGTCAAACACACAAAATGGTATTAAATCATCAAAAATGTAAATAATCCTATTAAATAATCAGAAAAAGTAAATAATCCTGTGCACACAAACTACCCAAGAACAGGCCTTCAGCTTCCAAGCCCATTCTGTGGGAAGCTGATGGCACCGCCCAGGCAGAAGGAAGGATGCAGAGCTCCCCAGCAGCAGCAGCTCTTCAGACCCAGGGAAAGTGCACATCCCAAACACCCTTTCCATACTGGAATATCTAGGAAGCTCAGAATCACAGTATCATTAAGGCTGGAAAAGCCCTCTAAGATCATCGAGTCCAGCCTTGCTGCAGCCCAGGCTTAGGCTGGGTGACTTTCTTCCCCTCCTGAGCTTCTTTCTGAATTACAACGGGACATTTCCACAGTGAAGCTGTTTGTGCAGCACAGGCCCCGTGGCATGAGGCCACCGGCCAGAGCCTCTCAACTTTGTTTAACCTTTGCATGGGGAATTGCATTAACTCATCCAAGGGAACCTCTCAGCAAGGGAGAAACAGATGTTCAGGCATTAGATAAGCTACAAGAAAGTCCACGGTGTTTATCAGCAGGGACGTGGGGTTGAGTTTGGGTTTGTTATTTTTAATGAGTGGCCAGTGGTAGGAATTATTCAGAAATAAGTGAAAATTATCCTGAAAACTGCTTGAAGGGCTTCTGAATGGATTTTTTCCTCAGTTGCTCCTTCTTACCTGCAATATCAATTTCTATTATTTCTTTTTTTTTTTATTACAGCCAAGTATCTGCTTCCAAGACTGAATGCAGATGCAGCTGGAACAGGAAATTTTTACATGCTTCCAACCTGGGAATTTTGCACTTTAAACTTGAGATAAGGAGATAACTTGGTTTTAAAGACACATGTCCCCTAACAAAAGACAATTGTACTTCCAGAGGGGCCACCCCACAGCCCTCCTGAGAAACCAGTACTGCAGAAAATGGCAACATCTAAAGAGCTAAGCAATCCTAGTGTGCATTTATTAAATTATCCTCACTTAATACACTCCTAGAATCATAGAAACACAGAATGGTTTGGCTTGGAAGGAATCTTTAACCAGGGAGAAACCCAGCACCCAGCTACCCAAACATCGCCCAAAACTCAGGGCCTGAGGTTTCCATCCTCCTAAAGTTCTGCTCTCCCACTCACACGGGGCATCTCCCCAGGGACCTTCCCCAGGAGGAGGGCAGGGAGCAGAGAGCTGCCCTGCCACGGCCAGACCCACTCTGCAGCAAAGTAGGTCAAACTGAAATGCTTTGCTCTCAGCTGAAGGTCACCACTGTCTCCCCAGCCTGCTCTGGGCAAGTTAAGTGTATTTACATTGAGAAGATGTGGAGAGGTTTTGGAGCTGGAAGTGGTTAGAGGAAAAACAGGCTGTTAAAGAGCAGGAGCATGAGCCTGCATCCGAAATGGTGAACGCCAAGGGAGGAAAGAATGAAAAATCCCAAATAACAGACATTTCCCTCAAAGGGCAGGAGTGTTAGAACTGCCTTCCCCACTCCTGGGCAAGCACTGGGAGGTGTTCCTGTACAAACTACAGCACTGAGGAGAGGTCTTGGGTAACATTTGCAGAGGGCTTTGACATGGAAAGTCCAAATTCCCCTTTACGGTGGCAAAGTCTGACAAAAGCATAATGGAAAGAGGCTTCTGACGGACAAAAATTGACTCCCTGGCACACACACAAGCCCACGCAAACTTTCCAGCCTGCCCTCCAAGTGTGAGCACTGGTGTTTCCATTAAGTGCCTGAAAGCTCAGAAAGCTTCCGGAGAAAAAGTAAACTCATGATTAGACTGAGCACGACTTTTTCCTTGCATTTCTGCAGAATTTTTACAAGTGGTTTTGCGACAGGAGCAGGGATTACCCGGGTACATTTGTGGGTGTCTCTTCTGACTGCCCTGCAAGAGGAACACAGATGTGGCCATTTTAGGGTATTTGTCTGGAATCATTGTTGGGGAGATCTGTCAGATGAGACTTCACATAGAGATGGAATCATAGAAGAAATCACAGAATTATTCAGGTTGGAAACGCCTCTAAGATCATCAAGTCCAGGCACTCCCCAGCACTGCCAAGGCCACCACTGACCCATGTCCCCAAGTGCCACATCCACACGGCTGTTAAATCCCTCCGGAGATGGGGACTCCACTCTTCTTTTAGGGAAGAAATTTTCCCCAGTATCCAACCTAAACCTCCCCTGGTGCAACTTGAGACCATTTCCATTCATCCTGTCACCTGTTCTCGGGAGAGGAGACCAACCCCGCCTGGCTACAACCTGCTACACAAAGCAGGTGGCAAACAGCCCCGGATCTGAAGCCACACTGAACTTTGGGGAAGCCCAAACCTAAAGCAGGCTGCCTCCTCTGCCCTGGTCTCCCCAGCATGATCCCACCACCCGGGGGGACTCCTGGAAGCCTCAGGCAGGGGACACATCTTGACACGGAGGTTGCATCATGGCCATCATTCACACATTGTACAGACCATCTCCTCTGCCCCCGTGAAAGCCATAGCACTGCCTGCACAGGAGAGTTATGTTAGAAGACTAATTAATGTATTTTGGCTGTCTCCTAATGAAACTCGGCAGCTGGAAGCGGGCACGGCGCCAGTGCCACGTGACCGCTCCGTTCTCCCTTGGACTCGGTTCAGGAATCTCTTTGCTGAAGTATCCAGTTGTCCTGCACGACTCTTTTTCCCCCCAAACTGAACTAATCAATGTCTGGCTGTGAGTTATCATGGAGGGAGGGGGAGAAACGTGCCTGGACAAGCTGTTGTACATCACCCACTGTATTCCAACCCCGCTCCCATGCAGCCATACACAGCATTCCACTCCTCCATTTATCTTCCTGCGAGCAGAACGGCTGGAAGCGGATGAGTGCCTGCCATGGAGAGCAGTTTTGAGTGAGGTTATTGCATTCTTGACTTAAGCCCATTTTTCTGGTTTCCATGCAAACGTCAATGAATTTTAAAAGGGAGCATTCAGCCCAGACCTTCAGATTCAGACAAAATACAGTATCTCTCTATATGGGGATTACACTCCTGCTTGGCAGAGGGGGAATCCATTGGATTTCTTCTCCTCTCACCATTACAACCCCTGACTGTCCCACACATCCCAGTTACCTCCACTGGCTGCTGCACCATTCCCATGGCTCCAGGCAGGAATACTCACTCTAAAATCACAGGAATATAAACGCTTGCACCTCATACATGAACACCCACACACGTACAGGTGTGTGCCGGCACCGAGGACGGCAGGAATGTAAATATGTTTTACTCCTAATTATGGAAAGTACTTTGGCAGGAGGCGGCCGGGGACACAAAGAGCTACTATTGAGGTTCCTCAGGCTGTGGCCTCCATTCAGCACACAATTGACAATATTTAGACAGCATGGGCTGGTTCCTTCCTTCGCAAGGTAACTTCCTCATCTGGCAGCCCCGGGCAGGCTGTAAATGACCTTGTGTTTGAGGACAGTGTCAAATCAAATAAGTGGTCAAAGGCAAGCGGCGCCTGCTCGCTGCTGCTGCTGCTGCTCCACCATTCCCTGCTCCCTCCTCTCCACCCGCAGCCCCCCGGGTTGAATAAGCTGGGAGCTCTGGCAGGAGATGCTCTGGTGCTGCCCAGCAGGGAGGCAGCAGCCAGGGAGCACCGGGCGATCCCACTGCGCAAAGCAGGGACAAAAAATTATGGCATGCAAATAAAGACTTACTGATTAATCCCAAAGGAATTTCATTTGGGATTTTGTCTCTCTCATCTCTCCCCTCCCATTTCCAGCCTTCCCCAGGCAAACTCTCCCCTCTAAGATGCTCAAAGGTTTGCTGGTCTTCCACTGGGCAGCTTCGCTCCCAATCCCTTCCTTGCTGTCCGTGCCCTGTTCCAGTCTGGATCCCGTAACACACAGGTCCAGACCACAAGGCACATTGACTTCTGCAAGTCTGGCTCTAAAACCAAATAAAAAGCTTTTCATTGACACTCAAGTGTAGGTGCAGCAAGTCAAAAGCCTTATTTTCATGTTTTACAGCGCTCCCACCTGAATAAATTCATTTTAAGTGCCACTTTTCCATTTGTGGATTATGAAGGGTTGGGAGGTCTGGATGCCATCACCAGGGACCAGAAGGCAATATATTACCCACTGCAGGAGCCTGTCGGTGCTGCTGTACCCCACAGCCATGGGCACTGCCCCTGGTGACTCCAAGCATGACCAGAGCCCTCCCACGGACACACGGATGGACACACGGACAGCAGCAGGTCTGCTGCTCGCAGAGTGGGACAGGCACGTGGCCATAAAGCAATGGTGGGACTTGAATGTGACATTGCTCAGTGGAAAAAAAATCCCTAATATAAAATATTTCCTAATCCACCCACCTTCCTGCTCCCGTTTGGAGCAGAACGGCTCCATTGTGCTCTGGGGTTTGCTCAAGGCAGAGCCTGCGCTGGGAAAGGAGGGGCTGCACATCCCTCAGCATGAACACACCCCCAAACCCAGCTGGGGCTCTTGCAAACACCCCCTTTGGATGCAGGTGTAGCCCATTTCCAGCTATAATGCACGGCATCACCCTGAATTACAAATCCCGTGTACCTGTGGGTGTAAGTGCAAGTGCCTGAGGCAGATTTGGCACACCAACAGCTACAGGAGCAAGCTGGAGAAATAAAGTGTCACGGGATTACTGGCTTTGCATATATTTAATTTTCCAGCCATTTTTAATCATGTGGAACCACAGCTTAGGGGTGTTGGAGCATCACTGCTGCCAGCCAGAGGACAGAGGTGCTCTGTGTGCCCAGCCATGAGATTTGAAGCTCTGTCCCCAGGGGGAACATGCACCATCCTATCAAACTCACAAAACATCAGCAAGCTCAGCACCTTCCAGGAAGGAGGATCAGCAGGTTTAAAATCAGACCACAATGACTCCAGAAGGAGGAGGAGGAGGTGCTCCCTGTTTTGTCCCATTCAGCGCACAGAAGGTTTTCCACAGCCCTTGGTGGCTCCCGAGCAAAACAGGGAAGGTTTGAGCTCATTCCACTCCTGCAAGGAAGCTCCTCTGACAAAGCAAACAGGTGTTTGGCTGAGGAGCTGCAGCACCATATGGTTCCTCACTCCTCACACCCAACCCTCCTCAGTAATGCAGGGACAGAAGCACTAGGTGGCAAAAAAAGCCAACAGGTCCTTATTAGTTCCAATCTGGAAATGAGCATTAAAGTCTCTATAAAATTTCAGGGAGTTTAATAACAACCATGATGGGTCTCAGCCCAGGAGCAGCGTGTTTTGTTGTTCCCAGTGAAGGATGGAAGTGAGGGCTCACAATCACACAAAGAAAAGGGGGAGAAAGGGGTTAAACCCCAGCTTGTTACTGAATACATAGTACCAAAGTAGAAAAAAAAGTCTTGCTGCATTTCTGAGCACCATTTCCTTCCTGGCAATGGCCATGCAATAAAGCATCAAAATAAACAGTAATCAAAAAAATAAATGTCTGGAATTGGTCTGTATTCCAGATGAGAAACATCTGCAGCGGTAGATCAGCAGATCTTTTCTCTTTTTCCTGGGCAATTAGTTGGACAATTCTGCACTCTTACAGGTAAAATTATTCTCCCAGCCTCTTCTATCACCTCATAAATTAAATCAGTATTTTTGCAAAGGAAGGTAAAATCGATAAATACCTCTAGATAAATAAGAGCAGAAGACTCCCCTAGACGTAGCTGAGCCGTTCTCCTTGGGACCACTTCCTGTGCAGCTCTCCTCATTTCCAGCTGCACCTTTTCCAAAGGATGGGGGAAAAAAACAACCCTCAAATGCTTTAAAATTTAAAAAGAAGATTATAATTTTTCCTGTGCTAAAACGAACATGAGATAACGGCGGGATTAGACCAATGTATCAACTGAGTGACTTGTTACAGACCATAAACAAGGACAGTCTCATTAATTTTGGAACCACCACTGCCAATTATGAAAGCATTGTGCTTGCCATACACATTGATTAGAAAAGCTGTTTATTTGAACTAATAAAGCAGTAAATGAGCTGAAATTGTCTTTTCTTTATTTTTAATATGATAAATGGAATAAACTATGAGTACATCTGTTCCAAGCTCCTTCTCCACAACATGTTATGTCTGAAAAGCCTGAAAAATGTTCTTTTCTATTCCAACATTTCAAAGTAATGATTTTCTGCAAAGCATCACCTACCAAACATCCATCAGGCTTACACAGTTTAATCCTCATTCTGCATTTAGTTCCCTTTCTGAGCTAAACCACATTACATGGGGAGGAGAAAACAGGCATTAGCCTCCAGATAAATCATGGGCATCTCTGGCTCAGCACCCCAGGGCGCAGCTCTCTGAGATGCCACAGGATCATGGAACCACTTAGGTTGGAAAAGGCCTCTGAGACCGAGTCCAACCGTTAAGCCACCACGAAATAAAGTCCCCAAGTGCCACTTCTACATATTCCCAAGTGATTCAAGGTGATTTCCTTCAGACAAATCTCGATTATAACAGTAGGAAGAAGCCAGAGGGCCAGACACGTGCTCTATTTTAGCCACAAAATTATTTTCCCCTCTCCCATTACCACTGTTTTTTTAAACCTCGCTGCTTAAGCCTCTGAGCCTCTCCCAGCAGGATAAACCCCGGGTCATCTTGAGCAGGAAAATGCACACAGACCTCTTGGATTTTAAAAACATTTCCACCAAACAGCACGGAAATGTCCCTACAGCATTTGTGCAGCACTGCAGCAGTCCCTGCTCCCCCGAGACACCACACCATTATTCCACAGAGTAAATGCTGAGCCTTTTTTTGCCCAGGCACTGTGATGACACAGCACATCAAGGCAAATCCATATTCCAGTTTTGGGATCTCCCAGGATCAGTCCAGCTGGAGCTGGGAATGCAGACCTGATCCCTGCACTGCCTCAGAATGGGAGCTTAGTAAAATAGCAAATAGAGAAAAAAAGTGTCACCAGATAATGAACACCTTATTTTAGGCTGTGGTTAAGTCATTTGCTTTTCTGAGAAGGGAGGTTTTTTATTGTATTTAGTGGGGGTTTTAGGGCAGCCATGGTGAAGCTTCTACATAAAGGAAAAGCAAACAGCTGAAGAGTCCTCCCTGGGCTTTGATCCTCCCTGCAGTGAGTAAACCATGAAGTGATTGTTAAATCCTAATCCGATTTAAAACTGTTTTTGAATGCTTTAGGGGAGGAAGTGCTGGCTCTCACCGTCCTGTCCAGCCCAGGGGTTTAAGGCTGTGTCACTCTGCCTGTGCAGAGCCAGGATCCCCCTCCCGGGCAGCTGCTGAAGCCCAAGACACCCACCTCGAGATAAAGCTCATTCCAACTGGAAGTGAATAATTCTCCTCATGTGGGCACCTGGAGAAAGCTCTGTGCAGCTGCCCATAACTCAGCTCTCTGCTGCAGAAAACAGGGGAGCACAGCTCAAGCAGGAGCCACAAGCCAGTGCTGGCAGTGACCACAACGAGCTCCCAACCAAGCAGCCTGGAGAGCTGTTTAACACGAGGTTATTCCCCTGGTGCCACGCCTGGGCACCGCACAGACATCGGTATTCCACTGCCTTATTATTCTCTGGAGCCCTCTGGTTTGTGGTCAACAAGGAGATTGCCCAGAAAGGCAGCTGGGCACAGGTGCACCTGCAGCCCAATGACCCCCTTATTCCAGAGCCAGAGAGGCTGGCTTCAGACCCTGCCACACCAGGAGCTGCACAGCCAGAGTGACAGTCCTGGTTTCAAAGGGTTTAGGAAGGAGAAAAACAGGAGTACTGGAGCTTTAGGATCCTCACATCTGGATTCTGTCACTGCAGCAGCATAAAACAAAGCCATGATCCAACCTTCTTTGGTCAAGTGTGGATCAGAAGATGAGCAAACACATCCCAGCTCAGCAAGTCATTATTTTCTGTGTGTTCAGTCCACCAAGAGCCTAGTAGGAGCAGAGATTTCAACATGAAAACCAAGGCCCCAGGACACCAGGATTAGAAATGTGCTGGCAACTGGCAAGATATCAGAACAGTTTCCTTGGCTGGAGCCAAAAAGCAGCAATTTTGCCTTGGAACCATTTATAAATCCCAGCTCCAGAAAAGCTTAAGAGACCGAGTGTGATCACTGACACAGGAAAACCAGGACATGGGTGTCAGTTCCGGGGCCATGGAACATGGATCTTCAGGGGGAAACGAGCTTCCACGTGCCAGTGCACATTCAGTCATGACTGCAGCTCTCCTGGTACTGGCTCCTAGCTTGAACGTGGTCTAAGAGCTGCTCCAGCCCCACAGTGAAAGACTTCACGTTCTCCAGGATGTTTCAAAAGGTAGGAACAAGGAAAGGCAAGAGCAGGACCCTCCCCTCCCTGCCAAAAGCAACTTCTAAAGAGCAAAATGACCTTTTCTTCAGGAGAATGTGCTTATGTAGCATGACCGTCACATTTTTTGAAATGATCTCTTTTCAAACAATTAAAATCCACACCCACACCATATGCGAGGCCGCGAGTCAAATCTCTGCTTTACATCACACACGGCACTTTTAAATGACATCTCCTTTTTCCGGGGTGGAAAATCACAGTCAGCATTTGTATATAAATATTATTACACAGCTTGAATGTAGAAGCCAGGAAACAGAGAGTGCTGCATGACAACGTGCTAAAAATTCCTTGCTGCATTTTTTTCGTGTGGCGAAGCCAGCGCTGTTTGTACAGGGATCCCATTGTCACACACAGCACTGGGCTCACAGCAGCTCACCCAGGACCAACACGTCCTCCTGCAACCAGAGCGAGCAGCACGGAGGAAATCCTCTCCTCAGCTTCTGATTCTCATTCACCACTCTCCTAAAAATTACCGATTCATTTAACCTGTGCATACGTTAAATCCCAGGCTGTTGTCACGCTCTGACTACTCACATGCCTAAGAACAGGAACACAGTAATTAGGAGTGTGAGCTTGTCCTCCAAAGAGAAGCGGATGAAGAAACTGCTGGCACACATTCTCTTTAAAGTAATAACAGCATTACTTATCTTATTAATATTGCTGTATTCTAATGAAAGTACATTTTATCAGACAGATTTTTCAACCTCAACAGTCCCCCTTCATAGCTCATGAGTGACTGACAGGGCCAAAGACTAGGACTGGACTTTGTTTTGGGCTAAGATCAAGCTTAGGGTCAGCTTGCCATGCAATAGCTTGAGCCTGTCTGAATGGCATCAGATCCTCATTTCTCCTGGCACACTTTAACTTGCTATTCCAGGGCTACAGGGACAGAAGTTTAATAGCCCAGGGCTTTTCCATCTCCAGGGAACAAATGACAACACCTGAAATTGAAATCTCCAGCCTCCAGATCATCAAACCTTAATCCCTCCATATCAAATGGTCAAGTCTCTGCTGCTAAAAATACCCCAAAACTGGCCGACGCCAGCTCTTCAAGCATCCAGAAATAGTGGTTGGTTTTTTGAAAGCCACACACTTCCATGTGCCCACAATGTGCTGCTTGCCTTTGAAAACAAAAACACTTCCACTGGAGATACACACTGTTCCATTAGAGCAGTCGATCCAAGCCCTGAGGCACAAAAACCTTAAAGAGGGAGAAGTCACGTCCGGAACACGCCGATCACAAATACCCAACTAAACACGGGGCACTCTGGGGATCCTGCAGCACTGACATCACACTCTCCCTGTTGAAAAGCACTGAGATAACAAAATACGAGCAAGGAAAGACACCCCAGCACTAACACAGACCTGCCACAGGGTGGGCAGAGTGTGCAGTCCCTCCTTAAGGTTGTTCTTAAATAATCTTGCTGCTTTCAGCTTCAGCAAAACTGAATTGTCAAAGGTGCTAAAGTTACTTCAGGCTTAATAAGAGAGCCTGAGGCAGAAAAAGGACACATGACACTCTCTAAAAGATAGTTTTAAGAAAAAAATATGGTTGGAGCAGGAAAGTGCCTGGGATGAGGAATATGGGAAAAGTGGACTAAGGTGGGGGGTTCCATTCAACCTGCTGTTTTACTGCTCTGCAAATCTCCCTAAAATTCCTAAAGACAGCAAAACCTTTCCCTTTGGAGCTTCCAACCTCAGAGCCCTTCAGAAGAGCCCACAGAGCTGGGCCAGGGCCTCCTGCCTAAAATACCCCCAGGGTCGGATGAGAAGGACAAATCTGCATAATTTCATTATTCATATCACTGAACTTGCCGAGATAAGACAAAAAATTCTGAGGGTTCCCTGCCGCTTTGGCTGCCAAGCTCCTGTCAGGGATATCGATTCAGAGATCAACTATCAGAATTTAACATTCCTGACAATTCTGAGGGCCAAGATTTGATTTGATTATGAAAATTCAGGGTCATTTCCAAACTTTATCCATTCTGGTTCTAATTACTTTGATAACTGAGACAAGTTTTGAGGTGAAATCTCAAGTCTCTTTCAACACATGCTTTAATGAAAAGAAATTCACAAAACCAAAGGATAAACAGGTCAAAATTAGTACAAATAACTTTTCGCTTCTAACATTAACCCTTTCAAGAGATATTGGACATAACTTGACGGTCTTGGGAAGTGTTCCTATCCATTAGATGGACAGAGCACTTTGCTTTAGAACTGAAAAAGTGGGGTTTTAGACTGGACTGAAACATAAATCTCAAAATTCCCAAAATTCTGGACCAATAGGCCTTACACATTTTTACACCAGTTCCTCCTCCCTAGTTTTCCGTTTCCCAAGCATTTCCCGTTCGTCCCACAGATAAGCAAAGCCCCTGCACTGCTTTGCACCAGAACGCCAGCGAGGACGTGCCCAAGGACTCGGGAGTATTTTCCCTTGGAGGAACTCGGCCGTCACATCCCATTCCACTTGGAACTTGGGCTATTTTTGCCCTGTGCATCATCCAGTGCTTGTCCTCGTTGGCTCTCGCCTGCCAGGACGATGACTAACTTTCTCCCTCCACTTGTTCCCTCCACCCCTGAGAACATTCACATCCATCTGGAGTTTCTCACAACAAAATATTTTTCAGTGAACCAAAACACCGTGAAACAGGATCAGCCAAGCCGGCCCGGCATCCTCCCAGCTCCTGGCAGAGCTGGTGCCCTTCACCCCGGGCTGGGGAGGGGAGGCTCCCCCTGACCCCAGCGTGGCTCTGCAGGGTGCCCAGCTGAGGAACCTCTTGGGCTGCACAGGCCTTTCCTCCATCAGTGACATCCTGTTCCTTGTCTACGGTTTAATTCGCTTCCCGTGGAAAAGAAATCAAAGAGAATCTCGGGATGGTTTGGGCTGGAATGGACCTTAAAGCCCATCCAGTGCCACCCCTGCCATGGCAGGGACACCTTCCACTGTGCCAGGCTGCTCCAAGCCCTGTCCAGCCTGGCCTTGGGCACTGCCAGGGATCCAGGGGCAGCCACAGCTGCTCTGGGCACCCTGTGCCAGGGCCTCCCCACCCTCCCAGGGAAGGATTTTTCCCAGTGTCCCGTCCATCCCTGCTCCCTGGCAGGGGGAAGCCATTCCCTGTGTCCTGTCATTCCATGCCCACCTTTCCACCTCTGCCAGCCACGCAGCCCCACTTTCCCTCCCCACCCCGCCAGGAAGAAGAGGCTCTGGAGATGCTTTAACAAAACTATCTGGATCCTAGTCAAAGTTAGAGAGCTAAGGAGGGACAGAAACAAAAGGATGCTATCAGCTGAACTTGAATTAGTCACATTAATTTCAAATACTATCTGCTTTCGTTCATCAGCAGCCAGGGCTAATTACTGTGCTCAGGAAATGCATCCCCTCACAGGTGCTGAGCTGAGCCCTTTGTGCTGCGAGGCCCTGACACTGATAAGTCCCTCACTCGTAGGAAGGAAGAAAACTCTGAAGGGAACCAGGAACAGCAGAAAGGAAGAAGGTGCCCAAAAAAGAGCTCATGAGGAACAAAGAAAAAAAAAAAAGCAAAAAAGAAAAGCTTTTTAGATCCATTAAAGGCAAATCATTTAACATTTACTTTTCCTTCTGGTGCTGTTCTAACTTTCCACATTACTGCACCATTAATTAGGCAAAACTACAGGAAATGATGGGTATTTTGACAGAGCATCGACTGCTGGACTCGGCCCAGCAGAGCTGTCATAACATCCTGATATACAGCATGAGGGGGCTGTGGGCTGGTGGGGCTTTTAGAGGAAAAACTAAACCACAACAGAACACTAAACCCCAGTAATTCTGTCAAAGGCAACAGGTTAAGGCCACAAAGAAAAGTGGGGTTTAAGTTAAAAAAAAAATTTCCTTTGAAATCGCATATTTTCCAGTCTGTAACTTTTTAATGGATATAATCTGGGTATTTTCAAAGCAGAGACAGGAGGAAATTAGTCAGGAAAATATTTAAGTGTTAGAATATGGTAATTATATACAATTATGTGACTCTGTAATACCCAGTGATACTTCAAAGAGGGAAGGGTCGGGTTGATTTTGTTCTACTGCTGTACCCTGTGGAGGAGTAAACACGAGGGATGGAGAACCAGGGGAATCAGAGCTGATCCTGCAGGGAGAGACAGACACCCTCCTCGTCCACACGGGGTTGGGGTGAGGTGCAAGCCCCCCACAAGCTCCACCAGGTCCCCACAACCACCATCGACCCCCTGGAACACTCACACCAAACCCTAATCTGGGACAAACTCACACCAGTTCCTCAAGGAATGGCACTTTCCTAAAGGAACTTTAACTTGGAGGAATATTTTCACTTGCAATTTATTTTAGCAGTTTTAAATCATGAACGAAATGCTAGATTTCAGCCTTTTCCATTGTGATGTGTTACAGATCCACCAAAAACCAAGCCGGGTTAAAAATGGTGGTGTGGGGCTAGAGACTGGAGCCACACAAACCAGATCAATGTCACAGGGCCCAGAGGAGCTCTGGCTGAAATATGCAGTTAATTAATCATCACCCATCCTGGGGAGCCAGCAGAGAGCTACAATCCAGAATGATTTTATAGTATAAAAACCCCAACCCAATTGTTTCCCACCAGCACAGCCCCTGCCACCACAGCACACAGACATCATCTCAGTGAAGTCTGCATTTTAAACCTGAACCTCAGAAACAGAAATTACTCCACAGGAATACCTTTACTGCAGCAGCTACACTGGGATTAAATATGTGCCTTTTTGCTCCAAGTTTCATAAACTTCAGGCCAGAAATGCAAGAGGAAAAAGACATTGGCGGTGCCTCGGTGATCAAACCACTCTCAGCTCCAGGGATTTATCCACTGGCATTGCAGGACTTCAGCTCTTTTTAAAGAAACAGCCCCTACATCTTCCCCAGCAAATCAAAACTAACTGGACACAAAAAGTGTTTGAAAGCTGACAACAGGTTATTTAACTGAAGAGACCTTGGTGATTGTTCTGATGTAGTTTGGTTTTGGGGAAGAAGGAGGAAAACTAAGAATATAACAGTAATTTATTCGAGCTTTTATGCTGATACATTAATACAGCATGGCTGTTATTCATCAGTATCCCTGTCTATCTCAGGTGGAAGGTGCAGACCTTATTCCTGCCAAAATAATGATGGATGTGCTGTCTGCTTTTGATCACTCCAGGGTACATGCAAAAAACCAGCTGATATTTAAGTGCTTGATTTGCTGTTCATTAATTACATCATGGAGCCGCATAGCGAAAAGTTATGTGGCTTTTTAGGAAGGAATTAGAAGGTTTTCTGGCCAGAATGTAGCTGGGCATTAGCAAGGGTTTCAGGGATGGATGCAGCATTTCTTCAGGCTGCTGTCAATAATTTGTACCTCTGTCCCTGGACTGCAGAAGTGAGAACAATGCCAGTACTCGGATTTTTCAGGCTCAGACTGGCCTGCTATAGCAATACAGACACCAAAAGACCTGTAAAGCACTGCTGCACCGTCAGCATGACTTCTGAGGTCAGGACTTCTCCACAATGCTGCTTTGCTGGCCAGGGAACACCATTTCCTCCCTGCGAACATTCATTTCTTACTCACAGGTGAAGTGATGGCTGCTGAGAGCCCTGAGCCAGCAGGTGCTGCCTGCTGGCATCAGTTCTTCCCTGGCACCTAAAATACAGATATCCACCTATCCTGAGCCCAGAAGTCCATAGGAAGGACAATTCCCAGCTGTTCCAGACTGGCAGAGGGGGGCTGTGCCCTGCCAGGGGCCCAGCTGCCTCCGCCCAGGGCATCGGCCACACCTGGGGACACGGGACAGAGGGGCCATTCCATTGGCATTATTAACTGCAGAGGGCCAAAGTGCCTGTGCCTGCCCTGGCAGACCTGCCAGGGTCCCAGACAGGGGTGCTCCACAGAAGGGACCTCTGCCTTGTCACACCCAGGGCACCTGGGGCCAGGGCTCCGAGAGAATGTGGAGAGCAACACTTCCCCTGCCCTGAAAATATGTTTGCGTTTCTTCACTTAGTTACTAAAAATGCTCAAGTCACATGGGAACGCCTGGGAATGCAGCCCAGGAATTTAGTTTGTAAGCAGAATTGTGTTTCTGGAGACCATTGACCTGAACCGTAAATAAATATTCAGAAAAAAATATGGACATATTCACAATTTATGGTCCTTGAGATGATCGAGTCAATCAGAAACAGTTGAAATATTTCCCTCCCTGATCTACTACCAAGTGGCTGAGTCCTGCAGGTTGGAAAAGAACCCAGAGCCCTTCCAAGAAGACTGAGCAGCAGGTCCAGCCTCAGACCTGGAGCCCATGATAGGAAAATCCATATCTCAGATTGAGTCTCTGCCTGATAATGAGCGCTGCTGTTCTGCCAGCTGGGCAGCAGGAAGGATCCCAGCAGCCTCAGAACCCTGCTCATCCATCACAACCAGGCTGGAGCTGCCCTCTGCCTGAGGAGTTCTACCTGTGCAAAGCACAGTTCTGCAGAGCAGCCAGTCCAAAATCCCAACCCTGGGCAGGTCCCAGCTTCGGAATTTGCATTTATCTCAGTGGAATTTTTTATGCCAGTGAATGGCAAATTGCTCTGATATACTGAGTTCAGCTTTTGAGATGATGACACAGCCAGCACACAGCAAACATTAGTCAGAAAACATCTTCAAAGCAGCAAAACTCCAAAAAGCAAGAGCAAAAGATGGGGCATTCAGGTGGAATGAAAGTTGCCAGATAAGTCAGATATAACTGCAACAAATAAACAAGTGTAACACCCAAACCCTCAAAAAACCCCTCATATACTTTATATGTCTAAGGCCAGGTTGGACAGGACTTGGAGCAACCTGGGATAGGGGAAGGTCTCCCTGCCCATGGCAGGGGGTGGAACAAGATGGGCTTTAAGGTCCCTCCCCACCCAAACCATTCCAGGATTCTATGATTTGCCGTTTTCCAAGTCCAAATTTGCTGCACAGACTTTTGTTCAGATTTGCTTCAGGTTTTTTTACACCACTCATAAGGAACTGGTACAGGATTCCCCACCACAGACCGTGGCTGCAGCACCAGTTCAAGAATAAAGAGCGTCCCTTCTACCTGACTAAAATCTTCTGGTGCTCCCAAATTTCCATTGCTTGTGTTAAAACCCAAAATAACCCTGAAGGCTCCACAGCCAGGTAAGGCCACAGAGCAGAACTGCAAGGGAAGGAAGGAAACGAAGCAGTTGGTGTTAATTATGCAAAACAAGATGTGACTCCAAGGATGTGAGTAATGTCTGGATACAACAACAGGTGCCTGATAAGAGAGGAGGAAGCCCAGACCTTTCATCTCACCCAAAGAAGCGGCGGCTGCGAGAGCTTCTCTGGGAGCAGAGATAACGCTTCTTACTCACCCCCAGGGCAGTTTGCAGAGTTTATGAGGTGATTTCATAACAGGAGGGGATGTGCTGCCCGTGTCGGGGCCCGGCTGCCAGGGAGAGGCCCCTGCTGCGTGCCAGGGCGTTCCGAGGCAGCGAGATAAAGCTCGGGAGCGCTTCCATGGAGCATCCCTGCGTGGATGAGCCCAGCTCTGCCTGCCACCCCCACGAACCACAGTGCACTGACCTCCACCATCAACCAGCCCTTCCTGGGTTACAGCTGCGGGCTTCTCCCTCCCTCCCCACAGAGGCTGAGATCCAGAGGGAAGCTCCTGAGAGGAGCTCGATCCCCAGGCTCGATCAGCTCCCATCCTCCCAGATTGTGCCAGTCCCACACGCTCAGCCCTGTGAGAGCTGCAGCCAGCACCTCCCCAGCTCAGCAGGCACTGCTGCTTTCTGGCTGGCACCTCTTTCGTGGCCCCTGATTTCCGTTTGGCATCTCAGCACATTCCCATTTCAGGCTGTGCCTGAGAGCCCACGATCCCACTGTTTTCCCAACACTTTTGTGATTCCACACCAACCCCCTCTCCCTCATCTCCATGACAGAGCAGCACAGTAACTGCTAGTTGCAATGCACAAGGGGAGGAGAATTCCTATAGCAACATCTAAACAATTTCTCTGTCTTATGTATGACAAATATTTGGCACAATCCACCAGTGCTTATCAGTAGGACTAATCCTTCCTACTCTGCCTGTGGCTGGAGGCATCACAAGCATCAAACACATCAGGAATATGGGATGCTGCCCCAGATGGATTTTGCAGCAATGCATTTCCATGCAAGGAGCATATTGTGTCAGTGGATTAAAAGAGAAACATCCAGTTTTCCAGGTTTTATCAATTATTCCTAAGAGGTGATAAAATCTGAAATTCTCATTTTTCATTTTTAATAGGAAAATTTAATCTACAGTTTCCATCCTTATAACCTGCACGGCAGTGGCCAAATAAATAATGAGAAGGAAAAGGTTCTCCTTCTATCACCAAGAAATGGCAAAACCACTCGTGTGGGCATCCTTTGGTTCTGAGAAGCCAGGCCAAGGTTACAAACCACCTCCTCCGGAACAACCTGCAGCCACTGCCAGCAAATTAGAAAATTCCACAGGCAGGATCAGCTGAGACAGGGAATTAGCTCCTTCCTCACGCCGAGTTACCGTAAGGCTCCGACGCCAGCCAGAAAGGATTTGGAGGAACACGAAAACCTCAGCAGATAAAGTCTACACATCTGCTCTTGATCCAGCTTAAAGATAGCAGAATGCCAAGCGGCCCAAGATTTAAGACAGAACACGGCTCCACACTCAGAACGCCTCTGAAGCCCGAGTTACGCGTTCCCCAGGGGGTTGCACTTTCACTTTCCTAAATTGCCTGCATATTTGCTTTTTTCTGATGGCAGATTAGGAACCATGCATTTCCTTAAACCGCCAGCTTTGGGCCAAGACACACACGCCCTGCCTGGAGCTCTGCCAGCCCACACAGCAGAGGCAGAGCTGGAGAACCACGTTCCAGCGTGAGCTGCTCCGAGGGGAGCCCGGCAGCCAGTGACTGCCAGGCACTCACACACACCCCGCTCTCCCAGGCCAGGCAGGCTGCTCCGAGGATGCACCAGAACCAAACTGAAGAACTTCAGAGGCAAAGCTAGTGTGGCAGTGCCACAATTCATCCCAGCGAAGAAATCACAGTCAAAAATCTGCAGCCATTTCAGGGTTTAAATGGGCATGAAATGAGCGAGCAATTAATTTCCTGCACGAGGAAGGAGTGCAGAGTTCAGTATCAGCAGCACTGCCAACATGTATAAACTTATTACATGTCCTGGGATAAGTGGTATTTCCCTCAAAGCCTCAGCTTCCAGAATCCCACGATGATAACACAATGCTCCTCCCTGGCACTGCAGCAGCCCCAGAGCCCTCACGACAAGGAGCCTCCTCCCCACAGGCACAACCTGCTTTTTACAGCAGCACAAGGAGATTTGGGAAGCAGACAGAGCACCAGCAGAGGTGGGGAGACACCATCCCTCCCCCGCTCATCCCTGCACAGCAGCACAGGCATCTCCTGTTTGCAGAGGGACTCCAGAGGAGCCAGGAAGCTCCGGAGTGCAGAGCATCCACCACCCTCACGCTGGGCTTTTCCCTCAGTGACCCCAGCTCAGCTTCTGGATCCTGACCCAGAGCCAGAGCAGAGCCCGCTGGTACCAACGGGAACGGCAGCTTGGAGGAATCTGCACACTTCCAAATCCACACACAATTCCAAACCCAAAGCAGCCTTGCATGCCTGAGCATAGCAACCAGGCTAAGATCTAGCAAGAAACACCTTTGTCCATAGGGGAGAATTAGTCAAATAATGTTTTCAATACGTCTTAAGGAAGAGGTGAATTAGCTCCAAGATTTTCAGCCTCATAATTCTCCACTTGAAAAGGTTTCATCAATCCACAGCCATACCAGCAATATTCCCAGTTTTCTCTCCCTAGAACCACACAGCCAGACCCCATTTCCTCCTCGCCCCTTCACATGTGGATAATAATTTTTGTTTCCTCTTTTTGGTTTTACTGCTGGGGGGTTCCAGGAGGGCAGGGGCTGGCAGGGCTGTGCCTGGGGCTGCTGTGGGGTTACAGCCCCAGGCAGCACACAGCAGCTCTGCTGTCATGGGGAGATGCTCAGTGCACCGCAACAAAGGACTTCCCCGGGTTTTGTGCCCGTGGCCCTGGAACACAGAACTCGGCTTTCAGAGATAAAAGCCTTGAATTCAGAGGCGCTTGACTCTCCCACTGCTGCAACGTTACAGAACACTGGCAGCACTCAAATCAAGGTGCAGAATTTATCCTGTGCCAGTGTTGTAAAATGATGGGATCAGAGATTTTTTGTGCTCAGGAATTTGAATCTCTCAGCTTTGGGCTGGTTTCCAGCACTAAACACAGCACAATGATATTTTTTTCATTTTTTCTTCTATGCAAGCTTCTTTAAAATTGCATTTTCTTCCATTGTCTGTTTTTTTGCCAATTTCCAAAATCATAGACATCGAATTTCCCTTCCTGCCTGTCCTTCCAGCAGTATTTCACTGCAAAGAACACAACCAGTAACAAAGCAACAATTTTACCAACCACCTTCTATTTTTTTTCAAAAGCACCCATCTGATAGATTTGAAGGCCAGTAATATTTTATGCAACCCACTGGAAAAGCTATTCTTTAGGGAGTCTCCATCTCCTGTCCTTTCCTTGTTAAATTGCATTTGCCCATGACCCATAACACCGCTCCCACCCGAAACGTCTCTGCCCTCAGAGACAAACACATGTAAGAAAATGATCAGCCTCAGAGCACAGCTCTTGGAGGGAGAAATCCTTCCTAGAGAAAGAAATCTCCCTTGTTTTGTATCTGCAGTAACATACATTGTTTGTATTAGCACTAAATAAATAAATAACGAGGTTTTTTTCAGTGTTGTGCAAGCTACGAAATACACATGCCATAAATACGGCAGGATATGAGCAGGGCCTTGGTTTGTACTCTGCAGATGACTCTTCACAGATATTAAAATACATCATTAATGCATTTTCAGGAAAGCAACCTGTCTGGGAGGCTCCTGGGGAACCGCACGCCCCGAGGCCCCACCTGCAGCCGCTTCCGCGCCAGCTGGGAGCGGAGATTCTGCCTTCGCGAGCGGAACTGAAGCACGGAAGGACATTTGAGAGCTCTCGGCACACGCTTCGGGCAGGGCTTTCAGGGAAGCAGGGAACAGCAGGGCTTCGCTGAGGATGGCTGGAAAGCCCGGCCCGAGGACCTGCCTGCGCTGCCGCCCCCAGGACGCCCGAAAAGCTGAACGCGGGCAGAACCGCGGGGCTGAGAGCAGCGCATCAATGGCCTCACGTCCACGAAACGGGCGCAGCTGCTGGCGCTTGGTGGGTGCGGGGAACCTGCGCATCTGTTCCACCTCCTCTCCTCCTCGGGAGACAAGAGCCATGAAATAAACCCACAGGTTGCACATACAACACGCAGTGGGGTTTGGGCTGGCATTTGCGCCCAGATACTGCCACAAGCCACCGGGCACAGGGGACAGACGGGTGTGTGACGATGCTGCGGTGAAAGGCACGAGTCGCAGCTCTCAGCACCGGGAAACGAAGCCGAGCGCTAAAGCAGAACCATTCCCATCCTTGCATCCTTGGTCACACACCCCAAAACCAGGGATCGCCAGAACCTCCGGCCGAACGTGCCCCCGTCCCCCCCACCATCAAGCGAGAAGCGCTGCCCGCGCTGCCGCCCCTCGGCCCGCTCCCGGCGGGATGCCCGGGGAGGCCGGGGATGCCCGAGGGGCCGGGGCACCCTCCCGCCTGCTCCCCGGGATCGGGCCCGCAGGGGAGGGGGCTCGGCGGTGCCCCCCACCCCCGCCGTTACCTCCAGCCCCGGGCGGGGGGCGCGGTGCATGCGCAGCTGCCGCTGCCCTTCATTCATAAAAAAAAAAAGGGGGAAAAAAAAAACCCCGGGAGCCGCATCCGCGCTCCCCTCCAGCCCCCATTCATAAAAGGCAGCCGAGCATGCGCGGTGCCGCCGCGGTGCCCACCCATTCATAGAGTCGGGCGGCCGCGCAGGCGCAGCAGCGGCCGCTGCCCTCCCATTCATAAAATAGCCATTTTCCCAGGCAGGCGGGTGCAGCGCCGCGGCCGCCGCTGACAGCGCCGCGCTCGCAGGTCCTGCCCGCAGCTCCAGCCGCTGCTGCCAGCATTCGCCCGGGTCCGGCCCCCTCGTCCGCCTCGCCTCTGGGATTAACTCGCCTATGGAGAGATGGTCTTAGCTGAATTATTTAAAGTAAGTACGAGATCGGTGCCTGCGAGCAATTGTTAAATGTTTTAAGTAGAAAAAGCCAAGCCTGCTTCCCCGAGGGAAAATCCTGCGCTCGTTCTAGATGTGTTCGGCTGCTCCTTACAGATCACTGATCATGAGCATATTTCTGGCTATGACTTTTCTAACAGTGATTAGCTATAATTATATACAGTGGAGAGCTGCCTGGTGCTTCCCAGCCTAAAGGAGACTTGGCATTCTGGAGAAATATCCTGTTTCTTGCAGAATTTCCATTTGTGTCCCTGCGTCTCTGATTTATACCTCTTTTCTGCGTTCTCCCATCAACATCTGCATTTGCTGTACATATATGGCAGGCAGGTTTCTGCACACTTGGGTCGGGTTTGTTTGCAGGCTTTTACAGCACAATAAGGGGCTTTTTTTCTGCTGATGGGAAAAAATCTCCTTCATCCCTTCTTCCTTCCCCAAAAAGGAGCATAAATACGTGGTCACCTGGGCTGACAAGTCAGAATTGGATATTTCTTGCTTTGGAATGGATTATCCGCATTTCCTCTCTTTTCCAAAGCCCTGTCTTGCGAGTGTCAAGTAGTTTTTAGCTGTCTCCATAATAGGACACTTCAGAAATCAGCCACTCGTGTGTCAGACCTTTCCTGCATGACCTTTGCTCTTCAGCATTTTATTTCATACAAGTCTTTTTTCATTTTTTTGGCCTCAGTGCCTTATTCCATCACTGTTCTCTTCCCTGTCTTGCTGTACACTTGCTTTAAATCTGGATGGATGCTGCATTTTAAAGGCTAGATGAGTAATAAAAATGTATACCTGGAATAACTTCATCTAATATATGAAATATTTTATGTATGGAGGAAAAAACCTGTGCTGGCTGCTCCTTTCTACCAACTGCGTAGCAAAGATAAGCCAGGATTTTATTTTCTGGTACCAGTCCTGGCGTCACAGGAGAAAGACAAGCCTAGAGACGACATGTTCTAAAAATTCATTATCAGGAGGGGAATGGAAAAAGCAGAAAGGGGCACATAAAAGGCACAAAGGTCTCAGAGGAAAGCAGGACTGGGAATGCAGACCTTGGAAATGGCAGTGCAAAGGAATATCATGGGAGGAAAAGGCTTCCCTCTTTTACCTCCAGTTACCAAGGGTCTGATTTCTTCATTTAAATCTTTTATAGCCCCAAGTTTTTCTTTAAAGGTTGAAGGAGAGAACGAAAGAGAAAAGAAAAAGCATCCCTGCATTACCCAGAGTGGAAAAGGCACGTTCTAGATTCTTTGAAACTTCTCCAGCTGCTGCCTTTCCTCCATACCATGCCAAGGGAACAGTATGGCAAGAAATTGCTGTTTAATTAGGTAAAGAGAAACGCAGCTTTCCCAATATGAAAGCTTCCCCTCTCTGCCTTTATTTTGGGTTAAAGAATAAAGCTCCAATTTGTGCACGGAATCACAATGATCCTGATGACTGGCTTCCCCCTTGTCCATATAAAAATGAATGATAGCAGGAGGAGGGGTTGTTCTCAGTTATTGGAACCCCACTGGGGATGTCTCGTTGATAAATGTGCCCTTTTCCATGGGCTACTGTGCTTTCCCTTGCTGGAAGGGACTCTACATTGGGATTATAAAATTAAAAGGACCATTTCTGAATACTGCAGTCCTTTTGAAATTCTCCATGAGGTATGTGCAGGGGAGAAATTATTTGTTCTCCTCCTGAAACAGCAAAACAAAAGCTGTTTTCCTGGAATCATGACTAATTCCCAAATCGTACTGGGAAACGCAACACGTCAAAAAACAATTCCTATCCCCCCCCCAAAAAAATCCTGTTCTCAGACTTCAGTGAAATAAAATTCACATCCCTTACAACACTACAGCAATAATTAATAACCAGTTCTGACAGTTTTCAAAAAACGAACTGTGAAAGAAAAAAAATCATTCACCACATTGCTGTACAACTTTCCAGATTCAGCCCAGTAGTAAAAACTGTGTTTTTATAGGCAAACAGTCGCACGAGTATTGTTTTTTATCTTTTTTAAATGCAATATAATGTATTTCCTCAAGAAAATCTAACATCATCTTAGTAAGGTTATCATTTAGTAATAGATCATATCTGAGCTTAGTTTTCTGACCTTAAAATAAATGTTTTTGCCCAGTAAAAGGCTTTGACTGAGAAACTCGAGTCCCCAGAGATCTGAATGCTAGTGGGCCAAAATGTGCTTTATTCACTCGCACCATAGGAACAGACTTCAGCTGGACAGAGACAGCTTCTTGGAAGTCTACAGGTCTCATTTCCCAGCTCCTGAATTTCCACGCTCTGGCAAGAATTCAGTGTCTCGTTTTAAAAATGGCAGGTTTCCCTAACAAGCTTTCTAATTTTTTTCCTCCCTTATTATTTGTAGAGAAGATTCTAGCTGGCCTTAGCTAGATAAGGCTGCTAAGGAGGGGAACAAAAAGAATGAATGTCAATATTTTGTTAATATTAATACACACTTCAGGGGAAAAAAAGCATTTTTTTTCTATTTTTTGAAGCATTTACAGCTCGACTCAAAATCCAGACAGCCAAACTCAGTCTTAATGAACTCCAACCTTATGAATTATTCTTAATCCCACATTAAAAACATGTGCTTGCTGCAAGGTCTCCTTTAACTACCTCTGAGTGTAGTCTTCCTCATTAAAAGCTTTAATTGAACCCTTTGGCTTGCACCAGGAGCAGCGTGTCCCTTGTCACCGCTGGCAGGCCTGGACAAGAGGATGTCCTTAATCCCAAACAAAGGCAGGGGCAGAATTTGTTCCCTTGTCTCCAGCTCCTCCTCTGCTGGGCCTCGGGGAGCAAATCCTTTATTGATCACCGGGGTGGGAGTGAGATTCCTGTCCCCTCAGCATCCCTGTCCTGTCCTGTCCCCTCAGACCCCTGTCCTGTCCTCTCAGCATCCCTGTCCTGTCCCTCAGCCCCCTGTCCCCTCAGCCCCCTGTCCTGTCCCTCAGCCCCCTGTCC
>VZTG01009642.1:227425-257627 GCA_013397845.1 Melanocharis versteri | reverse complement strand
CTCAGCCCCCTGTCCTGTCCTGTCCTGTCCCCTCAGCCCCCTGTCCTGTCCTGTCCCTCAGTCCCCTGTCCTGTCCCTCAGCCCCCATCCTGTCCCTCAGCCCCCTGCCCTGCCCAAGGCTCAGATGCAGCTCTGCCCAACGCTTTTAGAGGAGCTTTTTAACCAAACCACCAGAGGAGACAGACTGGTCGTGACAGATCGGATTTTGCACTGGTTACCATCGATTCTGAGCTCTGTTGCCTTGCACAGGCCTCGAAATGTGTCTGCCCACCCCTGGCATGACACTGCTTCCAAGTGGATTGCTTTCATTTATGATCATTTCTTGAATTAAGACTAAATATTCTATGCTTTTCTTGTTTTCTTCCTCTTGCACTGTGTTTTCAGCAATCCGTGTGTCCCATACAGCAAAGAAAATAAACCAATTTCTGCAGTGCATTTACTGCAACTGTGGCTGCCTCTGTGTCAGTGTTAATGAGTGACTGTCACAACTCTTCCAGAGACTAATTCAGCTTTTGCATTGGTAATGGAGTCATGGAATGGTTTGGGATGGAAGGGACCTTAAGGATCATCCCATTCCACCCCCTGCCAAGTAATCAGTAACCAAGAGAAGGTGCCAAAATTCAGAGTTGTCTGGTCTGACCCAAAGCAGATCCCCAAGAGCAGCTCAGGTCTTACCCCGTCCCAGTGCAGGGTTCAGCCTTTCATCGATCCATGGCAGTTTCTCCATCCCTCCTTCACAAAAGCTTGTGATGCTTCAAGAGTTGGAAAATTCTTGGAAACCTGTGATTGAAAAATTCATGCTGAAATATCAAATTTGCTTTATTCTGTTTACGGTTGGACTTGACGATCCTAAAGGTTTTTTCCAACCTTAACAATTCTATGATAAGAAGGTGGCTTTTTGTGCACCAGTGCTCTCCATGCCCCCAGCACCATTATAACCATTCTAAGATATAAGATGTATAATATATAGAATGGTCCTAGAGCAGCACGGCACCACTGGCAGATTCAGCAGCTCCCTGGTGTTACAGGGCACAGTCCAGGCTCCAGTGATGTCACAGGACATGGAGAGGACAATCCAGTGCCACCAACCCCAGGAGAAACCTTGCTTTGCTGAGGCAAACGGCTCTTCCTGCCACTGGGGCTGTCAGACACAACAGAAGGGGCAGGCTGCTCATGAGGTGTAATTAATTAGAAAGAGATAAAGTGGCCCTGATCTGGTGCACGAAGGACAGAAGGGGTTTGGTGGCTGCATCACTTCCCTGCCCACCCCGGGGCTCTCTCAGCAAACACACCCCAAGCAGCACATTTGGGGCTTTTTGGTTTTCTGTGACATTTGAGGTTCCCTTTAGACGTTTCCATGGCAGCACCTCGTGTCCAAAATGGGTTGGGCAAAAATGTAGGACCTTGTACCTGATGTTGGCTGCAGAGGAGGAGCTCGTGGAAGCTTTTCCCATTTTCCTGCTGGCTGCACTGGGGATGTGTCAGTCCCAGCTTGCCCAGGATTGCTTCCACATGGGACCCACCTCTGGACTTAGGTCCCTTATTCTCGTTATTCTTTTATGACTGCAAACATCTTGAATATTGTTAAACATGTGAGAAGGAACTTATTAAAATTATTAACCAATGGGTGACTCAGACAGTTGTGAAGATTATGTATTTCTGCACTCACTGGATTTTTAAGTCAAGATCCATTTTGTTTTTCAGTAAGTGGAAGATTTGTTGTCCAACTCCACTCTGAAAATAAAGATATTAGAACCTTATTATTTCAAAACTTGTTCTGAAGGCATTAATGAGAATGAGCTTTCCTGAGGGCTTATGTGACTTTCTCATGGAATTGCCTACAAGGATGTAGCTTTCTCTAAAATGATGTAGGCAAATCCAAAATCCTATTAAAACATAAAATGCCTTTTGTTTTAATTTCATCTGATTTCAAAATCCTACAAAACTTTTGAGTCTGAAATAATACCGAAACACTTTACAATAACAGTCGGTTTCCTACAACTTTAGGACTTGCAATTACCCAGTACAACAGTAATTTTAAATTGGCCATATCTTGATGAAGAGATGGAACAACCACTGCAACACGTGTATGAACTTGACTTTTGAGTCCAATTTTACTCCCTTGGAAGGAAGTATATTTTGACTTGAAAATTGTATGTGGTGAGTGACTGTACAGTCACAGGGGAAGAGAAATTTTTCTCTACATGGGAGTTTGCTGCCTTGAAAAGAACTTCATTGTTTGCCTCTAAAGAATGAAAAATTTCCTATGTAAGAATGTAGTCATGAATTTTTCTTCCTGTTTTTTTTAAGAAAATTATCTGTACAGTTGCAACCAGTGAATTTGTGCCTGTGTTAATGCTATAATATATCTGTAATTACCAATGATCAAAAACTAATTAATTTTGTGTGCTGTATGGCTTTTTTTCCTCAACTGAAATGCAATTTACAGTCAGGATTAGTGCAGTGGACAACAAAGAGCCCCAGGGTTACACCCCTCAGCTCTTGTTCTCTTTTGAGGTCCAAAGTTCTGCCAGGTGACCCCAAACATTAATTTTGATTTGGGATCTGGCTGGGATAAGCTTTACAAGTTGGGTTTATGAGACACCAGTGTTGCTGCTGAAGGCAATGTTATCCTTGCCAGCAAACACCCCACGTGTGAGGTGGGGTTTGGGGGGAGGTGGAGGAAATGCTGCCCTGCCTCTGGGTACTCATCAGCCAGGAAAGATCAAGGTGTGATGTCCTGGATCATCCAGGCAGGCCCATCTCAGCCTGTGACACTCCACAGGAGCAGTGTGGCTTCTTGGTTTCCTTCTGCTCCAGCACAAATCCTTCACCTGAGGAGCTGACTGGATTCCTCTTTGCCAGCACAGGTGGGGCACTGTGTGCCTGCACAGCTTCCCTGAAACCTCCCCTGTCCTGGGACACAGACATGGAGCAAACAGTTGAGAGCACGGTGCTCACAGCACACGGGCAAACACTGGAGCAGCTACACCATGAAATCCTGCCGTGGTTGCCACCTGGGCAGATCCCAGGGGAGAGGAGCCTCCTGGCAGGAAGAACAGCACCCAGCTCACTCTGAGTTCAGCACTCGAGGTGTTTGGCCTGGATCTGTCACCAGCGATCTCGCTGCACTGCTGGAACTTCTGGTGACAAGGCCAGCAGCAGCAATGTAGTCATGGTCCGTGGAAAATTCCATAAATATCAGAAATATTTGTCTGTTAAGAGTGGCATGAAAGGGGAGAGCAGTTAACTGTGGAAATCCCCTGCACAGGAGAGAGAGGGCAGGGCAGAAGGTGAAGGACCACGTGTCCAAGAACCAAAACCTGTCAGGCTGCACATCTGTGGTGGTTTAAAGGTGATCTTGAGCCAGAGAGACATTGTGTCCAGAGCAGGGGGGCTGGGAATTGGGAGAGCTGGGTCTTATTTGGCTGTTTTCTCTCCAGAGGTTTGAGCCAAGTAGATTCTGTGCCCAGATACCTGCAGGGTCTTTGAGTTCACCATGTCAGGCTTCCCTTCCCCTTGTCCTGCAGAAATAGGTTGTCTATTAAAAAGACAGATTGAAACTGTGTTACAGAGAAAAAAGGGGATTAAAAACTTCTATCATTAACTCTCCTGAAGTGCGGTCTTTAGTCCAGGGTCCATCTCCTTTCTGTGGTAATTAACTGAAATATTGATTAGCATTATCTCAGATAAGCCATCTTTAACATCTGCCTGCATGAGGCCCCGTCTGTGCACGGGGTTTGGGTGTTTCAGGAGTGGCCTGGCTCTCATCCTTCCCCAGATTAATCTGGTGACACTGCTTCCATGTGATGGCATCACTGGCCCTGGACCATGGCAGACTGGGCCACTGCAGAGGTAATGGAAAGCCTGAGTGCCACCTCCAGGGGCTCCCCCACGGTGCCACCAGCGATGCAGAGCACCCTCGATGTGCCACCCTGGGGCAGAGGTGCCATGCTGGGGACAGGCAGCACCAGGTCACTGCCCGGGCTGAGCAGCTCTGCTCCACACACATGCTGGCACACGGGGCACCTTCAAATAAATGGTGCTCCATGGATCCAGTGGAAATCAGGTGAATGGAGCAGATTCCCGAGAGCTGGTAGCAAGTGGGAGTGAGCAGAGAGCCCTGGAGAGGCCACGGAGGCAGTGCTGGCAGGGCCGAGGAGGAGCAGCCAGGCTGGTGACACCCTGCAGCGCTGCCACCATTTCCTCCAGCTACCTTCCATCTAAGATCAGCTCTGCTGCACTTACTCTTGGCAACCAAAACAGCTGCATCTCTCTCCTTAAAAAAAAACAAACCCAAAAAAACCCAGTGGAATCAAAGTCTCCCTGCAAATGTAACACGCAGCCAATACAGAACTGATGATTTTGCTAAACTCTGACTTGCAGCAAATACTTTTTATATCATGACACTGGATTCTGATGCACAAAAGGAAATCAAGTTCTTTTCCCTCTGCATACCCCAGAGTTGTCAGAATCATTGCTTCTCTTTGTTTTTTACATACAGTAACTAGGAAGAGATGCTTTATAAACTCTCTTGTTCCTCCAGTCAGGATGTCAACGAGCTATGAATAATGAAATAAAAAAAAACCCCAAATGAATGGCTAAGACCCAGCAGAGAATTTTAACTGGGGAAGAGAAGCAGCATAAGGGCTGCACGACAATAATCATCATTACTGCTAACAAGGAATTTCTTCCTGCTGGTGGTGCAGGGGACAAGGGGGGCCCGGCAGGCCGGCCGCGGTGCCGGAGCCGGCATGTGCCGTCCTGCCCACGCGCTGCCACTCCGGCTGATCCCGGGAGAGCTGGCACATTCCCAGCCCCAGATGCCAAGTGATCCGTCAAAGCAGCGATTTACAAATAAAAGAGTGGACTCTTGGTGGCATTTTTCAGGGGGTAAAAATGGGCTTCCCTTTCTCCTTCCAAAAATGCGGAATCAGTTCATGCTCCGATTTTTGAGGTGTTGTGTTAATTTTAGGAGAGATGTGCTCTTGCAGAAGTGCACACGCATTTACACACACACACTTCTCATGCATTATTTGGTTGTAGTTGGATGCAGTTTTTTCCTGACTTTTTCCCACTGCTGTGATATTGAAGTCACAGAATCACAGAATCATTTAGGTTGGAAAAGACCTTTAGGATCATCGAGTCCAGCTGTTAAACCAGTGCTGCCAAGTCCAAATCTTTCACGCTGTTGGAGAAGGTTAATTTGTTTGTTGAACACAAACAACTGGCAATGCCTTAAGCTGTTCACTACTTCCTTTTTCTTGATACCAGCAGCTTTTCCCCTCCTGCGACCAAAGCTTTACTCACCCCTTCTTTCAACTGATCTCCAGCATTATATTATTTATGAATAAAGGTCACCCCGTGAGGAAATGGCACATCTACTAGAAAACAATGTGCACTTTCTAAATTTGAACTGAGTCGTTTCCGTTCTTTGATTTAAGTTTAGTTACTTCCTGTGGTTTCTTGTCCTACGCCACTGCTGAATCTTTGGATTGACTCCAGGATAAATTGCACTCTTTCAATGAAATTAGAAACTGCGGCAATGACGGCTCAGCCAGAGCGGCTGGTAAACAGCACTTCAGCTAAATATTAGTGCACTTAGTGGGCTGCACGAGTGTCTCATTACCTGCGTGAGGTGATGGATCCAGCCCGAGCCATGTGGGTGCTCTCCTGGGAGCTGCACCCTTGGCTCCCACCCTGGTTTGCCACCAGACAAGGTGCTGAGCAAGCACTTCCACCTCCCACGGGAGGGATAAAGGAGCCTTTGGAACCAGCGGCTCCTGATGGAGAGGGAACACTTCCTCACCAAAATCGAGCCATCCTCCCACAGGCAGATCCTTGGTTAGCAAGGACAGGTGCTCAGCCCCACGCTCAGAAGCACCTTTGTATCAGGCCAATGCTTCCACAAGCCACAATCTTACATCACGTATTTTAGGGATCAGGGTCAACTGGGGAAAACCTCCAAAGTTTAGATAAGTCATTTCAGGAAGTTTGCTGACAAAACCACATGTGAATATGCACCAGTAGCCCCGAGATGTGCTTTCCCTCAGTAAGAACCATGAGTGGGCTCTTCAGGAGCCTGCAGTGACCGCATCCTTCCAGGACTGGAGGAGCTGTACATGGCCAAGGTCAGGGAGAGGGACACAGTAGCAAAGGAGGAGTGAGGCACTTCATATCTAAGTGCTCTGCCTTTCTTGGACACAAGTTTACCTTACAAGACCTTCAGCATAATAACCAGCCTCAGTAAAGAGCCCTGTTGGGCTGGGATTGCAGGATACCTCAATAACGATGCGCTCTCTCTCTCTCCCCCACCCCTTTTCTTTCTCCTTCCCTTCCCCCAGGACACTTAAGCACAGATTTTCCCTCAGTAGTCAGATTGCTTTCTCCATGGAGCCCCGGATTCCCCACAACATCACCGTTGTCCCCAACTCTGCGATGGTGCAGCCCTTGCTGGACAGTCGGATCCCCTACGGGCGGCTGCAGCACCCGCTGACCATCCTGCCCATCGACCAGATGAAGACCACCCACATCGAGAACGACTACACCGACAACCCCAGCGCCTCCCAGCCGCCAGCCCAGAAGCGTCCCCGAGCCCCCCACGAGCTGGGCTTGAGCGGCCAGCACCCGCAGCGCTGCGAGCAGGATGTCACCCACCCCTGGATCTCCTTCAGCGGGCGCCCCAGCTCCATCAGCAGCAGCAGCAGCACCTCCTCAGACCAAAGGCTCCTGGACCACATGGCCCCGGTGCCCGTGGCAGAGCAATCCTCCCCCCGCGCCGTTCGCATCCAGCCCAAGGTGATCAACTGCAAACCCCTGGACCTGAAGGGCCCCGTGTCCCAGGAGCTGGACAAGCACTTCCTGCTGTGCGAGGCCTGTGGGAAATGCAAGTGCAAGGAGTGTGCCCTGCCCCGGACTCTGCCCTCGTGCTGGGTGTGCAACCAGGAGTGCCTCTGCTCGGCGCAGAACCTGGTCAACTACTCCACCTGCATGTGCCTGGTCAAGGGCGTCTTCTACCACTGCACCAACGAGGACGACGAGGGCACGTGTGCCGACCACCCCTGCTCCTGCTCCCACTCCAACTGCTGCGCCCGCTGGTCCTTCATGAGCGCCCTGTCCCTGGTGCTGCCCTGCCTGCTCTGCTACCTGCCAGCCACCGGCTGCGTCAAGCTGTCCCAGAGATGCTACGACCAAGTGAGCCGGCCTGGATGCAGATGCAAAAACACAAACAGTGTCATTTGCAAGGCACTGCCCGAGAGCAAAGGGGCAGAAAAGCCCTTTTAATAGCTTGGGAGGATGGAGTGGGAGGATGCTCCGCGGAGCAGGGTGGTGTTGGCTCTTTTTAATAACCTGTGTTCTGAGGAGAGCATTAGCCTCTTGCCTTCGGAGAAAGCAGAAGCAACTATTTCCACAAACTGAAGCACTTTGGGTTATTCAGGGTTTTTGGAACTGGTCGCAGTTAAAATAGATGGGGCCAAAGGAGGAATGCTAATAATGCAGAGTGAAGGCTGCAAACCCATGTACATCATGAAGTACAGCTGCTGAAAAACCCCCATCTTGGACGGACGGCTGCTCACCAGGCCTGCACACCACAGGAACCATTAACTGCTTGGCAGGCACCGCCTCACAACCAATCCCCACTCCCAGCTGCAAAAAGCTGCTTTGAATTCGGATTCGGGGCAGGCTTCTTGTTTCCTGTCTCCTTCCAAACCCCAGCTCGCTCCCGGCAGCCTGTTGAAGCTGATGGAACTCCCTCCACCCTCCTTCCCTCCTGCACACCACTCCAAGGGCTGGTTGCACACAAAGTACATATTTCTCAAAAGCTTTCTGTGTCCCTCAAAGATTTGTGAACCAGAAGTGAAGCCGCATTTCGTTTGTTGAAGGGTCTTTTGCCCTTTGGGCGTACCCCACCCAGCCCCACTGGTTTGGACCCTCTTTCTAAAGCAAGATGGTGGCAGGGCTGCTCCTCCCAGGAGGAATTGCAGCAGGATGTGTTCAGGCAGTTGTGTCAACACCAGGTCCTCCTGCCTGTAAGCTGATCCACAGCATCAGGTTTCACTCAATGGAATATGAATTTTCCACCAACAGAACAGCCCCTCTCCAGGAGGATGGATGGTGGCCGACCCCGTTTCCCCCGAGCCCGCGTTCGCTCCCCGACGCCGGAGCAAAGGGGATTTAACTCACAAAGCGAAGACGGGCAGGGTTTGCTTCTCTAAACCTCCTCAGCTCTGGTAAGAAGTCACACAAACCTAAGTGTACAATGCACACAGGTGTATTTTTCTAGGGATCTCACACCAGTACCTCCTCTCCTGGAACAAGCTCTTCTTTGCTCATTAAATATTAAGATTTGTTTTTGTCTTGGGGGTGAATGGCATTTGCTTCAAGTACAGCCCATTCCCCCACCCCTATTGCTGCTGTTTGACTTTTGCCTCTTCTGTACAAAAGTGTCTTTTTAAATGTAAAGAATGCTTTTAATGTTTATTTTAGTGTTAACACACACTAGGGAAAGCCAGGGGAAGGAAGAGAGCGTAGTTAACGAATGTGCCCGTGGTTTTCAGCATGCAAATATTGGCTCTGTCCATGCACTCATCCTAGGGCTGGTTCTACCTTCCCCAAGGATGCTGTAACCCCTCTCTCTTGACAACTACAAGGTGCTAAACGAGAATCTTGGTCCAAACATGCAACGCTGTAATGAGTAGGTAGGTACTTGTTGCATGCAGAAAACTGACCTAATCTCTCTTGGTGTTTTTAATTAGAGGAGATTTCCTCAGTAAATGCACAGCAGTGACAGTGAAATGTCATCTCTAATTAGATAAGCAATAGGCAGAGCTCATGTAGCATTTCCAGGAATCCCGTTGGCCTGGCTGTGACGTGGCCACGGGAAGGGGTTGGCACTGGTGGGACTCTGGTGTCTTTGGGTTTCACAATTCGGCTCAGCTGGATGACTTGGGGTTTAGCTCAATTGAATTGTAGATATTTATTGAACGGGGGAGTTCGAAATCAAACAAAAAAACCCCAACAAACTTTCCTATTTATAACATTTGCTAGCTTGTACATGCTGAATCATAGAAGAAAGGATATAATGTCTGTTAGCAGATACCAGTTCCTGTAGGGTAGCCTCATGTTAACTGTATGTGGGCACAAGGAAGCAGGTGGGGATCCAGAGCTGTATTTATTATCTTGCACAAATTGGAGGGGAAAAGATAAAAGGAAAACCAACCCCAAACTAGCTGAACTGTTGGTTGAATGTATTAGATATTGTATTTAATAAGAGAAATCATTTTCCTAAGACACAAGCAAGCTAGTAAAGGCAGCAGGAGAAGTATTTGCCTGCTGCCCTCTTCTATTGGGACCACACACGTCCAAATGGCCTCCACCCACGGCTGCTTTGCCTTTGTGACCCTCTGTCCCTAGCCATTCCTGGGGAATCTGTGCTGAAAATCCACACTGGCAGAGCCCATGGCTTGGCTGCATGGTCCTCACGAGCAAAGAGCGCTGGAGTGGTCGCCACTGTGCCAATCTACACTCATGTACATACTCCCAGCACCCCCAGCCGGGTTTCCTCTCATTGTACATAGCTGTAAACTATTTCTCTGTTGGTTTGTTTTAATGTCTAAGCCCTGTAAGCCAATGATGCCGTGCTGGAGCCTGTCAAGCATTGTGGATGTGTTAGAGCAGTGGTCAGTGTAGCAGAGTGACCCTCCCTCCTCCCCTCAGCTCCCGGCACGGCCCCTGGACTCTGCTCCAGCAGCTCCCAGCCCAAGGCACAGCAGGAAGGTGCTGAGCCCTTCTGGAGCACTGGGAAAGGGCCGGGCTTGGCCCGAGCCAGGGCTCTGCCAGGGGGAACAGCTCCCGTCAATAACGTCCTTAGTCCCGCTCTTCCCCATCCCAACACCTCCATCGCCCCATTCCCTTTGAAGGTACTTGGCTCTCCTGCCACCCCAGAGGTGTACCACGGGCACGGTGCCGTGTCACCGTGTCACAGCCCCACAGCTGTGCCAGCCTGCCACGCTCCCATCCCGCTGCTAACGAAGGGACAGCTGCTAACGAGCACAAACCGCTCCAGACACACCATGGGGTGGGATGGCCACCGAGGCAGGATGGCAGGCCAGGGCCCTGCCCTGGGACAGGGGCCATGCTCTGGAGGAGGAGGAGGATGGCAGGGCCCCTGCACTGCCAATTGCTGCAGCTCTGCTAATTGCTGCAGCAGGTTCACGCCGGGGTTTGCCCTCTGCCCCACACGACAGCCCAGGCAGCGAGGAGGGGGAGCTGAGGGTGCTGGCAATGCCACACCACATTCCAGCGGGAGCAGGGCCGCCCCAACAGACAAACACAGCATCCCCACAGCCCCGTGCCAGGGCCCGCCGGGTGCCAGGAGCCGATCCCAGATTTGGTGCTCCCTGGGCACCGGCTTTGCCACCCCGATACGCCGTCACCCTTCCCAGCACCGGGTATTCCTTTCCTTTCCCCTCCCACGCTTGGACACCCTGAGAAATATTTCCCCCTTCTCCTGTTACCACCTCCTCACATGTACACCCTGAAAAGTTACCACAGAAGGTTTTTCTTTGTATAGAATATTTATTTTGAAGCTCTATTTTAATAGTATTTATTTTAGAAAGTCTACTATTGTAAGAGTTCTTCTGTTTGTGAAGAAAAACAAGTACTGATGAATGTACTGATCTAGAAATTATATATATATAAATATATATTGTTAAATATATAAATGGCTGTTGTGGTTCTTTAAAAAAAAAATCCCAAGGATGTTTATAGCAATTATTCTAAAAATACAAGCAGAGAGTAGCCCAGATTTGGTTATTTGATGCTCTCCAGCCCTGCCAAGGAACTCAGGGTGATGCTGGGGTTGCTCTACCCCACAGCCTGGTACATCAGAGGCTCATCAATTAATTATCCCTCAAATCACCTGCAGTGGGAAGAGGCAGCTCCCCAGTGGGGAGGGATACCCTGCTCTGTGAGCTTGCAGGATCAATCCTCTCCTTCCCTGCACCTCTGAAACACGCCAGCCTGGGAGCCAGGCTGCTCCTTCCACGGGGCTCAGCCCTCAGTGTGCCAATGGGATCGACATTAAACAGAACTGACCCCAAAGTCAGCAGCCCCCCCACACAGAGGGGCTGTGCCAACCCCACCCCACCCCACAGAGCCACCCTCGGCATTTCAGACCCACTGCCAGCTCACCCCAAGGTCCCCCCCAGACACGGGGGCAGCCAGAACTCTCCCACCTCCCTGGAAATGGCCAAGAAGCTGTCAAGGACCAACTCCCCGGGTCCCTGCTCGCCCTGCCCAGCCCCAGAGCCACATCCTGGGGCTCCCACCCACCTGCACCCACCACCCTTCCTGCCCCCAGCTCCTCGTGTGTCACCAGCATCACACTGGACTGCTAAAAATACAGGATCCGGGTTATTTTGCACCATTCCTGTTATTTATTTGCACACGCTGTGGAGCTGTGACTCACTGGAAGCTGTGCCATGTTTTGTGTCATCACAGAGGTAACCCGAGTGTGTTACCTGGCCTGAAATAATATTATTGAAACAATAATGTTGAATTAGTCACTGGATCAGATAAAGAGACAATAACGACACTGTGCAAATCACCATCTGATGCCAAAAAATTTGCAATAAGGAAAAGATACTGAATTTGTTATGCTGGTGGTGGTTTTTCTTTTTTTTAAACGAACAGGCTGAGCCAGGATGTATAAATTTAAATCAGAGTTTGGCAACACCAACTGATGTCTTGCACATAAAGCTTTAAAAATACCAACACAACTCTCATGTCTCTCTGCTGGAAGAGAACCAAAGCACTCTGCTTGATTTGAGTAGTAGATGTTAAAGCAATATTTTATAAATCAATCAGAACTATTAGCTTTTTTTTAATCCTTTTTTTACACCATTTTCAGTAATTAACCATCAAAGAAAACCAACTCCAACTCCACAAGCACAGGTTATCAAATGGCAAAGAGATGCACAGAGCTAAGAGTACAACAGACTTCCCAGGCCCTAAAGAAAGTCCAGCTCTTGAATATCAGACATGAAATGGAATTTCTAGTAAATCAAAGCACCCTAAAAATACCCTAAATCAATGTATTAATTCTGAGAGAATGGGCTGAAACTTACAGAAATTATGAACTTACAGAAATGAGTGACCTGATCGAGCAGATTGCATCCCTTGGTCCCTTTCAACCCAAACCATTCTGGGATTCTACAAAATGAGATACAAATCTAATCTTTAATTCCTTTTAAAACTATTTTTCTAAAATATGTACTTAAACAAACACGATGAGATTTTCCCAAAGGTGTAAGAAACACCCTGGATGAGACGTGAGGTTTGTCAGCGCTGCCAGCAAAGGGAGGAGGGGATGGGGGGAGTAAAAAATGGGGCAGAAGCTGCACCCACCCTCGAAGGCAAACACTGTGATAATACAGCTTCACATGAAAAATAAATTTTACACCAATTCAGACAAAATAAACCCTAACCTCTCCTCCCCTGGCAGCCCCGAGGTGGGTGTTTTGGCCGGGGAGCAGGACACATTCCTCCCTGTGAGACGCCTCTGCCAGAGCCAGGGGAACAACAGACCCGGGGTGATGCAGGGAGAGCAGAAGGGCAGCGCTGCCCTGCTCCAGAGCCGGGGCTCTGCCAGCACAGGGCCATTCCAGCCCCTTGCGTGGGCACCAGCAGGATGGGACCCCCAGGCCACTGGCACAGCCCCACGGCTCTCAACCCTGGGCCACGCAGGGCGTCCCCAGCACACGGCTCAGCGATGCCCAAAACACCAACCTGCCCAAGCTTCTCCAGGAAAGGGAGGGGGTTTTTAATTCTTTGCAATCATACACATTTTCCCACCGTGTGCACAGGTGCACAAACTGAGCCAGAGTGGGATTATTTGGCGTCCCTTGGTGAGCACCTCTGCTGTGTTTACATGGAAACTGGATAAGGGATTCAAGGACCGGTCTGTCTTTAACAACAACAAAAAAAAGGGTTATTAAAAGTCATCAAGTCGTGCTGGCGATCAAGAACCTTTTATTTTATCTCTTGGGTTTCCAGGGGTGCTGCTGGGGTGAGCGTGGCAAGGAGATGCTGCAGCACGGGGGGGCTGCACTGCTGCCACAGGGGAACCACCTCCCACAGCACCATGGCCCAGAAATGAGTAACTCCTCTCACGGGGATTAGTGGGGTGTGAATGGGGTGATGGTGGCTGAGCCCCGTTCCCCAGCCAGCTCCTCACAGGGCTCCAGAGCAGCACATGGCACCCAGGGATTAAGTTTGGCCTCTTTGTGAGCAGCAGACAAATGGTCAGGACAGAGATAAATTGCCTTTGCACTTTGCTTTACTTCCTCCCCACAATAACCTCCCGTGGGAGCACTGAATCCCTGGGCTCCCGCTCCGGCCCCTGCTGAGCGCCATAAAACTTCAGGGATGTCCTCAAGGAGCTGGGGGTTCCCACACAAGGCAAACTTCCCTTTTCAGGGGAAGGAGGAGGTGGCTACAGAGGTCAAGGCAAAGCCCTTCAGCAGGGTCTCAGCCCTCCTCTTGCACCCCCACAGCCTCGACAGGCTTTGGGACAGAGCCACCCCAACCAGACCCCAGGGCCTGGGTCAGACACAGGGTTTGAGGCACAAGAGGGGTGAAGGGGCTTCACAGAAGTTTCTGACTACGCCCAAACCACCGAACTCATCACAGCCCTGGACAACCAGCTAGGACACAACAAGGCTTCTGCTGCTGCAGAAAGCGAGTAAATGGCAAGTAAAAAACAATCAGCAAGCTGAGAAACAGCAGCCAAAGGTGTGACTGGAGGAGATACTCAAAAGATGTTTATAAAAATAAATAAATAATTAAAAAAAAACAATTCACAAACCTCTGTGTCTCTCTGGTGTAAATAACTGCATTTATTTCAAGTGGGCTCAGCAGCCCCCCAGCAGCAGCCTGGGCTGGATGAGGGCTCAGGACCAGAGTTCAACCCCAGCACAGCCCGTTAAACCCAGAAAAGAGCCAAGAACCAGACAGGATTTCAAGTTTCTAAGGCTTCTGATCACTCTGCCAGGCTCTTGCCACACCAACCTCCACCAGCAGCAAGGGACTGGGCAGGGCAAGCATCCCCCCAGCACCTCCTGCTCCCTTCCCAGGCCAGCTGGGCTCTGCAAGCCCAAGCAAGGGTTGTGCTCCCAAGCACAAAGGCACAGGAATTTCTCCATAAAAAGCCTAAAAAATTTACTCTTCAGTATTCCTGAAGAGAGGAAAGACTGAACCACGTACTTCCCATTAGCACCACACCACTGCAGCTTCCATTGACATTTTCCTGCCCTTACAACAGGGAATAAATAGAAGTTTCTGCATGAAGAAACTTATGAATAAATCATCCAGCCCCGTTGTGCTCAGAGCCAGGTATGTCTGTGATTATGATGCCATTATGTAACTGGGTGTTCCTAATCGGAAACACGATATTCTCGGAGCACGGAACTGGGACATTCTGCACCACATCCCTTTGCTCCAGGTGCAGCTCTGGAGCCTCCAACCACATGTGGAGCAGCAAAATTCTCCTCCCAGAAATGCCCGGCTCTGAGCTGGCAGGGAAATGCTTCACATTATCCCCTCAGGGAAGTCACCGGCTCCAAAGATATGCTAAAGAATGAATGAGTGAAAACTGCATCCTTGTTGTTACAGTATTTGATTGCTTTTCATGGAGAGGTGAGCCATTAGCACAGATCCTCCACTTTCAACCCTACAGGGTCTATGGGCTAACATGTCCAGAGTCCCACCAAAGCCAATTTTCCATCATCTTTCATGTCTGAGGATGAGGAGTTACAGTTCTGTTTTCCTCAGCAGCAGCCCCATCCCGCTGCTGCACCATCACAAGTAGCTTCAAGGCTGGCACAAACCAGCTCTCTGGATATTCCTGTAAATTATCCTTAGGAATACAACTAAAATTATTTTTTTCTTTACATGGGTGTCTATCCACTGCTAAGAAACCTCCACCTGTATTGAGGGTTAGAACTAGATGGTCTTTAAAGTCCTTTCCAACCCAAACCATTCTGTCTGACTCTGCGATTTCACGGTGACTGAAGCACAGGACTGGTGCACAGCCAGTGGGATTGAGCTAGTGTGAGTTATGGACAGGACAAATCCCAGAGTCCTGAGGAGCCTCTGCAGCCACGGTGCCCCTGTGCCTGCAGCTCCCTGTCCACAGAGCCAAGGAAGCATCGGGAAGCAGCTCCCACCCTCTTCCAGCAGGAGAGAGAGAGTTTTGGCCACACAGCTTTGGAGTGAAGGGAAGCTGGGGGTGTAAAATAAGACCAGAGAGGACTCAATGAAGTGTAGAGTTAAAAAAAATTGCTTGGAAGGACCCCATGCTGCTGGGAAGCAATGGGATTTCCTGCTGGTCCCAAAGACGGGAGTAGAAAATGGGGTTTACGGCTCAGGGAAGCAGCAATATATCCTAACGATCCCTCCTTCGCAGGGTGAGCCTGGCTGAACGCTGTAAACTGCAAAGGAAACCCAGAATGACAAACAATTGTAGGAACCTGAAAACCCCAGTTCCTCTGGATTTCATGGGAAGTGCGATTTTCAATCCTCTGACCTGTCTGTCTGAAGGGAAGTGGGCAATAAATAGCAGCCGGGTTGTTATCAAGAGGATGTGAGCTATTTATAAAAAATTCTTGGGCTTTTTGAACTCTGTTTAAAGAGGCAATATCCTTGGCTTGGGTAATTGGGGGACTAAAATGCTAAAGCAAACACGATTACTCAGCCACCTTGGGAAAGTTTAGTGCTTACTTGTGTTTCTGAATTTTTGAGCATATTTAAACAGCTGCACTGGTATTGTCCCCAGATCCAGAGCGGAGCAGGAAGAGGGCTTGGAGATCCCTGTGCACAGCCCAGGGCTGCTCCTGGCACCTCCAACCATCACTGCTCAGCAATCCCAACAGCTGATGGTTACGTGGCTTAACTAAACCGAAAGTCCAGCCTGGACAGAACTTGGAGCAACCTGGTCTAGTGGAAGGTGTCCCTGCCCATGGCAAGGATGTTGGAAATGGATGATCTTGGAGGTCCCTTCCAACCCAAACCATTCCATGATTAATTAAAAATACCTTACATGAATGAACTGCCTTGTCTGAAGAGGCTTCTGTGTGCCTTACAACACGTTGGCTTCCCAGCAGGGTTAAACCACCTCCAGCTCCGAGGCTGAGAGTGGGTGCCAACTCCTGCCAAGCCCTCTGAAAGAGCAAGAGGGGAGGTTTTGGTGGGATGGCAAGGGGAAAACAAAGGCAAGATGAACCCAATGTCCACACAAAGCACTAAAGATCTCCTTGTTTGAGGAAACTCATCCCAGCCCTCTGACAATGATTGTTTCTAACTAAATCAGGAAAAACTGCTGGGACAACCAGCACACAGAGATGCACCCAGCTTTCAGAGAACCGTGGCTGGGAGCACTGAGAGCTGGGATGGGGCACAGGCACTCTCAGAAGGGCAGTTCACTGCCCAGGTCCCACTGGCCACAGCAGCCTGACCCTCCCAGCACCACACGAGTGACCATGAGAGATGGATTTCGGGTGGTTGGACTGGAGAGCTTTGAGCACAGCCCTCGGAGCTGCTCCCATTCAGGAGGTCCTGACCTTCTTCCATGCAAAGCACCAGCTGACACACGCCAGGGAAGGGTCCCTCCCACCCAGCCTCACTGTCCCAGGGTCCACATGTCAGGATGTGGCACCAAACAGAGCCCTCAAGGGTTTCCACTGGCTGCTGCCTTATTTTTGTGAGCTCAGCCATCAGGGAGACAACATTGCTCCTGTGTGGGAACCACACACAAAGTGTCCTGACAAAATGATGGCATCGTCTAAAATACACAAACACGCTCAAAAGAAGGAAAACCATGAAATTAAGGATAACAAACAACAAAGAGAAGCTCATACACAGAATCTGTTAGTGTTTATGAGTCACTGAGGCCTTCCTGTCTCCTCTTATAAATTGTGGGAATGTGCTGTGGTCCATCCTCTTCTTGAAAACCACTGAGGTGCTATTTTCCTCAGAGCCCAGTGCTGGGGGTGGGGGGAGACACTGCACAAATGAAAGATTTTTTTTTTTTTCCTTTTTCCTTCTTAATTTTTTCTTCAGAGTAGGAAACCAAATCTGAGGAGCAAATGCTGTGGGGTGGGTAAACAGAGGCGAGTGCAGAAGCCTTGGGGATGAGATCATCGAGCGCCTTGGCCCGGCGCTGTTTTCCGACAGCAAAGGGCTTAACAATGGAATGGATGGGAAATGCCAGGAAAAGTTAAAGAGCTTTGGACACGAGGTCTTTGTAAAAGCTCATTCTTTATTATTAACCAACAACTCCTCCCCATCTTCCTTCATTTTGCCCTTCAGCAAATGAGGATTTTCTCTCTTATCTCTAATTTTTTTTCATCTTAGCGTTTTAAAGCTCTCCCAGCATGTCTGTTCTGCTGCACCCAGGCTGCCTCACCATGCCAGGACACTGGGACACCAAGCACTGCCTCACACCTTCAAGACCACCACCATCATCATCCAGTGGAAGGTTGCTCTGTCCATGGCAGAGGGCAGAACTGGATGAGCTTTAAGGTCCCTCCCAACCCAAACCAGTCTCACTCTGTGATGACCTGAGCTGTGATCACTTCAGAGCCAAGGTTTCCCTCCAGGCTGCTGGGGGTTTGCAGGAGGGCCAGTCCCACCCTGGGGCAGGGCAGGAGCTCCAGCAGCCAGTGCTCCCAGGAGGAAGGGCCATCACCCCTCGGTGAGACAGAGCCTGTGCAAACTCTGCTGTGTCCCGAGGGAAGGGTGCTCAGCCCACACATCCCAGCTAAAACTGGAACGCACAAACCAGAACCAGGAACTGCGAGTTTTGAGGGATTTTTATGTGAAAACCTCACACAACAGGATCTCAGATGGCTTCAAGAGAAGCCACGCAGGCTCACTCCAACCACGGCCAGCCCTGAACAGCTCATCCAAGCTGCAAGTAAAGCACTGGCTACACGCGGGCACATTTAGGGACTTGCAGTACCAACTTCACCTGTGGACATAAAAATACAAACAGGATTGTAGGATAATAAATTAAAATCCTTCCCTGATTTTTATCAGGGTGGGGAGGCCCTGGCACAGGGTGCCCAGAGAAGCTGTGGCTGCCCCTGGATCCCTGGAAGTGTCCGAGGCCAGGTTGGACAGGGCTTGGAGCACCCTGGGATAATGGGAGGTATCCCTGTCCATGGCACACGGAGGAATGAAATAACCCTTAAGGTCCATTCAACACAAACCAGACTGGGATTCTGTGCTCTAAAATGGTGTTTGATACTAAATCCCAACACCCAGCCCTTGGGAGGGCAGCTCAGAACCCTACCCAGCACCTCGACATGACAAACACCGCCCAAAGCTCAGGGGAGACAAAATCTTGTCCTTTACTGTCAGAGCTCCTTCCTGCCCTTTTCCTGAGGGAACACCACCAGCCACTGATTGGTTGTGTGGTTTCTCAAGCATTAATGGAAGGACAGAGCAGAGCAGGAGCTTCCCCAGCCTGGAGCAATTCCATGAGTCGGAAGTGCTCAGCAGCACCTCCGCTGCCATTTCTGCTCAGCGCACGTGATCCCATCTGTCAGCTCAGAAAACACTGCTCCTGCTCCCTCTGGGTTCCTTGGTTTCTGCACCACAAGCACTGGAAATGAAATTATTATAGTAATGATTATGCTACAACAAAAAGGCTACCCCCAAAATTACATCCTTTGGAAGGAACAAGGGAGTTAAAAACCCTGAAATGCCAGCTGTGAGTGTTATAATTTGATGTTTGCACTGACTAAAGGACACGTCTCAGCAGCCCCTTTCAGCACCAATAACTTCTCCCTGCTGGAGCAGCCCCGGGCCGGGGGACAGGCAGGGACCCTGCTGCCAATGAGGCTAAAAACACCAACAAAAAAAGGGATTCTGAACTACAAAAGAGAGAGAGTGGAACCCAAACAGGGGTTTAGAGCTATTTTGTACCACTGCAAGTGGCTGCAGAAGGAGCAGAGCATCTCGTGGGCACCAAGATGCACCCAAAGAGAGGATGGTGCCTCGAGCTGGATTTTCTGTTCAGATCGAATCAATCATTACTGACATAAAGGGAACAACTTCCTGAAAGTCTCTTTCACTCCAATCTGCACTGCCAAGCTCCTCAGGGGGTACCTGTGACTGCAGAGACAGCCCCAGCACCCAGCCTGGTGCTCAGCCTGGGCAGTGCTGCAGCCATGGACGCTCGTCCAGCCAGGAGTCACCGGCCCCTGAGTCTCAGATTTATGTAAAACCCAGCGGGAAAAGCCTGGTGTGGGATGTGCTGGTGTCCCAAAGCCCCTCTCACACACAGCAGCTGCTCATCCCCGTGGCAGAACCTGCGGCCCATGTGGCGGGGCTGGGAAGGCAGCGCTGACAGAGACCATGAATAAAACAATAGGTACCACTCATCGCCCCCAGGGCTTCCTCATACCGGGACCCAGCTTCCCTGGAAAACAAAGAACAATTCCCTGCATCATGTACTGATGGGTCTTGGGTTTGGTCCCCAGTACAAACACGCACACACAATTTCTTCTTTTACATTTTTGCCTGATGACTTGCATGACAAGCCTAATAAAAGCCGAGACAAATAACCCAAAACACACAAAAATGTGATACTGTTTCCTATTAACATCCAAAGCACTTCAGCGACCGTAGAAAGAAACTGCATTAAAACATCAGAAAAAAAAGAAAATCAACCACATATGGAAAAAATACATATGTAAAAGGGGAATACATACATATATACGGGGAGGACAGTGGGTCACTGGCCAGGGCTGCTCCTTGTGGGCATCCCTGTGGGCAGCCGCCGGATGCTGCAGCTTCAGCCCATCAGGGATCTATCCCTGCCTTTGAAACCACGGCAGCAGGACCCTGGAAAGCCACCGGGTCCCCACCGCGGGGCTCGGGCGGTCCCTGCCCGTGGCACGGTGCCCACAAAGCTCCGGGCAGCGAGGGCAGCACGGCGAGGGGATCCCCGCATCACAGCCCTGCACATGCGGCTCAGCCGCTGCTCCCCACGGCCGGTGGGGCATCATCACCCCCGCCCCCCAGCCGGGTGCTGGGCCCCACACAGGGCACTTTTCGGGAGCATCGCCCCAGCAGCGGCAGCAGCGAGAGGCGCCAGGGAGCTCCCGCAGCCCCGAGCAGCAGCCCGGCCCCGGCCCTCGCTGGAAAGTAACCCCGGTGCCGTGAGGCAGAGCGCGGTGAAAACCAGCCGGGCTCAGCAGCAGCGCCGAGAGGACGCTCTGCAGAGGTTTTTCTTGGCAGGAGCCGATGGGGCTCTCGCTTCCTGCCCGGCGGGGGAACATCCCCCCCGGGACCCCGGGCACGGCGCATCGCGTTCGCGTCCTGCCGCCCGGCCGGAGAGCAGGCTCTCCCCTCCGGCTGCATGGCTGCGCTGGCCAAAGGAACAAGGAAAACCCAAAAACTGCCAAAAAACACCGACAAAACATCTCCACTGTAACAGGAGCACGAACAGCACACGCTCTGAACCAGGAGCGCTCCTCTCAATACATTGATGGCCTGCCTGTGCGTCTTGAAAGCTTTCTTGCCATCAAATGACCCCAGTGGCTTTGGGAAACAGGCACCAAAACTTAAAATTATGATCTATACATGAACAGCTTTGTATAGAAATGGGAACAACTCTTCCAGAAGCTGATAGTGGACTGAAAACAACCTTTTCTGACTCCAATTGTGCCAAGCAGCTGCAAGAAAGAAATACCAGCAGGAATGGAAAAATGTTTCCATGTATTTTCCTAGGCTGGCTGCCATGGCAGAGCCCGGGGCGGGGGCACAGGGAGCCCCCCCAGGTGCCTGCGGTGGTCAGGGGTGAATGTTTAAGGATCATCTTGCTGCAAGGAGCAGCCGCCGGCTGGGCCGGGACAACGGGAGTCGGGCGAGTGGAAACTGGCCCTGCTCCGCGAGGCACAATCCAGGAGCTCAACTTGAAACCACTTCCTCTACCTCCCAACAATGCACAGAGGAATTTCCACAAATCCCAAGGCTGCCCTGACTTCCATTTCTAAACTTGGAAAAAGAAATACCAGGACATTCCTTTGTTGTTCCAGCTCACTCACTGTTTGATCTGGGGTTTTTGCTCCAGCTGAGCCAATTAAAGAATCCCAATTTCCCCTGGAAAAAGAAAAGCACAAACCAGTAACAAACAATGTGCTTGCTTCTTTGATTTTTAACTAATTGTTTTCAAGTTGAACCGAAACCTGCCACCTCATTTGGGTCCATGTGGTTTGATGCTTAAATAGCATTTTGGCCAGAGAGACGAGTGTGATAGAGGCATTTCCAACTGCATTCCTGCCCTCTGGAAGGAAACACTCCACTGCTGCATTGATTGAATGTGGCTATTTGGGACCACATAAGCAGCTTGAAATGTAAACACCCTCAGCCCAAACCCACAGCCAGCACCCACCAGAGCCAGCACAGTCCAACAGTGCCCTGCCAGGGCAGAAACTCCTCGGCACTCACACACTCCTTGGAAACGTTTCTGTTCTTATTTCCTATACATTCAATCCATTTTTCTACATTTATAGGAATTTCTATTTCTTTTTTTTATTTTATGTTCAGTGAATTTGCCCTTGCCATATGCTGTGCCACCCTATCCTGATCCCTGCTGCCTCAGTCCTACCTTCCTGTCTCCTGCTTTGAGAGCATCAAGGGAGTTTCAGCAGCACCGAGGGGCAGATCCAGGTGCCAAAGCTGAGCAGGGATGAACACCTAAATTGTTCAAAAAACATGTGGATGTGGCACCTGAGGACATGGTCAGTGGTGGCCTTGGCAGTGCTGGGGGAATGGTTGGACTTGATGTTCTCAGAGGTTTCTGGCCTAAGTGATTCCATGGCTTTGTCCTGACTCGCAGAGAGTGCAATTGCTAATCCCAAACCCTGGCACCAAAAATCATCCCACAGCCACCAAACCATGACCAAACTGCAAATCTGGTGGGGCACTCTGGCCTCAAGAGCAAGGAAGCATCTCTTCTTCTGCCAGGAAGAACGAGACACAAACCTTGAACTTGAGGAGGAAGGAGCCGGTTCCTGTTGTTCAGCTGGAGCAATTAATCACATATGTAACGAGAGAGGCCGAGATGGGAAACACGGGAGCTGGGCATGGAGAGGCAGCGTGGAGCCTCTTGGGGGGACAGATGCAGGGGGAGGCAGTGACTCCATCCCCTCACAGAGCTGGTGGCTGCAGACCATGGCCATGGTCCAAACCCATCTGTGAGCCCAGTACAGCAGGACTGAACGTCCAGGGGTGGATCCAGAGTGGACACAGACCATCGTGTCCCCAGCAGTCCCAGCAGACCATAAAAGAGATGCTGCAGTGCAGCATTAAAGCGATGTTGGGCATCGTTAGGGAAATTTTCTTCTCATGCTACAACAGAAGCAAAGCTCAGACCTCTTTTGCTCTTTTTTTTTTTTTTTTTGTAGTATCTTATCATCCAAGAGCTCATTAGCCAGGAATTCCTCATGCTGTTTATTTTCCATTTGTCCATATGTTCCCCACAAGCTCAGCCTCGTCTCTGTTTTAAGTTTATACTTAGCAGCAGTAATTGGAAGGGATGAACAAAGGCACGAAGGAAGGCAACACACACACAAATAAACTGCCCAGATGTTTTGGATTCCTGCATTTCCCCAAGAAGCAGGATCCTTAATGTTTTGATCATGTCATCACAGCACAGAGCTGCAGTCCAGAGTACAACTGGCTCCTCTCTCTTGACTCTTGGCCACAGAGACAGGAATTCAAGCCACCACAAGTGACCCAAATCTGCTCGTCCCACAAGCGAAAGTGAAAACCTGGGATGAGCCTGATCAGCACCAATGCCTGCAGTGGGCTCGTCCCAGGATGGTTTTGGCTTTAGACTTTGAAACAGGACCAAGCCAAACTCCTCAATTCACACCACCTGCTCCTCATGAGGACCAAGAGCTCACCTGCCTCCCAAAGCATTATTTGAGCTGTTTGTTATTTCAGTTGTTCTTTTTTCCCTTTTAGTTTTCTGCCGGTTAGAAATCAATTTAAACTTAACCAAAATAAATCCGTTTTAGGAATGACAGGACAAAGGGGAATGGCCTTCAGCTGAGAGAAGAGAAGGTGGATTTAGGTTAGGTGTTAGGAAGGAATCCTTCCCTGTGAGGGTGTGAGGCCCTGGCACAGGGTGCCCAGAGCAGCTGTGGCTGCCCCTGGATCCCTGGCAGTGCCCAGGCCAGGCTGGACAGGGCTGGCAGCACCCTGGGATGGTGGGAGGTGTCCCTGCCACGGCAGGGGTGGAATGGGGTGGGCTTTAAGGTCCCTTCCAACCCAAACCAGTCTAGGATTCTACAAAATACAAAACATGGGTCTGCACTGATTAAGTTAAAGTGGACTGTGCTTGCTTGCAAATAAGGCCTTGGTTTTCAACACAGCTATTGCAAAACTCTTGGGACGACACTGAGATACTCCACAGAATGGAAAGAATTAAAATAAGAAATCCCAGCAGTTGTGCAGGGCCCAAGGAGCCATGGGCAGCCCTGACATTCCCATTCTCCATCTTCCCTCCCATGCAGAACACGGAGTGAGAACAGGACAGAAGATTAACGAGAGGAAAAACTGTGACCACAGCAAATAGAGTGACTCATGCCCACTTCATGGTCTTCATTTCTAATCTGGAATAGTAATTTACTGCAGGACTAGATTAAATATATTTCTCTTCCTGCTGAGCCTGTGGCTGCAGGGATGCAGCAGCCCACACTGGGAGCACTGGCCACTGCCTGGATGAAGCCAGCCTCAAAATTATCCAAGCTTTGCCTCAGCCATGCACCAGGAACACAGGCTGGGGATGAGGAAAAGCAACACGCACTTCCAAAATCCCTCTGGCTCCCTTTGGTTCCGAAAGGCAGCAGAGTCCTCCAAATGCCACCTCTGCAGGCTGGCAGGAGTCAGCTGGATCCAGGGAACTAATTAAAGGGAGAGCACTAAAAGCAGACTAAAGACTGGAAATCATGTTCTAAACTCACATTAGGATCGGAAGGGGAACTTCCCAATTTGATGGCAGAAAGCAATTTACTTCAATTAGCAGGGACATAACTGGAGCAGTTGCTTAATAGGAGCATTGCATCTCCGAAAAAAAGCAGTTCCCTTAATTGCATCCCTTGGCACATTGGAGCCTCCACAGCCTGCTTTAGGTGAGCTGGGGTGAAAGAACCCCTTGGCTCTTTCTTTTCAAATCTCCTGCTGGGATTTGAGCCCCGTCCCAATGCAGAGGGCACACACTGGACCAAAGAGGAGATGGCCGAGGGGAAAAGCAGCAGGAAGAGCCTTTCCCTGCCTCCTCCTCCCAGCACAGCCCTGCCCGCTCTCTCCTGCTGGCAGCTGCCTCAGGCTCTGCCAACGTATGGATGAGTCATTCCCAGCAGCTTCAGGAAGTCCGGGCCTGTAAAGTGCTTCTTCCTCTCTGTTTCCAGCTGGGAGGTTTGGGGTGATAGATCTGGGTCTGAGCAAAGCCTCTTGCAAACCAGCAGTGCCAAGGACAAGGGGCTCTGGCACCCCTCACACCTGTCCCCACATGCCACCCCCAGGTTTATCCCAAGAGTTTTGGGGCTACTTTATGTCCTTTGAGACGCAGATTAAGAGAGCTGTAAAATTCCTCCAAGAATTTAGGAGCTATTTTACTCCAAACAGAGTAAAACCAGCAAAAGACACTGACACCAACACCAACATAAACACCCACACAACGCAGGAATTAAGCACAAGGGACTCATCCAGAAGCCCCAGTACAGAGTTCTGCATCCCATGCTACAGGAAACCACTCCCTAGCAGACATTTAAAACTGAAACACCTGCCCAGGCTGAGCAGCTGCCCCTGTGGGGCCAGGTAACCCCCTCTGGCACTGGGCAGCCCCTGCCCAGCTCTCACTGCCCACCCACCAAACCACCCTGGCACCAGGAAACAGCACCAGGGTCTTTGCTTCCCAACCCCAACTTTACTTAATCAGTGCAAGATCCAAACTCTCATCTCTCTCCTCAGGGAACTGGAAGAGCATTTACCCTTCCAGGCCCTGTGGTCCCCCTGTGCCCAGCCCCACATCTAACCCTGAAGCCGAGGGTCAGTCTGAGAAGGGACCCGTCCAGCTCCATCAAGAGCTTCACCACCCAAACCGGTCCCACACAAAGGGACAATTCCCAGTGCTCCAAGTCAGCAGGAGGACTTTGTGCTGCTCTCACTTACCTCAGTGAGCTGGGAAATCAGGCAGTGACTCGGGCAAGTCCTCACACAAACCAGGAGCACATTCCATGGCAAAGGATGGTGCTGGCAACAGGTTTCAGCTTATTTGGGGTCCCAGAGCAAGGCTGGGGTGCAAGGGAAATGGGTTTTACCCCAAAGAAAGCTCTCAGGACCTGCTGCAGGCACAGAAGCCCCAGAACAAGTAACACCCACCCAGTGCTGGGGCTTTTAGGCACCACCACCTACTCACAGCTGTGGGAGGGAGTGGGAAGTGATTGCAAACACGCCACAGCTGCCCTGGGAGCACCGAGGGGCTCAGGTGGGGTGGCTGCAGCTGCTCCTTTCTCCCCATCCCTGGCAGTGTCCAAGGCCAGGTTGGACAGGGCTTGGAGCACCCTGGGACAGTGCCAGGTGTCCTGTGGGATGAGAGGAGCTCCAAGGTCCCTCCCAATCCAAATCACTCTGGGATTCTATGAGTTTTTGGCTGCTCTGTGCCCCTGTTGGAAGTGGCAGAGCCAGTGGCAGGAGTCCCATCTGCCGTGGCAGCGCTGCCCAGCAGCCCCCAGCACCACCCCGGGCTCCTTTGGGCACCCGGGCCTCCCTCGAGGAGGCAGCAGGAGGATGGCCTCAGCCCCTGCATCCCGTGACACCTGCAGCAGGATCGGCTGTTTTGGGACAGGATGATGCTGCACAGGGGGAGCCGTGTGCCACCACCTCGCCCCCAGCCCAGGAGCTGTGTCTCCATCCCATGCAGGAGAGTTTGGCAAACGTCAGCTGTGGCAACCTTGGGGCAGCCCCGACTTCCCTCCAGCCGCGGCTCAGGGGCTGCCTCGGCATGGGAATAAACCCTCCAAATGAAACCCAAGGCACAGCAGCACACTCAAATCCCTTTAACTGAGCTGCTACAGGGGTGTGCGGGGGCTGGCAGAGAGAGGAGCAGGAACAAAGATCCCAAAAATATGAAAATGACGGGATCTGCAGGCAAAAGTTACCGGAGGCGTCGTGGTGGGGACGGGCAGGGAGGGACAGCCCCACGCTGCCGCTGCATCCTGGCCCCACCAGCTTGGCCATCGCACATCTGCAACCCCTTTGCTTTCCTTTTTTCTTTTTTTTTTTTCTCCTCCCAGATCACTTTAAAGGTCCAGCTTAGGGCATAATTAGCAAAGCAGTTAAAGTGGCGACCTGGCGAGGGCAGTGACCTTCAGCAGGGGCAGGAAGCGGCAGCCGTGGGTGGGCTGGGGGGGCACGACACCCGCCGGGCGCCCAGGAATCCGCCTTGTAAAATCTCCTCCTCCATCCCCGGCAGAGCCTCGGTGCCTTCATCTGCCCGGGGAAAACGGGCATTTCGGTGACATCGTGCTGCTGAGCTCCTGTCCCGTGGGCTGCATTGGCACCGCTCGCTCACGCATGCGATGCCCCATCCTTGTTCTGTCCCACAGCACCAGGGACAACCCAACATCCGTGGCCAAGGACTTCCCCAGCACCACCCAGCCCCCAGCACCCACCCGTGGCCAGGGCTCTGTCCCTGCTGTCCCTCAGCACGGTGGGGCCACACGGCCGCGTTTCCACGCGGGGCCGGCCGAGCTCCCTTATCACCACCACGACCTTTGCTGGTCACAGATGAGGGGCTGGAGCCGCTTGGATTTGTTTGATTTCTGTTGATGGTTATTAGGCAGAGGAAGTGCCAGAAGGGATTTTGACCTCGAGTTTAAACCTACTCCAATTAGAGCCACTGAGCCTTTAATTACCACGCTCCGGCCACTTTGGTTAAAGCAACAACAAAAACAAACACAGAATCTGGTCAAAGATGGGCTTTTCTTCTCATGGCTCCTCTGATCTGCCACCTACTTTGTCCCTGTGCTGTGTGACTGTGGCAGGGGGCATTCTGGCCCCCCAAGCTCCTCGTGCTGCCTCCAGACCCAAAGGTGCCACCACTCTGAGGTGACTCCCAGGGGCAGGGGACACCCTGCCCTCACCCACTGCCCCTCACACCATCCCAGTGCCCCGAGGATGCCCCGGGGGTGATCCCCTGGTGCCCAGGTGGCTCCAGTGAAAAACACCCCAGGTTACAGTTCAGGGGCCCATTAGAGCTCACTGAGGGGTGATGGATATTTTGGAAACACCAATTTCTTACTCGGCAGAGCTTCTATTAAGTCGAGTTTTTTTAAAAGCAATCCAGAGTGCTCTTGTTCTTCTCTCCACTTGGCCCTGGGACATGAACCACGTTTCATCCCCTGGCACCTTTTGGCTCCCTGCACAAACCTTCCTGATGCTCCAGAGCCTGGCACAGATCCCTGCCTTTTGCTTTATTGTTATATTCATTGAGAGGAGGCTTTATCAACATATTTTAAGCTTAGCAAAATAGGGCTTGTGTCCATGTAAGTCCTATGATTTAAAATTACTTTCTAGGATACATCTTGTGATTGATTTTTTACTTTAAACAGTGGCTTAATCCTTGTCCTCTGATAATTTCCTTCCCTGCCTGGCATTTGTCCATCTCACCCAAAAATCTCAGAGAAAAAAAAGCCAAGGAGAAATTCTCCTTCTAAGCATCACCCAGCCCTGAGCTGAAGTGGGATGGGGTGACAGCCCAGCTGAGCAACCAGTTGGAGCAGTGAACGGATTTGGGCATTCCCAGGACTTGGGGGGAGCAAAACAACCCCACACAGTGAAGTGTTTTATGTGATGAGTAACAGGTATCAGCACTAAAACAGCCCTTGTAAATGTTCCATGTTCAAGGAGGTTTTAAATAGGTTCCTTAATCCAGCTGCTACCGCATTTGGAATATCGTGTGTATTTTCAAACACTTTGGTTTCTTTTTCCCTCCCATGGAAGCTGTGCCATCTTTTGAACACGAGGCAGTGAAAACAAGAGTAGGTGCTATGAAAACTTAACTTCATGTAGAAAGGAATTGGTTTGGGTAGGAAGGGACCTTAAAGCCCATCCAGTGCCAGCCCTGCCATGGCAGGGACACCTTCCACTGTCCCAGGTTGCTCCAAGCCCCAGTGTCCAGCCTGGCCTTGGACATTTGCAGGGATCCAGGGGCAGCCACAGCTTCTCTGGGCACCCTGTGCCAAGGCCTCCCCGCCCTCACAGGGAAGAGTTTCTTCCCAATATCCCCCCTATCCCTGCCCTCTGGCAGTGGGAAGCCATTCCCCCTATCCTATCACTCCGTGCCCAGGTCAGTACTGGGGAGTCTGAGCTCTCCTCCCACCCCAGCACAGCAGCTCTGCAGTCGTGTCTGCCCTCCAGAGCACCCAAAGCCTCCATCCCCAGCCTGGCTGTCAGGGAAAGCCAGAGGTATTTACTTGGTCACTGCAGGTGACCACAGCCCTGCCACTTACGTGGTGTGAAGTGGCTGAGCTGTCACAGCCCCAAAACAAGTATTTGAGCCTGGAGTCGCTGTGAGCCCACACCAAACACAGCGTGGCTTCTCCAGACCCCGTCACCCAGCCGTCCCTCCCCGTGCTCCCAGAGCCTCTGTCTGTGCAGGAAAAGGGAGACGGAGGTGTCTGCAGCTTCAGGCCACCAGAGGAGGAGGAACAGGAATGCCAAATATTCCGGTTCTCTGGACATCCAAGCCCAAATAAGGCCCAGATGCCAGGAGAGCAAGCACGAGGCTGATCGACCAAGTTTGGGCAAATGCGATTCAGAGTTCCCCAATGCTGCAGATTTTGCCTTGTAGGATAAAATTCCTAATTCTGTGTTCACTTATTCCTGTCTAAAGAGGAATCTGTGGAACCTCTATCCATCTCTGTCAGCCCCAAGTGCTTGTTTGGGGGGACTGTACATTTGAGAAGCTCAGCTGTGAACCAAAACCACAATTTCACAGGCCAGGTAAGTAATGAAACTACCAAAAAACCCCCCAAAATGGAATCACCATTTCCTGACAGGCTTGGTTACAAAAAAGATGGACACCTTGGAGATTTGTGTTACGCCTTCCATGGAAAGTGATGGAATTCGCCCAGATAATCTGTGTTTGTCATCAATAACCAGGTGCAATGACATCAAAACTCAATTAAACATTGTCCTACAGCAACAATTGCTACAGAAGTGACATTTATTGACGTTCTGCTGTATTTACAGGTTGAACATAGTAAAACTCCAAAGTGAATGACCACTTGGCAGAAAGCACAGGAGTGCACATTAAATCTACATTTCCAATGCATCAGTCTCTGCTAACACAAATTATAAAAGCAAGAATTACAGGTATGTTAGGAATTGTCCCAAAAATCCCAAGCCAAAGGAAAAAAAAAGGCCTTTGTTTTGCAAGATGATTTTTATACAAAGTTGCAACATGATCTTTCAGTTTTACACTACGGACTCCTTCCGTGAAAACCCCTGGAGAGCCCAAAAAGTTGGTGCGAAAGGAAAGGATACTACAACACCGAGAATACAGACTGTTAAAAATTAATACTTGTGCCACCTCTAAATTCCCAATGACACCTCGGAGTCTGGACTGCAGTGACCCCTTTTCCTCCACAGGCCCTCGGGTGCTGGGGGATTGCAGGAGCTCAGCCACGCCATGCTGTCCCCTCAGCTCCTGAGTGACCCCTGCGCTGCTGGAGCGTGCCTGGACAGGACACGGAGTGCAGGACACGGAGTGCAGGGATGGACAGGACACGGGGTGCAGGACATGGAGTACAGGGGATGGACAGGACACGGAGTGCAGGGATGGACAGGACACGGGGTGCAGGACACGGAGTGCAGGGATGGACAGGACACAGAGTACATGGAATACACGAGATGGACAGGTCATGGAGTACACGGAGTTACATGGGTTGTACAGGACATGATGCACACAGGCTGTACAGGATGTGGCACATGTGGACTGTACAGGACATGTTACATGGGCTGTACAGGACACAGAGCACACACTGCACAGGACAGGGTGTCACACACACTGCACAGGAGAGCGTGTCACACTGCACAGGACAGCATGTCACACTGCACAGGA
>VZTG01009642.1:171162-227055 GCA_013397845.1 Melanocharis versteri | reverse complement strand
GTGTCACACACTGCACAGGACACGGTGTCACACGCTGCACAGGACACAGTGTCACACACTGCACAGGACACAGTGTCACACACTGCACAGGACAGCGTGTCACACAAGGCACAGGACAGCGTGTCACACACTGCACAGGACAGCGTGTCACACACGCTGCACAGGACAGGGTGTCACACACGCTGCACAGGACACGGTGTCACACACACTGCACAGGACAGGGTGTCACACACTGCACAGGACAGGGTGTCACACACTGCACAGGACAGCGTGTCACACCCGCTGTGCAGCGCAGGCAGGGCCCAGGCAGCTCCCAGGCTGGAGGAGGAACTAAAGCAAGCCTGGCCCCTGCTGGCCCCGGGACGGCTCCTGCTGCCCAGACACCACAAACTGCGGCTGCACGGCTTCATCAGCACGTCCCAGACTCCCTGCAAGAGCTGCTTCCAACATTAGCCACTAATGAGTCAACAATTACAGAATTCTGCGTTAATTATTAAAATTTTACACCTAAAAACAAATAGAAAGAAATGCTTCTCCTTTTTTTTTCTTTTTCCAACAGTACTTTTATTTATTTATTTTAAAGCAGGTGATTATTTTTTCTTCTGCTCCAGAGCCTTGATTCACTTCCTGCAGGTGTCCTGCTGCTTCTTGGGGGGGATTTCACTAATGCAGGAAGACATTTGCCAGAAAACATCTGTTGGAGAAGGATATTGAACACTGAAACTGCAGTCAGAGGGTTATTTTGGATAACAGGAGGATGTCGTTCACACAGCACAGGATGTCTAAGGGCTTATGAAGTGTCTCAGCACACAATGATGTGACTCCAGCAAAATGCTCAGGAATCTGTGCGTATTTTACGGGAAAATGCCAGGATTGTGTCCATTACTGCACACGCAGCTGGAACAGTAAACTCCAGCTTTCCACCGGATTCATTTCACCAGGTCGTATCTTCTGGTTTGCATGCATTATTCCCCTCCTAATTTTCTAAAAATGATCCCTGCTCTAAAATAAAAATAACCCCTCACTGTGCCCTTTGCATCATGCCCTGAAGAGGAAATCTCATCTAAGGACAATAATACACTAAAAATCAAAGTCTTTTGTGGTTTCCTCACTCAGAATTCAGGATTGAAGATTTAGTTTCAGGGGAAGTATCAAAGTTGTAATATTTATGAATTATTCTGAACATTTATCTCAGCATATCTAAAAGAGAAAGTGCTTTTTGAAAATGCTCTAAAATGACACATAAATAAGAATTTAAACTCCACACCTCCACAAGCAAGGAGTGAAGCCAGGTCTCTAAAACTGTAATTTCAAATTTCAAACATAGGAAAAGTCTGTGCAAAAAGAAACCACAGAGCTCCTTTAGGAAATAAAAAATAAAGTTTTGGTAAAGAAGCAAAATTTAAAAAAAAATTTAAATCAGACAAAATACAGAGATAAAGCTGACTTTAAATGCTCACAATCCGTGACCATAAACTGTGGGAAATCAACCCTCTAGTGACTCAGCAGGAATCTGGGAGGATATTACAGATCCTGGAGGAGGTCACAAACCAGAACTTTGTTAAACAGAACTGAAACACGTAAAGAAATTGGCTGAACTATTTTTACACACTATCACCAGAGGAAAACACTGCATAAAGGCTGTTCTGTGCTGCAGGTTCTCCTCACAGACTGGAAATGAAGCAGAATCGTGGGTAATTTGCAGTTTCTAATAAAAGGGAAGTGCATTTGGAAACCCAAGGCTCGGTTTTCAAATCTCAACAATTTAATGACCCCCAATTTAAAGCTGGGGTTGGTTTGGTTTCTTTGACTGTCCCAGCTGCAATTGCCTCTGTCTGGGGAAATGGAGTGTTATTATGATATTTCTAAAGGGAGCATCATGTTGCATTCCCCAGCTGGGAAGCAACCTATTCCAGGATTTCCTTCCCCTCGGGGAGGGACAGTTAATGCCAGGCCATTATCTGCTGTGAGCAGGAAATTATGCTACAAGGCTTCAGCTACTTAAGCCTCCTCCTCTAAAGCCCCATTAAGGCAGCCAGGCTGAGGCTCAGCACTGAAGCAAAAGACTCCCAGGCACTCAGGTTTTTGCAAGATGCTCAGGCAGGACAGCTCAGGTGTGTGGGAGGGGTCTGAGGACAGCAAAGGTGTGCAAGGGTGTCATTTCTTCAGAAACCCAGCAGCAATTTCAAACAGCAGAATTCAGAGAAACTGCTCGTTCTGGGACAAAAGCCAAAGGCACTGGCACATCCCTCTAACAACATTTTGTGACCTCTCCTCGGGTTTGGGACACGCCACGTGTTTCAGGCACGTGATTTATTCTGAAAGACATGCTTGCCAAATACACTGCAGTACCAGGGGGCAAGGGTTTTGTTCTCACAGTATCTAGTCATGGAACCAAAGGAATATCCAATTCCTCACAGCAAAAACTCAGGGAGAAATGTGCAGTGTTCCTCTGCCTCCTACCAGGTCAGGCTGGGCTCTGCAGGCTCAGGAGCTGGGCAGGGGATACCAAGAAACAACTGTTCCCTACTGCCTTGAGTTCTAAAAATATTCAAGCAATGCAAAGTGTAGCCTTGAAAAGTCACTAAATAGAGTTAAAACCAAAGCAGAACAAACTCAGGAAAGCAGAAAATTTACCTTTAGTAAATAAAGAGAACTCTGGTTCTGGGGAGAGTGGAAAACGTATCTGGCATCTTCCTAACCTTTGCATAATTAATAAATCCTCTGAGAAACAGCAGAAAACCTGCAGGGGAGAGACACATTTGTCCAGTTAACACAGGCATTGCTTCTTCAATGAGAGGGAGAGCTGAACTCCCTGCCACCACTACAGAGGGACCTCATCACTGGGATGCACAGCAGCTGATCACACACAATAATTATTTTTGGTAGCAATAACACCTCATCTTTCCATTTCAGGCAACTTCAAAAACAAACTTTCCTTGGGCAATCACAAAACTTTTGATTCCAAACAAGATCCAGTCGCTCCCAAAGCAGGAAAAAGAAAATAAAACAAGGAAGGCAACAATCCACTCTCCCATTTAAGATGCAAGAGCAGACACAACATCAGTTACAAGCATTATTCTCTTCTTAACTTCTGGATGATATCAGAATGCTGCCACCAAGAACTGGCAACAGAAGGACAATATTTACATGTGCCTTGAAAACCTGAATGTGTTCAGTCAGAGGAGAATGAGGGTCACATTTCATCTGTACACACATATTTAACAGCCAGGAATGCTCACAAAATCCTACCTGACTTTACGGAGTTTTTAAGCATCTTTTCCCCTCCCAGACACTCACCTAGCACAAGGAAGACCCACCAAAGCCAGTACTGGCCATCGAAGTAACCAGGAAAATAGGTGGAGAACTGAAAAAGAGCCAAAAAGAAAATACAGGTTAGAGCACATGGAAGTTTGTGAACCCAAGTCTATTCCCACCAATTTCAGCAGTAACCAGATCAAGGCTGCACACAAGAGATCTCATGGAATGCTGCATTTCACCAGCTGCAGGAACAAGGTACCTCCACAAACTGTTATTTATGGGTTTTCTGCACCAGCTCTAACAAGAGGAATGGGACAGATTCAACACCCAACTGTGAACTCTGGCAACCAGTGGGGCACAAGGACACTACTGGGCAAATATTCCTGTTTTAAATTGCGTCCTGGATGCTTATAAAGCACAGCTGCAGTTTCTGAAAGGGCAGAGCAGGCTTGCAGCAGTGCAGCACATTCATTTCACTCTAAGGCTGGATAGTGTAAGAGTGAGAAAATAAATCCCACATCTGTGGAACGCACTGACAAGATTCCCAATTGGGAAAACTACTGCTATTGAATGAAAGGTACCAACACTGCTGGAGCACTGAAGTTCACAGTTTCAGTATAAATACAGTATCATTCCTCTGGGTTTGTTCTATTCAAGTTTAAAAACCTAACGAAAGATAAACTTGTTACTGAAGTTTAAATCAAATCCACAGATAATGTCACCTCTTTCTGTCACATCTCTTAATCCAGCAAATAGTTCTTAATACCTCTGTACCTAGATGACCACAAAAACGGTTTACAGAAAAGTGAAGAGATGCTGTATTTACAAATTAGAATTCCCAACCCCAAAAGACAGGGTAGGAAGTGACAGCTCTGACATTAATGCTCTCTACTTCTGCTTACAGCCATTGAGCTGCTTTGCTTGAAATTCAACTCTCAGCCTGGCATATCTGTGTGCCATCATTTCACAGGCTCCAAATAAAGATTTTCTGATGGAAATATTTTCTCCCAATCCCTCCAAAAAATGTAAGAGCCAAAAAGCCTGGAGCAGGACGGCAGCTGGCTCCTGGTCCCTGCTCCTGTGCCGCAGGGAGGCTGCAGAGGGCACCCACGGCCTTCTCCCACTGCTGCTCCAAACCTCGCTCCTCCCCACTTCCCTATTTGCCTCTCCTCATCAGCTATCCCGCATTTTAGAGAATTTCCTTATTTCCAGAGGAGAGCCTAAGGCACAGCAGGCTGCAGAGGCTGAAGGCAGGGCTGGCTTTGCCTGGGTTAATGCTTCCCCAGGATCAGAGCATTGCTGCTGCTCAGCACAAAACCACACTGATCCAGGACAGGGGCTCTGTCAGACAGACTCACTCAAAATGAATCCCAGAATCCCACAGTGGCTTGGGTTGGGCTGGAAAGGATCCTACAGCTCCTCTCTTTTGCCACAGACAGGGACACCTTCCACTATCCCAGGAATCCCTGTTCAACCTAAACTTGGACACTTTCAGGGACAGAGCATCCCCAACACATATTTGGGTGTGCAATCTTTCTTTTCTTTTGCTACAATTATAATTCCAGCATGTAAACAGGATATAATTATGAAAAAGCTCTGTTCCTAGTGAATAAGTGGCTCAAAAATTATTTCATTAATAAAAAAACCCTAAATTTATCACTAACTTCAGTATGAGACAAAAACCTGCTGGGGAAAAAGAGTATCAGTGTCTGTGTACACGGTTTTGCACCACACAACTCACCCTGACAATAAGGATCCATTTAATAAGAGACAGACCAAACCCAGAAATGGCCCCATATCGTCCCGCAGCTGAAGTAGTCAGACAGAAAGACAGGAAAAATCCAATCCAGTTGAAGAGGAATGCCACTGAGAAAGCAAGAGAAAAGCAGCAGGTCAAGACACCTTTCTATTCTGAGAAAAAAAAAAACATAAACCCCTTGCACACAGGTTTTTCCTGGTGCTACATAAACATAAATGTGACCCAAACTATTTTGGGTCACTGCTTGGAAAAATGTTCATTCCATCAGGTACTTACTGAAGAAAGTCAGCATGAAAATGCCATCATTTCCTATCCTCAGCTGGTCAGTGTCATCAAAGTCATCCCGTGTCACAAAGTCATCATCCTGCAAAGCAGAGGGAGGCAGCACATGGGGGATTTAGGTCAGTCCAGTCCATACAGCAACCCCAGTTCTGGGTGTGACTCTACAGGAAAGGGCTGGAATCCTGAATCTCAAAAGGCTACAAATGCAAGCACAAAAAAAAATCCTGCTTCTCATCCTGAAATGGTGCAGGGCATGAAATGTTATCTATATAATAGGAAATGTATCTTTATTTTTAACATAGTCAAGATCCAGCATGTTCTTGTTCTCACTGTGAAGAATTCTTCTACTTATCAAAAAATTATCATCTCAGCAAGGAATTTGGCTTCTGTGAAGAAGTGTAATGAACAGTGGACCTCTAATGCTAGCAGGGGTGGAGGGAGCAGCTGAACAAGAGACAGTGTTGAAAAAACAAAAAGAAATAATTCTGACAGGATGGTTTTATCGTCCTTGTATCAGCCACACTGACCTCCAGAAAAGTCAACTAAGTAAGCAGCAGGACTATCAAGGGTAGATATGCCAGACAGCTGAAGAATTAATCCTAAACCTTTTTTAAAAACAAAAAAAAAACCAACAAAAACCCCAGTGTCAGTGCACAGGGATACAGTACAGTCCCTCTGTCAGCTTGCCAAGCTAATCTGGCTAGCACATGCTGGCATTACTGAGATGTCTGACATCATCACAGTGCTCAGAGGAAAATTAAAAAGAAAAAAAATAGCCACAGGACTCTCAGGAGTGTGGAACATCACCACCCCAGAAAGCTTCAAAAACACAAAAAACACAACACAAATTAAAATAGTCATGTCACATGATGGGCAGGAGTTAAAGCTGAAATCGTACCCAGCAGTGCAGGGACACTCACCCTGCCAGGAACCAAGGGAATGGTGGCCTCAGCCTTGCTTCTCTCAGCCTCGTCGTAGCTGGGCAGAGTGGTGGCCACGTTGTAGGACGGCGGCTTCGGGAACCCTGACTCATCCTTGTAGTCAAAATAAGCTGCACAAAAACAGTGACACAGGAGGTAACTCAGCACTTCCTTAAAAACGCCGTGCTGGGAGCGAGCAGTGTTCCAGGTGACTTCCAACGAGCCCCACTCCCCAGGCTGTTGAAGCTTGTCCCCCCCTCAGCCTTCCATCCATTCCAGCCTCCTGCCATCCCAATGCAGAAACACAGAGCACACAGAAGCACAGGAGCACCTTCTCTGATAGCCAGCAATCCACAGAACACTCACTGAATATGCCTGGCTGTACTTCTGCTTAAAACAACACCACATGCGGTGCCTCTGCTGACTTGGATACTCAGAAATAGTCACGTTTCCAGATCCAAGTGGTTATTAAAGTTATTAGTGACAGGACAGGAGGATGATTCAAAGTCCCATCCTTATGACCAAGTGCTTAGTTATTGAAAAGTGCAGGGAAAGTGAATTCTTTAAACCCTTTTAAGTAACAAATCCTTTAGGGAAGGGGCACAGCATCATCCAAATGCCAAATAATGAGAGGAGAACCACAAATCCTCGCAGCACTTTGATTTTTAACTGTCTTCAATTTACTGAGAACACTGTGAACTGTAACTTGAACGCCCCTTGATGGGATGACATCAGATGAACGCAGCCAAATTGCATCTCCTAAACCACAAATACCAACAGGCTGTGTGGATCAATCTTGACCCTTGCAGCTTGGGAAGGTGCTGCAGTGCCAGCCGTGGATGAGGAGAGCAATCCGTGGCAGCAGAGCAAGCCCAGCCCTCCCCCAGGTGAGAGTACCTGTGCTCTCTGCAGAAATGCTGCTGTAGGGCGGAGGGGCGTCGCTCACCACCGGCACGGCCTCGCCCGGCTCCTCTTCATTCTGCAGCTGAACAGACCCACACACCTCGAGTTAGGGGGGTTCTCAGTGCTCTGACATCACCCCTGCAGCTTTAATTGCACTCAACGGACTCTTCTGGAAGGAGACCATTCTGCAGCACCACAGGACACGGAGCAGCTGCTCAGCCTCCCTCCGAAGCATTCCCACTCGAAATGATCAATCTTCCATCTCAGTTTTAATGTTTTAAAATCCTCTCCTCACACACCTGGACTCCAGGGAAGCACAGCACACAGCTTTCCAGTACCTTTCCATTTCCTTGGCACTCCCTCAGCTCACACTGCTTAGGAGCTGCAGTTGCATCTGTTTTAGTCAAAGAAATACAGTGAGATACCCAACAAAAGGCTCCATTGCTGCCCGTGGCTTTGCTAAGGAAAGGTTTTTTCCATGGATACATTACATAATGAGGCACAGAAGTACGAATGTTGCCATTTCCCTTCAACCTTTCACACTGCATGACTGAAAAGGAGCCGGTTTATTTTGTGCACTGTGCTTCCCACAGGCTCTGTATAAATAACCAGGAGCTATCACAGATCCAGCATCACTCGCACGAGGCAGGTGTGCCATGGCAGCTTTGATCAGGGAAGCAGCAGTACCAGGCCAGAAAGGAGGTTACAGCTGCCATCTCATTTTTCCCTTCCTTCCATTCCTCGTCATCTCAGCAGCAAAAGCACCGAGGTTTTCTGCAGAACAACTCTCCTCAAACAAGCACCTCAGGACTGAAGCACTGGGCAGGAGCCACTGCCCTTGTCTGAAATCATAACTAAACAACGTCTCCTCCAGCTTTCCCTCCTGCAATCCCACACATTTGCTCCTGAAGCCATCCTGGATATTTTGCTTTCTTTCCTTTGGAGAGACATGTTGCCATTCTCCTCAAGCATTTAACACAGGGGGTGGGGGCGCAGGGGGATGTTCTTATCTTACTTGTACGAATTATCAGGGGAAAATAAAACAGCTCAAACTTCCAAATGCAGATCTTGGATGTCCAACTGTTCTGTGGTTTGGAGTTTTATTCATTTTGCTGCTTAAGATCAAAGATCACAGAATCCCAGAATGGTTTGGGTTGGAAGGGACCTTAAAGCCCACTGCATTCCAGCCCCTGCCGTGGGCAGGGACACCTTCCCCTATCCCAGGCTGCTCCAAGCCCCGTCCAACCTGGCCCTGGACACTGCCAGGGATGGAGCAGCCACAGCTTCTCTGTGCCAGTGGAAGTCTATTATCTATACTCTGTTCCAGATCAGACTATATCCCCATCTTCTGTGAAAGTCTTGACTGGGCTTAGCAGATGACAACGAGTGGTTCTGCTGGCAGGTCCAAGGGGTCAGCTGAGAGGGGGAAAAGGGAGGAAACAACACGGGGAAGCACCAGAAAAAAATCAGGAACACTGTCTCCCAGTCCAGCTGCAGCAAAACAGCAGAACACCACAGTCCTGCACACCAGTGCCCCGACAGCTGAAGCTCACTCTGCTCCCCAGGAACATCTTCCAAAAAAAGTAGGTGGGGGAAAAAAAATAAAAAAGGGTGCTGGTCAGCCCCAAGCTTTGTGGATAAGAAGTCCTCACATGACAACACTGAGCCATTTCCTTGAAGAAGGAGAAATCAGTGATCCGGATGAAAATTTAATCCGTGTTCCGGCAGGAGCAGCTCCCAGCACAGCTGTCAGCAGGACACATCCCAACGCTGGTCCCTGGCCAGATGTGAAGCAGAGCAAACAATCGCAGGGAGTGAGGCCCTGGGGGTGGAGGTGGCAGGACCTGCCTCATCTGCAGCTTTACTGAGCCCCGGGGCACTGAGCAGGGACAGGAGGAGCTGCAGCAACTCCCTCCACGGCGAGGCACCTTCCTCTTCTCAAAGCCTTTCCAACAAAAATGCCTCATTTTACAAACCCCATGGAGCTCGGCATCAGAAGTAAATGCAAAATGACTTGAGAAGTAATTGCCTATTAAAATAGGCTTTAAAATTTAAAAAAAAAGAGACGGCATTACTCCAGAAATCCCAAACCACCCTGCACAGAGCACAAGGGGCAATGGAAGGGACAGGAAAACACAGAACCAAACTGCTTGATTCAGTCTCTGCCCAGAGAAGCTGTGGCTGCCCCATCCCTGGAATTGTCCAAGGCCAGGTTGGATGGGGCTTGGAGCACCCTGGGATAATGGAAAGTGTCCCTGCACATGGCAGGGGGTGAAATGACATGATCTTTAGGGTCATCCCAACCCTAACTATTCTGTGATTCTATGATTCTCCCAGCTCTGTAGTTTCTAAATTCTCAGAAAATGCTCCGCCATGCTTATTGTCAGTCTATCCACGAAAATTAAATACTTGTTTTCTCCCTCTGCCTGTGCAGGACCTGGTCTATTAACAGGAGGAAAGGCTCTGTCAGGGGGGAGGAAAGCACCACATGTGACAACACTGGAAGAGATGAAACAAAAGAGGACACAGACAGTGAGTGGAATATTAACTCCTACCACTGGTTATTCTTTCAATAGTAAAAAGAAATACATGTTCTTCCGCCAATGTCATGTGGGAGAAAGCAGCTGCATTCACTGCTGCCTTCAAACATCCCAATTCAGGTAATGGATAATGACACAAAAAATGCAGCTACTTTCTGAAGTTGAGCTCGAGGCTGTAGGAGGTTACAGTTATAGAAAACGTATTTTTCTTCTAATGGACAAGGTACATAAATGCCTTCCAGCCTTTTTAATGATTCCAGGCATCTAAAATTCAACTAAGTGCCTATTAGCAGAGCAGGGAGGGTTCATGTGACAGGAAGAATGACTCATCAGGCCTCGCAGGGCTGCACTGCTGCCCTGGCCTGGCCCAGCTCTCACCTGCCCTGCACAGCTCCAGGTATGGACTCGGCACCCAGGGAATCCCCCCAGGGCTTCAGATCCCAGAGAGACTGGGGAAAGCAGTGTCTGACTTCAGTCTGCTCTGCTGAGGCTGTGGGGTAATTCTTTCCTAGATTCACCGATGGATTTTAGCTTTTCAGGCAAGGTTCTGGTATTCGTGGCATTAAAAAATAAGACAGTCTTTACAGCCATGCATATAGTTACTAAAACAACGGCTTGGCTGGGATCTTTTTGACCAGACTGCTAAACCAACAGAAAGCTGACTGATAAAACACCCAGGGATATTTATTTTCAAAAAAACCCCAGCATCAGAAGCCTGGCACTGAGCAGGACATCACCTCTGGTTGCCACTTGCCCTGACTGAGACCTGTCCCATGTAAATACACAACACGGCAGCATAAAAGTTGAAATCTTCCAAGCTGTTTGGAAATATTTCCATGTAAACTTTGAAGAAAACATTTCCAATAAATATGTTGGTTAATTCTTCCAAACTTCCTAAACTCAGCATATGGGCTGCTGACATAGTTTTGAATCTTTATTTTTTAACTCCCCTTTGCCAAGCTCTGAGGCTGCACATAAATATTCTTTACACTAAATCAGCATCACTACACTAAATCAGCATTACTACAAGCTTGGCCCTAGCAATAGATCACATATCATTCCATATCTTCAGCCTTTTGGAAGTAAATTAAAGTCACTGCCAACTCTGAAAAGGACAGTTATTTTTACTGACTTTTGCATTGCCTAATTAAACATACCCTGATTTAAAATTCTGACTTTAGCCTGATATTGTTGCAAATCCCTATAACTTAATATCAGCTTATTAATCAGCAGGAATAATGATAAGCTACCAGAGAAGCCAACCCACACCCTTCAGCCCTCTCCCTGATGAGCAAATAACTGTTTTCTCCCATAGGCTCTTCCAGCCCACTTCTCCAGAGCAGCGACAGCCCTGAGTGTCTGGCCCAGCTCCTGCACCTGGCACAGGTGTGCTGAGCACCTCTCAGGTGACACATGTGGCAGCAGTGCCAAGCCAGCCCTCCCTGGGGAGATGCTGATGCTCCTGCCCGAGCCTCGCGCTGGGGAACGAGCCCTGAGCAGAGCCCAGCCCCAGGAGTGACCTCCCTACACGTGCCAACCCGAGCATTTCCCCATGGAAAGGGTGCTCAGGCCTTGGCAGGGGCTGCCCAGGGGGGTTTGGAGTGCCCATCCCTGCAGATGTCCAAGGAAGGGCTGGAGGTGGCACTCGGTGCTCTGGGCTGGGGACAAGGTGGGGATGGGGCACAGCTTGGACTCGATGGGCTGGGAAGCTTCTCCAAGTGACTCTGAGATTCTGAGCTACTCCTCCCTTTTAACAAAGGACTGAAAACTGTGCCTCCACTCCCCCTCCCAAAACCCACCTGTTTTTCCTCAGTTGGAGCAGCTCCCTGGCACCCAGTGAGCACACACGGAGCAGGAACCAGCAGCAGCATCCAGCAGAGGGGACGATGGCAACGACCCCGTGAGCCACCAAGGCAAAAACACAAATCAAAACCTATTTCATGTCCATAAAATACAACCTGTGCTCATGAGGGTGTTGTCCTCTGACTCACTGCAGCCAAGGGCCTGACAACACAGAAATGCTCCTCAATCCTGGGAAACAAGCTGGTCTAATTCTCTCATTTCTGTTCAAACACGGAGTTAAGACTGGTCTGGACAGACTGGAAACAAGCACTTGGGCCAGCACAAACCTGTGCCCACACACTGGCCTTAGACTTGAGAGATCAAGGTCTTAAAGGAAAAAGCAGGTTTTAATCTTGGATAGCTGTAATTAAATTTCCCACACTTAAAGCATAAGGTCTTCTCATAATATTTAGAATCAGATTAATATTTTCCTGGACATTAGGGCATCACAGAAAGGATTCTAAACATTTTAAAATGGACTCTTTTTTGAACTGTCATAGTTCTATAGTTGAAGGTTAAGTATCTTCAATGGCAAAAAATCCCACTGTGCCACCATATATCAAATTTGGGATTGGACACCCCTTATTACTGAATTTTTCTCACTAGTCCCAATGACAAAGGATCAGAGTTCACACGCACGCAGAACTTTTGCCCCTTGCTCTCTGTATAGTTACTTCTAAGTCATGATGCCAAACCCACAGAAAAAGGTTCCTCATCTCCTGGAGCACTTAACAACCCAGAGCCCTCAGGGAATGTTCCTACAGCTGCTTCCCGATGGGGTTACTGAGCCCCACCGAACTTTAGTGATGAGAGAAAAGTGACCAAAGAAGCCCAACTCAGAGTTCAACACCACCCTGAGGCCTGAGATAATATTGTATTTAAAAGTTTGCAGGCAAAGCTATTTTCTCCTGCTTTACAAGCTGTGAGATGACACTGGACTGCTGCTGTTTCCTTGCCTTTCCCACATCCTTTGAGTTTTAGGGACAGAAGGTATTTAAATTCTGTAATTACTTTTTCACACAGAATCACTAAACCCTTGCAAACTCACCTGACAGGTACTGTTGCCTACAGAGGTGGATGTTTCAGACGAAAATAACCAGATTTTAATCACCTGAGCACAGCCCAGGCTGGACACAGGGCAGCTTCAGCACAACCTTGGAACAGAGGCTGCACAAACAATTTTACTCTGCAATTTTCCTAATCTTTACTGGGTTTATGTGAATGGCATCTCCCATTCTACTTATAAATAAAATAAATTATATAAATAAATATGCAAACAACCTACTCTGCAACTTTTCTTACCATTCTTATCTTAAGCCAGCACATCTTGCACACTGCAAGGACCTCACTGAGGAAACACTGACATTTCTAACTGCTGACATGAAAAGATTTGGGATGTTCTCATTTTTTAGTTTCAAGCTGTGTGCCCATTTCAGCTGAAAAATTAAATACAAGCTTAAGGTACACACAAGGCAGCAACTGATATCTGCCTCCCTGTTCCACTCCAGCCTCCCCAGATATTAAAGAAGCGTTGTGGTCCTCCATGGACTTAAACTCTATTCCCATTCTATCTCCAACAATGTATTTCTTCTACAGCTTTCACAGAACAAAAAATAAACAAATGGAAAAATCTTTCTTCCTTATTTTTCCCATCGACACCTCCCTTTATGGAATGATTCATGATCCATGTAAACCTTCAACAAGTGGAACAGGAAGAAACAGCACTTAAAAAGGAATATGTATTCATTATTTAACACTCCCACCGTTTCCTAGGTGGGTTTACATTACTCATACACTTCACATATATTTTCAAATGCTCCAAGTGCAAAGCATCCCTGGAAAACACACGTAAATAAACCTGTTAAAGCTAGGCTATTTTTTCCAGAATGGAGGGTAATTTCTATTCCAAGGATGAAATACAGTTCTGCCAACTGAACTCTCAATCCAGGGTTATGCTGGAAAGGCTTTAAGCCCCCTAATCCCGAAACATCCCTGTATAACTTTCCCAAAGGCAGACTGAAATGACAACAGCCTCCCAGTGTCCCTTTTTGGGGACACAGCAGTGTCTGGAATAACAGTACCAGGGCGGGCTGCAGCCCTCCTTCTTCCCAAACCTCTCCATTCGCACCTCCACAAGCACAGCCCCAGCACGTGGCCTGCAGAGGAGGATCCACACCCAGCAGTCTGACCCTGTCCCAGCCCTGCTCCCCATGGCAGGGGTCAGGGAGGCTGAAATCCCTTCTGCAGAGTTTTAGTTTTATTTTACATGGAGCTGCACTTCCTCAGTACGTGAGCTCAGACTCACATCGCCCAAAGGCAGCACTGCAGGCTATTTTTTATCAGATTATCTAATGCCTGAACAAAGCCATGGGCTAGGAAGTTGGCTTTGGAAAATAAATCAGTGCACGCCCCTTGCACACTGCCCATGTTGGTGAATGGACACGGGCTGGGAGTTTGCAGGGAAGAAAGAGGCTGCTGAGGGAGCACAGCCCACGTTCCCACATTCCCACCTTCCCACATCCCACCCGTAGGGCTGAGGAAGGGCTGGGAGAGGAAACACACAGGTCTCAAACTCGGGTATCGAGTTCTGTTGTGCTCAGATCATGGTCATTAACTCTCACCGTTTTTTCCTGAAAATACAGGCACTCAAGGAATCCTGCAAATATTGTACAGGTTCCATAGTGCCCACACCTCACCAGTGCTGCTGCCACACACACATGGATACATCAGGAACCCTTCCCACAGTGAGGGTTACACATCCCTCGCACGCTTGGACAGTCAATAACATTTACCTGTACAGGAACCACCTACCTACATAACCACTTCCACTACTGCATTACCCCATCACCCAAAAAAGTCAAGCTTTAAAATTCCTCCACTGCCTCATAAACCAATAATTTAAAAGATTAAATGAGCTTGTTGTGAATTTCTCCAGGCTACCTCCACTGACTGGGTCCTGTATTCACCTCTAGCCCTTGCAGTTATCACTTCACTATCAGTCTCTCTTCCTTGGCACATGGTATATTCATTATTGTACATTCACACACAGAATAAGTTGCAAAATACGGGGAAAAAATTGACACATTCAATGCTACAGAGACTCTCCCACTCTCTCATCCTCTCTTTATCTAAATCCCAACTGCATCTCGACAGCTTGCAGGGTTTTTGAAGCAACACAAGCATTAGGAGCCAGTTCAGCGATAACACACTTCACAACAGGAGTACCTGGGCTCTGGCAGAGGGTGAGGAAAGAGAAGCAATTTCTAAACATCTGCACAAAAGTAAATACATTTACATGTGAGAATCTGCCTCTCACTCCAGTTAAACCAGTGGCTCCACAGGCCTCCATTATGTGCTTGTCTCTAGCAGTGCAAATCCTCTGGCACAGCCTGGCTCCCTAATCTCTGCACGGCTCCGCAGATGAGTCTGCCCTGGGTCTGCCCGAGGTGTGAGCAGATACAACGCTGAGCTGGCAAACAACAGCTTTACACACCCCTCTCGGAGGAAACCAGGTGTGCATCAGCCAAGTAACACCACGGCAATGGGGTCCTTCAGCGATTCTGTCACCCATCCCCACGGCTCCAGGCGATGGGACATGCTGCAGATCCCTTGGGAAAAGGCATTTGTGAAGACACTTGTTGGGGTCAACACCACCAGCAGGACTCTGCCACGAAAGGCGTTTAGTGCAGAGACCTGGTTATCCGTCCCTAGCGGTGCCCAGAACAACACAAAGAGATCTGTCATTTTAAGTGAGCACATCTGTTTTGCACTGAACAACAACAAAAAAAGCCTAAGTTTTACTCAACTTCCACATTTCCAGTATGTAAAAACACAGAGACCTGCAGCTGTCAGATGAGACAAGTATTCCATCCCATGGGAGGGTGTATCTCGAACTCTGCCGAGCGCGAGCCTATCCACGCTGGGAATGCTACCCAGGAAAAGTCACAACACAGCGATTTCTTGGGAGAACCGCGGCTCAGCAGGAGCGAGCTGTCTGCTGTTTTGAGGGATCTCTCCATCACTTTAAGTATAGAATTCTCCATGTCTGATGTCAGACAGGCGCCTGCCAGAACTGGGTCACACCGGGGGGCCCAGCCGACACCCGGCCCTTCCGTGGGGCCGGTACTGCAGACGAACGAGAGGCAGGAAGAGAAGAACGACCCGAATTCCCGAGGGAGCGCTTTAAGGCCAGCCCCTGGCCTAGGAGGGTTTCAGAGGAGTCCACACGTAAAAGATGGAACAGAACTAACGGTGACCGCGGGACGATGCGGAACGAGGCCGTTCCCTGGGGGGAGTCGGTGGCCGTGGGGGGAAAATGACCGGCGGGGTCAGCGCCCTGCGCCAAGGTCGCCCCGGGACTGGGCAAACCGGCCCCGGACACTCCCGGCCCCGCGACTGGGCAAACACCCGGCCCCAGGACAGAGCAAACACCAGCCCCGGGACTGGGCAAACACCGGCCCCGGGCACACCCGGCCCCGAGNCGCTGCGGGCTCCGCTCGCTCCCGCCCTCCCCGTCACGCTCGGCCGCGCCGCCTCCCGCCCCGCCCGCCGCCGGAGCCGCCCCGGGCCGCGGCCAGCGTTCTTGGAGCGGGCACGGAATCACAGAACCTCCGAGGCTGCGAGACACCTCCGACACCAGCGAGTCCAAGCTGTGCCCGACGCCCACCTTGTCCCCAGCCCAGAGCACCGAGTGCCACCTCCAGGAATTCCTTGGGCACCTCCAGGGATGGGCACTCCAAACCTCCCTGGGCAGTTCCAAGGCCTGAGCACCCTTTCCATGGGGAGATTCCTGCTGCTGTCCACCCTGAGGCTCCCCTGGCCCAGCCTGAGGCCGTTCCCTCTCCTCCTGTCCCTGTTCCTGGGAGCAGAACCCGCCCCCCCCAGTGTCCCCTCCTGTCAGGGAGGTGTGCAGAGCCACAAGGTCCCCCTGAGCCTCCTTTGCTCCAGGCTGAGCCCCTTTCCAGCTCCCTCAGCCGCTCCTGGGGCTCCAGCCCCTTCCCCAGCTCCATGCCCTTCTCTGGCCACACTCCAGTCCCTCAATGTCTCTCACCATGAGGGGCACACAGCTGGACACAGCACTCGAGGTGCTTCATCAGTGCCAGCACAAGGGANCTGTTCCTGGGAGCAGAACCCGACACCCCCAGTGTCCCCTCCTGTCAGGGAGTTGTGCAGAGCCACAAGGTCCCCCTGAGCCTCCTTTGCTCCAGGCTGAGCCCCTTTCCAGCTCCCTCAGCCGCTCCTGGGGCTCCAGCCCCTTCCCCAGCTCCATGCCCTTCTCTGGCCACACTCCAGTCCCTCAATGTCTCTCACCATGAGGGGCACACAGCTGGACACAGCACTCGAGGTGCTTCATCAGTGCCAGCACAAGGGACAGTCCCTGCCCTGGTCCTGTTGGCCACACGATTGCTGATACAGGCCAGGTGCCGCTGGCTTCTTGCCCTCCTTCATGTTCAGCTGCTGTCAACCAGCACCCCCTTGTCCTTCTCTGCTGGGCTGGTTTCCAACCAGGGCAGCTCCACTGGGGCTGGTGGGTGCCCAGAACCAGCCCGGAGCCAGCCCGGCTGTGTGTGGGGACCCAGTGTGCCACTGCCTGTGGGAATGCTGAGAGCCAGCAGCACGCCCCCGGCACCACTGGGGCTGCAGCAGTGACCCCGCAAGCTCTGTGCGCTACATATAATGTACATTGTGGAACTGAAGTATAATTTTCAGAGTGGAAGCTCCCACAGGATGTGTTAGTGAAACCTAGAGAGTAAGGAAATTGATGTAAAGCCATGCTGACAAACAACGCTGCCTCAGCAGGGACACACCAGAGCCAGCACTGAGAAACCAGCCTCGTCTGAGCCACGCTGACCAAGCCTGGGTCACGCGTGACCCCACCCATCCCTGTCCCACTACGAGGGCAGGGAACAAGCCAGCGACCGCTGCACCAAACATGAGGTGTTGGCCAACTCCTCCGACAGCACCATCAGCTCTTCCATATCCACAGGGAGCAGATGGTGTTGAGCTCCTTCCTTCCAAAAGGAGCACGTGTAGGAAACCACGCAGTGAGAGAAGTTCGTTTATTCTGAGTTCTTCAGTGTTACATTGGCCAAAAGACTTCTCAGCTTGTGTAACACTTGTTTTCTACATGCGCGGTTCAGCTCTAGTCAGGCTTGCACAAAATTACCCACATCAATCCCTAAGGTGGATGAGATTTAAATATATCAGCTTTAGGATGGGGAAGGCTGAATCAGCCCCGCTGGGATTCCAAACTGCAAATTCAGAGGGTTGCAAGCATTGAAGCCTGAGGACATGGTTTTGAACTGCACACTCAGTCATAAATACAGGCCTCATGCTCATTATTCTGTACCATAATCAGCGTGGATTCTTTTCTCTCTGTGTTTTGCCTGTGAGGGGAAGGGAGTTCATCGATGTCTTAGAGAGATGAATGAACACCCCAGTTCTCATGCTGAAGGAGAGGCAGGAACCGTGAAGGATTTTAGCCATGAATAACCTCAAAGAATGACTCCTGAGAAATGCTGGAGACACAAGAACAAGGCAGGGCTCTTTCAACACAGGTGCTTTTGAAGGAGCTGGAACAAGAGCTGCAGGCACTGACAGACTCTGGTTTCACCTTTCCACAAGATTCACAATTTGCACTGAGAATTTCCCTGCAGTGAGGAGCTGTCCTGATGACATGCATGGATTTACTCACTGCTGAGGTGGGATTACATCCCTAAGTAAGGCTGTAGCAGCAGTGGTAATTAGCTGCACAGTGATTGACTTGGACAACACAGAGACTAAAATAAGATGCAACCTGTGCACGTCCTCAGGGAAGATGCTGGAATGTATCCTGGAAAAATGGTGAAACCATTTGTGTCAAAGCCATTTTGGGGCCAGTGAAGGCTAATCACGGCCTAATTAGTCCATCTAGTCTGGGCATGACTGACTCTGGAGGGGTAAGAGCAATTTCTTCCAGCTGCTCTCCCTGTATTTATTCTGTTTTCTTAGGTGGGGAAGCTCGGTAGAAAGATGATCCTGTGGTTACAGCACATGACTGGTTCTGCTTTCATTTCCCAAGTGGTTTGAGGCAAATCACTTCATGCCTCTGTGTTTTCTGACTTTCTCTCCAGTACAAAATGTCTTTTCTCCCAAGAGACACTTGAAGCTTGAAGTCATTGATTTTAGTGACTTCCGTACGGGATGTGCTGTGAAAGTATTTGAAAGCAATTGAAAGTATGACAGAATTGCAGTGGAGTGAGTCCTCTGGAATCTTGGAGCTGTACATGTGTTTCTTTAATTATTGTGTACAACTGAGCAATAAAGGGAACACTTTTAATCTGCACTTTGTAATAAATATTGAACACTAAAAGCTAAATAATAAACCTCAAAAGCAGGGTGTGTAAGCTAAACTACTAAGAACTGAGCAGGACATTAAAACTAGATCTTTCTTCTAACCTTTTAGTGCTAAATTACCCAATTAAAAAAAAAAACCAAACCAAAATCAAAATGTTCACGTGGCAAAAACTTTTTCATCATCAACTCGAAAGTACTCCTGTGTCCCTGGAGGCAGAGATACTTAATGTGCAAGAATTGGATTCACAGGGTTTGAATGTACATAGATGTCATTTCCCACTGTGGAATAACATCCTGAATTAGAGTTGTATAATTAAGGTGGAGAGATTTGTTAAGGATTAATAAATGCTGTCTAACAGATGCTCTTCCCCAAAACATCACTTGGCCATGAAGACTTTGTGCTTGGGACTGTCTTGTATTTGAATCATCTTTGAGCTTTTTGCCCAAAAAAGCCAAGCTGTGGCTGGCCCATCCCTGGAAGTGCCCAAAGCCAGGTTGGATGGGGCTTGGAGCCACCTGGGATGGTGGAAAGTGCCCTGCTCATGGCAGGCGGTGGGACTGGATGATCTTAAGTTCCCTTCCTACCCAAACCATTCTGTGACTCTGCAACAGCCCCTGCCCAAAGAAGCTGCCCCACTGCCTTGGAAGCAGCAGGTTCTGCAGGTGTGGGCTCTCTATGGGGTTTTGGACATGCAGGCAGCTGCAATTTCGGTGTTTGTTGCAACAACAAAAGCCACTCGGTCACGCCAGGTCTGCTGGAACGAGGAGAGCCCCAGCAAGCACAGCCACACGTCCCGCAGCTCGTGCAGAGCGGGGTGGAAGCACTGCCTTGTTCACTGGTGTGGAAAATTACACCCCAATAAGCCACGAGTATTGTGAGGAGGAGGAATGAAAACAACAGTAGCATTGAGTTGGAAGACTTTCCCAGTGGGAGTTCTCTTCTCCTGAAAGCCAGCAGCAGAACTGAGGGGCAGACATGGAGTGATGCAGTGAGTTGTGCTGGATGGTGCACGGAGCAAGGCAGGGCTGAGCTCCAAATTGCCTCCACATAGCACAGCCAGCTCGGTCCAGCCTGACTTTAGGGGCCCCAACTCACTGATTTCACCAATGTCCTTTGTTGCTCTGTTATTTCTTCAGCCTACTGGAGAAATCACAATTAACCAATGGTTAATTTAACCTTGCTATCCAGATTAAATCCCTTACTGCTTAGGCTGGCAGTTTTGAACCTGGTGAGGAGCGAAGTCCTGACAGCTTTGCCATGGGAACCTCACCCAAAAAACAGGAAGGGATTGGCATGGGTGCTCTCCAGAGCTGCCTGTTCATGCATTGCCCTACACATTGGCTTGTTGTGACCCCAAAAATATCCTAACTAAGATTTGGGTGCTGCTGGGAGAGCTAAGATGTGAGTGAGGCTAGCAGGAAAGAGCAGCTCCCCTCCAGATCTATTATTTCTCCTTTTCTTATAAACTGGGGTCAGAACGTAAATGGAACATGCTGGAGCAGGAAGAGGTGACTGATGGTGGATATTAAAAAGACTCTTTAATTACAGGATTTGGAGAGGGGATTCTTCATGGACATAATTTTTTAATTGTTGCTTTTTCGGGAGAAGAATCCCAGTGCTCCCAAGCAGTTCCCAATAGCAAAAGCCCTGGTCTCTGAGCACTGCTGACTCTGATCCCTTCAAGATGGGGCAAAAGAAAATGCTGTGCTTGTTAGAGCTCCCCCATTAAACTTCAACTTCTCCTGAAGAGAAGTGTTTGCTTCCTTCCATCTGCTGCTTTTGCAAGGAAGGAAAATCAGCCTGTTCAGACACCAGGAAGTTCTTCAGCATGGGAACAGCTCGCTGTAAATGCAGGAACAATAACGGGCAGAAATTATCATACCTAAAAATACCCTGCATGCGAGTCACACGCATAAGCCAGCCCCGGAGCAGCTCGGAGGAACGCGGGGTGGATGGAGCGTGTGGATCCGCGGGATGTGCTGGGTGTGGGCAGCGCGGGGGCACCTGCTCTGCTGCAGCTTTTGCTCTCACCAAAACATGGTTTGCTTTTAAAGGGAGCCGTCGGCTCCTCCTGCATCTCTGTGCACTGCAGCTGCCCGAGCCACTCGCAGGGGAGATGAAAGACAGACCCTGTGCAGCCAGAGCCCTCCAACACTTGGATTCCCCGCTTTCGAACCCATCCCCACAAGGGCGCTGTGTGAGCAGCTGGGAGGGCTGCAAGGCCGATCCCAAAGGCAGCAGCTCTCCACACCTCCCGGGAGACCCAGGGCAGGTGAGGTGGGAGGCAGGGGATGGGGTGACGCTGTCCACAGGCAGCTCTGAGGGCAGACAAAGCCCACAGCTCGCAAGTCACCCCGGCTGTTGCCCTAGAGCTCACCGCCGAGGGAAGTGCGTGGTGTCTCCTGCAATCAATTCCTACGCGGGCTGTGCCTCCAGTATTTGCTTTTCCGAAATCTCCGAGCGCTGGCCGCGTTTCCGTGGTAACGCCGAGCGATCCGATGAGGGCTCTTTGCGGAGTGGCGGTGCCGGTGCTCTCTCCCTGCCGAGCCCTGCAGCAGTTTTGGCTTTGCACACCACAAGCTGCGGTTGTGCCACAATAGGGGTGATGTGGGAACTCCCAGGTGTGTGTGCAGGTCAGGTGGGCGCTCACCAGGTGTCCTTCGTGCCGGCAGCACCTGGAGAAAGGACTGAAGCAGCTCCAGGATGGAAAGGGTCCCGACCTCAGCCAGGTCCCCATCCCCTCCATCCCAACGGGGGCACAGCCGCCGGTGAGCCCAGCACCTCGGTCCTGTGCCTCTGAACCCTCCGATGCCGTGATTCCTGCCAGTGTCCGTGGAACCCATGCGTCTGTCACACCGAAATGGCCCCGATGCGACAAGTGAAGAGCTGTGTCCCCCAGAGCCAGAGCCCAGGCTGCCCTGCCCTGCGGGAGAGCCGGGAATGCCGCTGCTGCCAGCTCCTCACCCAACACCAGCCACAGAGAGACCTGCCCGTGGGCTGACTGCTCATGGAAACACATGGCCATGGAATTTATTCAGCCTCTGTGGCCTAAAACTCTTCCCGTGTCTGCCCGCAGCCGTCCGGCTACAGCCTGCCACACCCATCATTCCCCGTCCCAATGCAAACCAAGGGCTCTCCAGGATGAGACAATACCGGGAGCACTGATTCTAGCCAGGTCATTTAAATTATTAAAATGAGAAGGAACTGCATGGGCTGGATCCCAGGAAAGCAATTTGTAGCTCATTCTTCCGATGAAATTGAAAATCGGTCTAACTCTGAAGTAAGAGCTTTGCATCCCAGCAATGAACCAAGCCTGTGCAAGCAGAGGTCGGGCACATTTTCATGAGAGCTTGAAGGCAGCTGGAGCAACAGCAGAAAGGTGCTTTGTGGATACCACTGAGCCAGGAGCAGCAAGGACAGACAGAAATCAAGGTCTCTCCATCCCCCAGAACGACCCCAACATGCCTCAAAGTGAGTCCCTACAGAACAGTTCAAGCGTGAGAGCAGCTGGTTCTGGTGAGACAAGGCTGGGAGCTTCGCTTTAGGGCTGAAAAGCTGAAGGACAGAGTCGGGTGGATCCCTGCTGTGATGGTGACACTGCGGCAGAACCATACGGAGATATTTATGGCCGCTTTAATGTATTTGGGGGAAACATTGCTTCCCACAGCTTTGCCTGGACAACAGGCGCACTAGCAGTGTGGGTGACTGATTGACCCGAGCAGCCGCAGCGCATCACTCCCGGCTGCACGCAGCCGTTCCGGGCGCTCTGACCCCGAGCCGCGGCCCTGCCGTGCTCCGGGCACTCACTCTGCCCCCGAGCCGCGGCGCTGCCGTGCTCCGGGCACTCTGACCCCGAGCCGCAGCCCTGCCGTGCTCCGGGCACTCACTCTGCCCCCGAGCCGCGGCGCTGCCGTGCTCCGGGCACTCTGACCCCGAGCCGCAGCCCTGCCGTGCTCCGGGCACTCACTCTGCCCCCGAGCCGCGGCGCTGCCGTGCTCCGGGCACTCTGACCCCGAGCCGCGGCCCTGCCGTGGTCCCGCCCGCGGGGCCGGGCCCGGCGCTCTCCGCCCACCCACGGGACCGGCCCGGGCGGCGCTTCCCGGCCCGCGGAAGTGATCCCGGGCAGGGGCGAGCCGGGAGGAAGGGGCGATTTGGGACAGAGGTGGGCGCCGGAGGAAGCGGCGATCGCGGGCAGAGGCGATCCGGGAGGAGGCGGCGGTCCCCGGCGAAGGCGATCCCCGGAGGCAGCGGCGGTGCCGGGCGGCCCCACCATGAAGCTCATCATCCTGGAGAATTACTCTCAGGCCAGCGAGTGGGCGGCCAAGTACATCCGCAACCGCATCGTGCAGTTCGGGCCCGGCCCCGGGCGCTTCTTCACGCTGGGGCTGCCCACAGGTGGGTGGGTGCCGGGGGCGGGCGCGGGGCCGGGGCCCAGCGCGGGCCCTGCCCCGGCTGAGGCGGCCGCTCCCCGCAGGCAGCACCCCCCTGGGCTGCTACCGCAAACTGGTGGAGTATTACCGCAATGGGGACCTCTCCTTCAAGTACGTGAAGACCTTCAACATGGACGAGTACGTGGGTGAGTGCCGCAGCCACCTGTCCTGTCACCTTTGTCCCTGCCCTAAAGGGAGCTGCTGACCCTTTACCCCCGGCAGAGCCTGGCGGTGCCTGAAATCCGCCTGTCCAGGTAAGAGGGACAACATTTCACAGAGTCACAGCATCAGTTAGGATGGAAAAGGCCTCTGAGATCATCGAGTCCAACCTATGACCCCACACCGCTGTGTCCACTGAGTGCCACGTCCAGTTTTTCCTTAAACACCTCCAGGGAATTAGCAAAGGGAGACAATTTGAAAACCTATGGAAGAAATTTGAAATTTTTCCATAAGTTTGAAAATGTATGGACAAAACTGGATACTGGGTGTTGCCCAGTATTGCACACACTATTACAGACACTGCTGTATTTTAGCTGCACTCAGGAACTGACTAGGTAAGGAGCAGCTTATCGCTGCAGGCTCAGCGTGCAGCGTTAACTTCCACCTTTGCTCTGGGATTATACAGGTCCCTTACAAGGGCCAGTGTGTTCCCTGAGTGCCCTCTGGTATCTCCTGCTGAGATAGCAAAGGACTGTCATTTCTGAAGTCATGGTGAAACAGTCTCCTCAGAAGAAAGAAAGATCCAAAGGTGAAAAACATACAGGCTAAATATTTGCTAATGCTGTTTTATCCTGGTCAAGAGGGGGTTTTTTTCTGTGAATAATCCCAATCAAGCAGCATTAGGGAATAAGCAGTCCAGTGTGGGTTTACAGCATTCAAGGGGGGTAAATACACAGTAATTATATAATAATTATTTCCCAGGCTTCTGCACAGTTTTTTAATCATTCTTGCTAATATGAAATGGGAAAAAGGCTGAAAAGATGCTGACAGATGAGGCACAGTACACACCTGCTTTTTGAACATCTGTTTTATGTTCGTATGGGCACATGTCTTACAGGAGCTGATTTTAATTCTGCTATTTAGGGAAATAAAACCAACTCTGAAAGCTGAGGGCATGACAAAGGACAGAGAGGGCAGTGCTGTGTCACCAAAGCCTCTGCAAGGGTATGGAAGTGCTTTGTTACGGGTGATATTGATCCAGTTGGCCTCAGTCCTGCGTGTTCTGTTACCAGGTCTCCCGAGGGATCACCCAGAAAGTTACCATTCCTTCATGTGGAATAACCTCTTCAAGCACATTGACATCTCACCAGAAAACGTCCACATCTTGGATGGAAATGCCCCTGATCTCCAGGCAGAGTGTGACGCGTTCGAGGAGAAGATCAAAGCAGCTGGAGGCATCGAGCTCTTTGTCGGAGGTGAGAACCTGAGAGCAGCGGCCTCTAAACCCTGTCCCAAAGCTGTGCCTGTCCTCGCCAGCTCTCACTTACTGTCAGGGTTGTTCATTTGCAGTGAAAGCCACCCCACAGTCCATGGCCCTGGGCACTGCTGTGTCCTGGCAGCCTTGTCTCCCAATGTACCAGTCCCAGCTTTAAGTCTTTCAGTGCAGTCAGTGAATTGTTCAGGAAATGTTAGCAGGAGAAATGGGAAGGGCTAGAATTGTACAAATATGAAGTGTTTATCAATTGTCAGTGCCGACAGGAAACTGCTAGGAGTAGCTTTTCCCACACAAGCTCTTCCCATCAGTTTGCCATAAGGTTCTGCCACCTACTTTGCTTTATTGTTGTCCCAGCGCAATCAGGGAATTGTCTGGTGGCTTCTGAGGGGGCTTTTGCTGTCATTCCTACCAGACACAAATGTGAGCTGGAGCAGAGGAATTGCAGGGGTTTTTCTCAGCTCTGTGTTCCCAGGAACACTGCCTGTCCTCACAGGAGAGCTGCTGGCTCTGCTCCCACAGCTGACCCTCTGCTCACACTGTCCCCGTCCCAGGTATCGGCCCCGACGGTCACATCGCCTTCAACGAGCCAGGATCCAGTTTGGTGTCCAGGACACGAGTGAAGACCTTGGCCATGGACACCATACTGGCCAATGCCAGGTTCTTTGATGGTGACCTCTCCAAAGTGCCCACCATGGCTTTGACAGTCGGAGTAGGTACTGTCATGGATGCCAGAGAGGTGAGGAAAAAAGCAGTGGCTTCCTGCAGTCCGTCTGGAGCAGCCAAAAGTGATCCTGTTATGGAGCAGCCATGTGTCCTGCTGGTGTAGGGTATTCCTGCCACAGAATGCCTGATCCTCCTGTCCTCGTGCATCCTGCAACACCATGGAAAGGCTCCTGCTCCATCTCTGCTGGCACTTGTGTTTGTGTAACCCTGCAGCAGGTGTTCCCCACAGGGAGCCAGGAAGGTTTGGGAGGGTGTCTTTGGTTAGGAATCTCACCTGGAGAGTAACTGCAGGAATCACATTGAGTTGATGTCACACCAGCAGGTCATGAAAACTGTGTAGGACCACTTTTACTGGAGTCTTCCTTGATCTACACTTGTTAAATCTCAGTGTAGAGGTGCCCAAAGGATCATTCTAGTGACCCACCAGGCTGTGATTTCATTGCGAGCTGAAGCCACCAGAGCAGCAGCACAGAGAAGTGGCTGTGGGGAGGGCAACAGGGGTGTCCCCATTCTCAGCTTGGCAGGGGGTGTTTGGGCTCTCCCTGACCCCCTGTGCCAGGCCCTGACTGCCCCTCTCTGTGTCTGGGGGTGCAGGTGATGATCCTGATCACAGGAGCCCACAAAGCCTTTGCTTTGTACAAAGCCATCGAGGACGGAGTCAACCACATGTGGACGGTGTCGGCCTTCCAGCAGCACCCCAACACCGTGTTCGTGTGCGACGAGGACGCCACGCTGGAGCTCAAAGTCAAAACGGTGAAATACTTCAAAGGTGAATGTTTGACCAGGCCAGGCAGCTGTTCTGTTACATTTTTAGGAGCCACGAGCCATGCTTGGCAGAGACATGGCTGTGTACTCAACTCCCGAAGGAGTATATTCCTTAATTATACCACAGTAGTGCAAGTGTGAAGGTCAATGCTTAATGCTTGGTGTGGGAGCCAAGGCACAAGGACACCAGTAATGCCTAATTCCATTGGCATCCAATAAATGAGAATTTCCTTTATTATGTCTACTTAAATTGTCTTTTGACTCTCTCCATCAGGTTTAATGCTGGTTCACAACAAGCTCGTGGAGCCCTTGTACAGCATGAAGGAGACGGGAGCAGAGATGAGCCAGTCCAAGAAGCCATACAGTGATTAATGTGCTGGGGCACTGCTGAAACAGCTGCTGGAAACAGCTGGGAGAAAAGGGAATTGCTGCAGAAACTGATCTCATATTTGTACTTAAATTAGCAGAATGATCATATGGTTCCCTCTCCATTAAAGAGACAGATGCCAAACACCTGCCTTAATTAACCAAAGGAGGATGGGATCCAGTGTTCTGTGTTCCACAAACTTCTGCCACCACCTCATTCTCTGAAGGAAATGAAGAATTGAGTTGTTTGATCTGTGAACTGACTGTAATCGTGGACTGAAGGCTGCAGAACTGAAATGTGAGGATAGATGAAAGTACCATGTTGCAGAAACAAGTGGGTGATCACTTTGGGGTGTATTCCTTGCAGTTAGGACAAGTACCTCATGTTACTCCTCCTCCATGAAACCCCCATTCATTAGAATCCTGGAAAATAGGACTGTCCAGCTGGAGAAGGGAAAGCTCAGAGCAGCACCTGCAGCCATGAGAGGGCAGCAAGAAGATGGAACCGGGGGGAAGATGAGAAGGGACAGTGGGGCCTGAGTGGAGACACGATGCTCACACTGCAGAGGATAAAACCCCACTGTGGGAACAGCTGAGCCATGGGACAGGATCCCCAGGGCTGTGCAGGCTCTCTCCTTAGGAGGTTGCCAAGACCTGCCTGGATAAAGCCCTGGCTGAGCCGCCTTTGAGCCACATGCTGGACTTGAGACCCCTCAGCAGAAGAGGCTGCAGCAGCATCCCCCACACGGGCTCCATGGTGCAGCTCAGGCACCTGAGGATGTCACTGTTGTCACACACAAAGCCCTTGTTCACATTCAGACCCAGGTATGATTTGCTATGCCTGGTGCTCTCTCTACTCCAGAATTTTCCATTTTTCTGAGGAAATGCCAAACAAGCCCCAAAGGAAACACTCTGTTCCTACTGGCTTCAGCCTCTGTTTAATTACAGACACCGCACACAGGTGGACAACAGCCAAGACCCTACCAATTCTGAAATGTGACTCCTGGGATTTCCATCCAGTGCTGTCACATGAGGGACAACATTTATTTTCTTTGTACAGAAAGAACTTTTGTAAGCTGTTGATCTGTAATGCAACTTTCTACACTAAATGTCTTTAATTTTTTTAAATGGTGACATTGACTGTGTCTAGTGCTCAGTCTCACTGTGCTCACGGTACCACAGCTGTCCTGGAGGCACTTTGGAGGGAAGAGCTCCTGCTGCTCCCCACTTCCTTGCCCAGTGTTTGCTGGCAGGTGTTTCTCTGAGGGAAAAGCAGGGCCCTCTGGATGGGAGGGCACTTTGCATCCATGGAAGTCCCAAATTCCATGAGCAGAACACATCCCATGCCAGCTCCAGGTGGGAGCTCTGGGCTGTCCTATTCCCAGGAGCACCTGGACACACCTGTGCTGCCAAATCCATGCCAGAAGGAAGACAAACGGGGACACAACTGTGTTTACCATCTTAAAGTGAATTTAGTGCATGTGAAAGGTGCAGGAATTACAACTCAAACCATACACAATGTACACTTTTCCTACACACTGACCTAGAGCTTAAACTGAGGTGAGATTTGCTCTTCATCTTTTTAATCTCTGCCAGTTCCAACAGTGCAGGCTCCTCCTCTGCAGAGGGAACTGAAGCATCACTCGTTTTGGCCACATGTCTCAGGATAAATTTATTATCTCTCAGTCAGAACTGAGTGAGCTGTGATCACTCTGAGTTCCTGAGGAGTCTCGGCTCCAGAGCTTTCCATCCAGGCCCTACTGCTTTTGAACACAGCACATGCAGCTTTAGTTTCCAAATAAACTTCTAGACTGTTCTGCAAGTGGAAAAACTTGTAAAAAATCGGTGGTTCCCTCCAGTAATCACCTTCATACTCTCAAAGCCACTTGCTGAGATTTTAGGGGAAACAATTTGGTTTCTGAAATAATTTGAAGTGCAAAACCAGTGGAAATAAAGGATATCTAGTCCAGAAGCAAAAGTATCAACTCTCAAATTTCTTATATGAAGAGTTAGTAAAAAATAAATTACTTTATCAACTGAGAACACAAGGTAATTGTCAGTATCTTGAAGAATCCGAGTTCATCTCTTCCTGATACTTTTCACCCTCTCACTGGTCACATCCTCAGTTCACTGCCTTGGCACTCGTCCCTGCCAAAACAAGGACAGGCAATGTGAGGGAATCCAGCAGCAACACTGGGAGTCACCAGCCTCACAGAAGTCCCTGGAAATGGCTGTTGGTCACTTTGTGCCCAAGCTCTCAGGGATGCAAAGGCTCAGGCACAGCAGCCAGCGAGAAGGGTTGGGGATAATCAGCTTTAATGTCATTAGAAAGTACCAGTGACAGAGCCAGGAGCTGCTTTTCAGAGAAGCACATCAGGAAATTCATAAAAGCAACAAACTTTGTTGCTGAACACAGAAGAAATTTTCTGTATTGTATCAGAAAACTCCCCCAGTCCAAGCAGCTTCAGAGAGAGCACTACAGCTCCACCAAACCACCCCAAACCCCACAATATTCATGATCCAAGAGTCTCCAAGGGTCAGTCTCCCTAAAGGAAACTCCCAAATACTTCCAGGATTTGAGGCTCTGGTTTGGCTGTTGGCTTTTAAAAAAGGGGCACTTCTTAGTATATATTTTCCCAATGGTTTTCCAATTTCTGACTTCTTTAATAATGGACATGTTTGTTTGGGCATTCCATGATGATCCTGATCCCAGGATAGGGAAAAGTCTCCTTTGGTTTTGGCAACAGGCTCTGAGGTGTGAGTGTCCTGCAGTGCAGGGCAGTTACCACTCTTCTATCACACAACGGAAGTGAAAAGCAAACAAAGGGCACACAAAAAGCATCTGCCTCTGGTTTGTTCACCTCTTGGTGCTGGAGGAAGCTACTGATCATCATCTTCCACTCCCCAGAACTCCCCATCATCAATGTGCATGGCTTGAAACAATCTGCAAGACAGAAAATCAGTGATACCAGGGCATAAAAGAAGTCAGGTATGTTTAAAAAAGTATCACTCTAAATGCAACAAAAGTACAAAAGCAGCAAGTTCCCCTGGTTTTTTCAGTACCACAAACCACCATCCCTGCCGTGGGGAATACACGAGGCTGAGAGGCTGCCATTGCCACCCCCCTGTGACCTGCCTGTCACCTGTCCCACAGCAGCACCTCTGTCCCTTCGCTCTTCCCCAAGGGAACGTGAGGCAAATCTGCAGCTCCTTAAAGCAGCTCTTCCCCAAACCCTCGAGCTGCACCTCAGCACTGGAAGGCAAACACTTCCCTGCAGGCTGTGGCAGCACAGAAAGGGTGAGGTCATCACCTGACCAAAAAAACCAGGAAAGGCTCAGAAGACTCCTCCAGAATTCTGAAACCAAAGTTTTTAAAAAGCAAAACCATATTCTGAATCACTCCTGATTTTTACTGTTAGTGCAAATATTTGAGAGGAGAAACTGTGTCTTAAACTGTAGCTACAAATTTGAGGTAAGAGCATGGGAGAGACTGTAAGGAAAAGCAGAAAATAGGAGTTCCAGCAGTGGAGGAGGTCCCTGAAGCACTGACCTGTTGAAGCAGGGCGAGGAGGGGTCGTTGAAGTGCCGGTAGGGGTTGGCCCGGGACAGGGAGCCCATGCAGAGCCAGCAGAAGTACTGCATGCACCCTGTGCAGGTCATCTTGTTACAGCCATCCAGTTTCTGGGGGAAAAACCAAGAAATGGTGACAACAGAACCCTACTGTGGCAGGCTTCAGCCCCTCCCTGCCAACAGCCCTCAGAACCACAGCAGCCAGTGAACACATCCCGCCCTGGCTCCACCACACACTGATGTTTTCACTGGGAGCTGGAATCCCAGCACTGGAAATCGGTTATAGTTCTAAAAATACTGGAAATTAATATTTTTCTGAAGCTGCATCTATTTCCTGGATCTAGTGTGAACCAGAGGTAGCCTGAAACACCTGGAAAACAAAAGGATTCATACAGATCCAGAGTCGACCTGGATCTGTTTGGTGTGGGAGCCTGACCACCAGTCACTGTTTGTACTCCAGTCCTTGGGATCCACAAACATCACCTCACCTCCTTTTCCATGTCCCACAGACAGAAATGGAAAGTTCTCTCAGTATTTCCTAGAGATTTCCCCTCCCTGGAGGCTTCAACACACCCAGAACTGCCTCCTTGGGGGTTATCTTCTGTTCCATGATTCCCCAGCCTTTCCCTCCACACTCACCTCGATGTGGGTCCCACAGCAAGGACAAGACTTGGAGTTCTTTTCCAGCCATTCCTTACTCTCCATCTCCTCCAGGGCTTTCTGAATCACTCTCTTGCCATAGCGTTGTTCCAAAAATCTTTTGTTTGTCTCATCTGCTTCTAAATATTCGTTCCTCAAATCCATTAATTTCTCTGGGAGGCAATATCAAACCAAACCAGACAGCTTTTGTAAGATATTAGACACAGAAGTCCAGCTAATTGCAGCATAAAGATTCTCAAAGAAAACTAACATTATTAATTAAAAGCAAGAAAACCATTAGAATACATAAGATGATAATATTAAAACCACTCTGCCCCAAAATTCAGCAGTTTTACGCTTTTATTATAAAAGAGATCTGTTGATGGAATTAAAACAATGTAAAATAAACTAAAAGTGGAAATGTTTTTCTGACTATAATTTAATGAAATTCTGTCACAGGATTTTGAGGCCAGACAGAGAGAAGCCTCCACGTGATTCCAGTATCAACTCTGACAATACAAAGTAGTGAAAATATAAAGTAATTCTTCCCTTGCTACAGCCTCTCAGCATTCGACAATCAGCAGTTTAGGGAGCTCCTGAGCTGAGCAGTGTCACCAAAGGAATATTTAATTGCCAGCAACAGCCCTCTTCAAATGAATGTGCCTTTCAGAAAGCTCAGGGTGAGGAGTTCCCTTGCTCAGCTCTGGACTTTTGCATCCACGATGTAGCTGTGTCTGGGTGTGACTGTGGAGCCCGGGGGGAGGTGACTCACCCGCAGTGACCTTGCAGGGGGACATGCCGTGGTAAGTCATCTTGCAGAGGGTGCAGAAGGCGTAGTTGCAGCAGGAGCAGATGCCCATGGTGCAGCCAGGCTCCTGCATCACGGGGGTCTGGCAGCCGGGCCGGGGGCAATAAACCACGTCAGCCATCAGGTCCAGGCTGGACTGCAGCAGCAGGCGGTCGTAGCGGGCAAACAGCTCCTCCCCAACCAGCTCCTTCACCTGCAAACACAGCCAGGCGCCGGGAAGAAATCCTTTACCCAGATGTACTGAGGCCCTGGCACACATTTCCCAGAGAAGCTGTGGCTGCCCCTGGATCCCTGGCAGTGTCCAAGGCCAGGCTGGACGGGGCTTGGAGCAGCCTGGGACAGTGGGAGGTGTCCCTGCCCATGGCAGGGGGTGGGAGTGGATGGGTTCTAAGGTCCCTTCCAACCCAAACCAGTCTGGCATTCTCTGATTCCTTGCACCTGTAATCCTGAGCCTGCTGCAGCAACGAACAGCAAGTCAGTGAAAAGGTACCTACAGCTGGGATGAAAGCACTTTAGATTCTCCAACAGCTCACAGGGGGTCAGGATCTGCTCCCAGGGAACAGGGACAGGAGGAGAGGGAACGGCCTCAGGCTGGGCCAGGGGAGGCTCAGGTTGGACGCCAGCAGGAATTTCCCCATGGAAAGGGTGCTCAGGCCTTGGCAGGGGCTGCCCAGGGAGGTTTGGAGTCCCCATCCCTGGAGGTGTCCAAGGATGTGGCACTTCATGACATGGTTTAGTGAGGCTGAACTTGGTGATCCTAGAGGTCTTTTCTGACCTAAATGACTCAGTGATTGCCAGTGCCCACCCTGCAGAGCCACAGCCTGGCCCTGAACTCGGGGTAGGTTACAGAGCTCCACAGCCCCTGTGCACGAGTTACCTGGCCTGGAGTGGCGACCGAAGAACACTTGGGCTCGGGGCAGTTGAGGCAGTGCACCTGTCCATCCCTGATCTGGATCTCAAAGTAGTCCTTCAGGCAGGCTTTGCAGTACACGTGGCTGCACTCGGTGAAGTGCATGCACTCACTGCCCAGCTTCTCACAGAAGCAGATACTGCACAAGTACATCTTACTGTTAAAGCACTTCCTCCTCTGGGCCTGGTCGAAGTCCAAGATTTCCCTGATCAGACTGGACAAGGACTCCACGTCCTGCACAGCCCTGGCGTCCATGATTTCCTCCTCAGCTGTGGCAGAGCCCGTGGCACCCCCACAGTCCTTCCCAGCCTCGAGGGGCCCCACTGGTGTCCGGCTCTGCCCCTTCCCCTGAGGGCACATTGTCAGCTCATACGGAGATGAAATATTCAGGTAATTCAGTGTTTCTTCCTTCAGAAACTGCATCCAGGCAAACAGAACCACACATCCTCGGTTCTCTTCCCACACATTGTCCAAGTGTTTGCAAAGAGCGCTGAGCTGGGAAAGAACAAAGAATTCCTGATTTCAGTTAAGTTTGTGTAACTCCTTACTGGGCTCCTCCCCTCCCACAGTCCTTAGTGCAAACTTTGATTTCAGATTCAGCAGTTTTTACTCCATTCGTAAAATACACATAAAATAGTTCTCACAGAAGCAAACTTTCCTTCCTCACAATAGCGACCAAATGAAAACCAGGAAGAGACAAAACAGCCAATGGAGGAGCAATGTCACTGTTTTTTCACGTTCCTTAACTGTTAATTATTAACTTACTCAGCTGTCAAAATGTAAAAAATCTTCTGCAAACCTGGGCCTGGGAGAGCCATTTCCCACTGAGGGTGAACACGGGCGGGGAGGTCGATGGGTAGTCAGGTGGGAGCTCGAAATTCAGCACGAGAGGAGGCAGGAAGCACACGGAATACTCAAATCCACTGCTCTGGATGCTCTCTGTGGAACTGCCTGAGTCAGGGCCCACCGAGGCAGTGGGAGAAACAACAGAAAAATGAAAACTAACAAACTGTTGCTGCTTCTGACAGCACCCAATGTCTGGTAATTCGATACATTTCTGGGGTTAAAATTATTAGTTCAACCCTAAATAACAAAACTCTCAGTGCAGTAAAATGTCATGGGATTGGAGGTCTGTGATTAAAGTGGGTAAACAGCAGCACTGTGAAATGTCAGATCCTGCACAAACCAGGAGCCTGGAAACACATATCCTCGGGGGAATAAAAACCCAATAAACGAACTTAATTATTCTGAAGAAGTGCTATTACTCCTCTGTGATTTTAAAGTTTACTGAAGAAGTTCTCTGTATGAAGAATAAACTGCTCAAACACAATCCCCAATAAGCACAGCAGAGGGTGAGCCACAGCTTTGTCCAGGCACTGCTCCCTCAGGTCACACCCCAACAACCACCTGAGCTTGGTAAAGCTTCCCTTGCGATAACACAAAACATCTCAACTCACCTCTCACAAAAATTTTGAAGTCTTGAGGCAACTCCAGACAAATTCTTGTTTCTCCTCCTTGGGCAGACTCTGCTCTCTTAAACTCATCCTCATCATAGATGCTGGCCAGAGCCAGCAGCTCATCCTCCTGAGCCTCCTTGTCCTCTGAAGACATTTAACTTTTCTGTGGAGTTACCACCACTCTGCAACATCAACCAAGTTAATGCATTCAATTCAAATTATCAATTTGAGGCATCTATTTTATAGCACAGTAAGCTTTAGAAAAACCCAAGTAACCAAACTAAAACAATGTGAAATATAATTAAGGTATTTTACAGGTTGAAAAAAATATTGGTAGCTTTTTAAAATTAAAAAACCCAAGAGAATATTGAGAAGTCAGAAATCAAACTGTGTGTTAGTAGGTAAAGACAGCTGTTAAGAGGGGAAATTTGGAGACAGCATAAGTGACACAGGGACATTACATCGCTGTTTGAAAGAAAAGAGACCCCCTAAAAAACGCATGAGAAATTAATTAGTAACAGTAGCTCTTGTCCAGTGCTCTAACGCAAACAGGGAAACAGTCCCATTTGTGATTGAAAATATCACAAAAAGGTTCAAATCCTGCACAGGCATCTTGTAGACCCGCTCGTGGAGCATCTCGGCTCTACATTTGGGGCAATAAAGGCAGTTTGATGAGTTACCGTTGGAGTCAGAGCAGCGCAGAGGCAGAGCCGAGGAGCCGCTCCCTCACCATCCCTCCGGGGCCGGAGTCTTCTCCTCCCTCCGGGCACGGGCACGGACACGGCGCTGCTGAGGGGAAACACCCGCGGCGCTGGCACGGGCNTCCCCCGGCGGCCGGGAGGGCCGGGCTGGCCCAGCCCGCGGTGCTCAGTGCCCGCTCCGGGCCCCGCCTGCCGCCCCTCCCCNTGAGAAATTAATTAGTAACAGTAGCTCTTGTCCAGTGCTCTAACGCAAACAGGGAAACAGTCCCATTTGTGATTGAAAATACCAGAAAAAGGTTCAAATCCTGCACAGGCATCTTGTAGACCCGCTCGTGGAGCATCTCGGCTCTACATTTGGGGCAATAAAGGCAGTTTGATGAGTTACCGTTGGAGTCAGAGCAGCGCAGAGGCAGAGCCGAGGAGCCGCTCCCTCACCATCCCTCCGGGGCCGGAGTCTTCTCCTCCCTCCGGGCACGGACACGGACACGGCGCTGCTGAGGGGAAACACCCGCGGCGCTGGCACGGGCCTGCGGCTGCTGCGGACGAACAACAACAACAAACACGGGCTCGGGGTTAACGTCCCCTCGGCGCTCCCGTGCCCGACGCCTCGCTCAGGGCTCGGGGCTCATTTCCAGCCGCAGGAGCAGTGANGGGCACCGAGCGGGCACCGAGCGGCCGCCCCCACAGCGGTGCTCGGGCAGTGAACACGCTCCCCAGGGAACGGGCACGGTGGGAGTGCTGGGCTGTCCGTGCAGGGGCACGAGTTGGACTCACTGATCCCTGTGGGTCCCTTCTAACTCGGGGCATTCCACGGTTGTGATTCATTACAGGGAGCTTGAACTCACACCCCCCACACCCCCCCAGGGAAGCCGCAAAGCCCCGGGGCAGCCCGGCACAGCTCCCTGCACGCCCCAAGAACCAGGGACACAGCCCTTCCCGACACTGCTCCCTCTGCATTGGAATCAACAGCTGCAGCAGGTAATCCAGTAGAATCCAGTGCATTTATTTCTTGCAATAACTGAATGGGTGTTTCTCAGCTTTGGATTTTAACACATACAAATTAATTTTTGCAAGTTTAATGACAATCAGTACTAGAAGCAAATCATTGTATAAAGCTCATAGAAAAAAACAAACAAACAAACAAACCAACATATCCCTCAGTTCTTGGTTTTCCTGGAAAAAAAGAAACCAAAACAAAAAACCAAGCATTCCAAATGAAGGCCTCGTGGAAGCAAGCATACCCCTGCCAGAAAAAGTTAGGAACAAGTCAGAATCAACTATCAGCATATGCAGCTGAAATACAAGTATTCACTCTTTCTACAAGCAGCTAATTGAACTAGAGACAATGAGTTTATAGGGCCTAATTAGCTGGGGAGTTTGTGAGAAACCCACTCCCATGTCCAGGAGCACATTCTGAGTCTGATCTGCAGTCTGGGCTAAGGAATAAAGGTGCTGATGAACCACCCCCTGCTCTGCAAACCTCCTGTAACCATCAACTGTTCCAGTGCAAATCAGAGTGAGTCCAGAGCAGGCATTAACACTAAACCAAGAGCAATGGAAGACTCTGCCTTGGCTCTCCCCTGCCCTCCCGGCAGTGCCAGTGCTGCAATCCACAGGGAAAGGGAAGAGCAGGGTGCACATCAGACTTCAGATGTTGCTGTCTCTCTCCTTCAAGGGAGGATTGACTCAGCCTGGACATTAAAAATGGAGAAGCAGCTTATGGCTGTTCCTAGAGGTCTAGTTAGACTACCAAAACTTCTAAATACAATCAATAAAGGCAAACAGTGCTGAGCTGAGCGAGTCCTTCACCACCTCCGTGTTCTGACCCTGCTGCCCTGCCCAAACCTCTCCAAGAGTTACCAAGAGCACTGTGGGATTCACTTGCTTCGGTCTGTATTCAGAACATACAAAGTTGACAACTTAAAGCTTTATTGTAGTTTGCAATAATATAAACAAGTGCTGAAATTCAGTCAATGTCCATTTCTGGAAGCTTCTTGTCGGTGGCTGTGGGGGCAGAACCCTGCTCGGGGGGCTGGGCCCCGCTCCCGGCATCTCCCTGCCCGTCCAATGGTCCATTGGGTTCTGTCGGCTTCTGCTCCTCCTTCGGCAGCTCCACCTTGGGCTTGGGTTTGTTCACTATGGGATTACAAATACTTGCCAATTCCTAGAAAACACAGAAATAACACATCCTTAGAAACGGTTTTATCTCCCACAGCTAAACTTTACTTTTGAAACCACCGTCAGGAATACTCGAGTTGAGGGTTGATGTTCCCTGGTACTTTTGAGATTTCTCAGTTCCGAGTCTTCTGATAGAGTAATAAACACAAAAATTCACGGAAATACAGAGAGTTATGTAGAAAAACTTACTTTAGCTTTAGCCTGTATGTCTTTTGCTTTTATAACTGGGTCCAAAGTAAGACTCCTCTTGTTCTGAAGGTTGAGGTTGTTGTTCATCCACTCCATGGCTTCATTGGCGCTCTTCTCCACCTTTGCCACGTCTGCTTCATCGAGATGCTCGTACAGCTCATCCTGCAACATCCAAACAGGAGCAGCTGTGTCAAGTGTTTGAGCACAATCTGCATCCTGACTACCCCAAAACTTAGCCTCAAAATACTAAAGACCATTTAGCCAAGAGCTGTTGTGGTTAACAAATCAACCGAGCTGATCACCCATAGCTTGGTAACCAGAGACCTGAAGTTCTCCTGCTGCTGGCATTTTGCCTCCATGAGGAAATCAACATCTGATTAAAAAGAGACTCAGATATGCAAGGCCCAAAATCCATTTCTGAAAATCTATTAAATATCAAGAACTCATAAGCTCACTGGGAGGTTGCACCAGATTTTTGTCTGAAGCAGGCTACCTAAAATTCAGAAAATATTTGTACCATTTCCTTGCATTTTCCAGAAATTAAGTATGGAAATACCTTTGCTTTGAATGCATGAACAGCTTTCATGTACTGCTGGATTTGCTTCCCCAAGTCCTCAAATGCTTTTGGTCTTTCCTCTGATTCTTGGAATCTTGCCTGAATAGGCTGACCCAGAGTCTGAAACAAAGCACAAACAGGTATCAAAACTCATGGAGCATCACTGAGGGATTCTCAAGGTTTGACAGGATACATCAACTTTCCTGAACTCCTCAGAACTCTGACTCTTCCCTCAACTCACAGGAAAGACTGAGCCTCCCTCAGCCCTGTTGTTACAGGTCAGCTGGAGATCTGCTCCTCACACACTTACAATCCAAAGCAGACTGTTTGCCACCTCAGAATCAGCAGACCTCAGACAGCTCCTCACTGGAACAAAGTCCTCCAGCTTCAGTAAATTCCCATGGGAATGTAAGAACCACTTACCTTCAGTTCTGTCAATTTATCGATGTATATTTGTTTGGGCTGGTCTTCACCATCTTCATAAAGCCAAATTTCTGTATCTTCCAGCTTCAGTGTGAAGCTGTTGCGATCCTGCAGCAAAAAACAAAACAGGCAGGTGACATCATTAATTAGGTGACAGATGGCATTAAACGGTACTTGGAACCTTTCTAGAAGGGTTGTATTTTTAGAACACAAAGAACTCTGTCTGGAACTCTTTATCCTATTTTAGACAAAAATAAAAAATAAAATATTCTTCTGTACAGCTTTGTGGTGGATTCCAGGCCCAAGAAAGAACCATGTGTGACAGCCACAGTTCAGATCAAATACTGTCACATAAAAGGCTTTTTTGTCCCCTGCACGTTTTCCTTGTCACTACACGACCAAGCCTGAGAACAGAGGGAAACTTTTCTTTAGCAAAGGCGCCATAAATGTCACCTGGCATGTCCCAGTTTGGGCTCTGCAGACACCTGGCTGGCAAAGCTCCACTGCAAGCAATGGAGATGCAGTCAGGAGTTGAGAGATTCATCCCTAAAGTAGAGTTAAATTCATTACACACCACGCTCCTTCAGTACAACAGGGAAAGCTGATTAATAATGCCAAGAGATTTTCAGGCAGCCAGTTCAAATACAGGTGCCCACATTCAGTAGATTATCATCAGAGCCAGAAAGGCTACAATTATTTCTTCAAATTTAAAGTCTAAGTATGTAATTTACATAAATATAGTATGTGATACAGGTCAAGAGTTACTAAATCCAACTGTTGATTGTACCCCAATGTATCAGGACAATCAAGCAGCAATACTCACATCCTCACTGACGAACTTCTCGTAAACACTGCAGAGTTTGTCTCTCATTTCATACACGTACTCCTCCACTGCATTCTTGGCATCATTCCTCTCCTTCTCCAGCTTATCCTGCATTATCATCTTACCCTGTGAACAAGGTGTCGAATTAGTTGGCTACAAAGCTCATTATTTAACATTTATTTCCAGGACACCTTGTTAGCAAAGGCTCAAACCAGATCAAGATTTTGCAAAACTGTGATTTACAGAACTGTTCTAACACAACACATGACTGAAAACTCATTTCAGTCTTGGTGTGATGTCCAATACAGCCCAGGACAATCCTCCTCTAGCTGAGGAACCTCCACCCTGAGGGTCACCTGCACCTTGTACTTGCAGGTGATTCTGGAGGTTTCCTGCAGAACAGCCCTTTGAGAGTTACAGCTCCACTGACCAGGAGCAATGAATGTATTCTGCCTCCACGGGGCACTGCTGGTCACCTCAGACTTCTAACTGCTTGTTTTATTCCTTTCAATCCTTTCCTTGACCATCCTTAACCATGTTTAATGAACAACATTTCTGGAGACCAGCAAGTGACAATTTTAGCTTGGGCAAGGAAGAGTTTACCTCATTCTCAATGAACAAGTTGAGCATGTCCTTCCCTATCTGCCACACCAGCTGGTTCTCGATGGGAAGGTCCACTGTGGTTGTCTTCACTTTGGCCTTCTTAGCCTGAGGTGGCTGATCCACTTTCTTGTCCTTTGAGTCAGCCTGACAAGTCTGCATTAAAAATACATAAATATATTCACAGTAAAAACAGCATCACCACTCAGTTCAAGGGGAGCAGTCAAGGTTTACACCAGAAAAAACCGAGTTAGTGCCTCAACAAGACAACCAAGCACTCCCTGCCATTCTGACACTTCAGTTGCTGAAGCCTGAGATAATTAATGCAGCCACTGACCTTTTCTGGGCACTCTGTCTGCATTCATGGGGGAGGGTGCTCACGGCAGAACACTGTTCTAGTATTCAAGTTATTGAAAACTAGATGATTATTTCTTCCCTGAACAGGAGAGTTCCCCCATTTTATCAGTACTGGGTCACCTGACAGGCCTGCAGTTATCAGTGCCATTTGTGTCCTTTCTAAAGCTCTAATCACAATAGACCACCAGTGCACTGAAATAAAAGTTCAGCTTCCAGAACTATGACAAAGGCAGCAGATGTGCTCACACTCCTCATATTCTCAGGAATCTCACGAAAATAAAGTCTCAAATGCTCCTGTTACCTCCATTTCTTCAGACTCTGCCTTATTTTCAGGCTGGGTTTGCTGCTGCTCTTCAGCCTTTTGTTGCTCCTCGTCTACTTGCATCTTCTGAAATTCAGAGAGATCCAGTTTCACACATTAAACAAATGCACATCACTGCTTCAGTTTCTAGGCTGATCCCTTAACACCTCTAATGCTCTTTAGGCAAAAGAAACAGAATGAAAACTGAAGGAATAAATTATGAGCTCCCAGTCTTTGCTCCAGCAAGCCACAGTTCCATCATTAAGAATGTGATCTGTACCTCAAATTCTGGTTTCAAGAGATCTATCACTGGTGTAACATACTACAATGAGTACTCAGTCTCATATTTTAGTTGTGGGCATGCCTAGTAAATCCTTACACAAGCCTGAGACCTTGGCCAGCTGTGCTTCATGGGGATTCCGAGCAGCTGGGAGCAGGGAGTCTGTTACCTCTTCCTCCTTCGCGTGCTGATCCGTCTCCATTGGCTCTTCATTCTCATCAGATTTATGAACCTCCACCAAAGATGCACTTGAAACACTGAAGATGCCATGGATATTTATTCTGACTTTGACTTTCACTTTGGAACTGGATCCATCTGTTTGAGGAGTGACCTTCTGAACCAAGAAGTGAGCTAAACAGAGAGAAACAAACCAAACACTTCTGATTAACCTAAGTGCTGAATGCAAAGCAAACCCCAGCTGCTGCTGACACAGCTCACTGCAATGTGCTCAGGGAATGTTAAAACCTACTCAAGTTGGACAATCCAGTTTTTTTACGCAGCAATGCTGGGGCACAGCTATTGGGAATTCTCTATGTAAAACCTGGTGTTGCTTTTATCAGAGCAGAAGACTGAACAACTCTCAGTGTGCCTCTACCAGGTTTGCTCCAGTATTAGGATGCTCTTTTTGCCCATAAACTTCACGTCACTCCACCTATTTTACGGAAAATCCATTTGAAATGTTGTTCTGAGAGCATTTGCAGTAGGCTGCATGTCCAGACTATATAATTAGACAGAAACAGCTCGAAACACAGAAAAGACTTTTAGTTAAAGGTACAGAATGGTGCTAACCTATAGCAGGGTCTGGGTAAGGCAGCTCCTTGGGAGAACTGTAGTAGGCCTCCAGAGTGAAGGGCTCCTTCCTGTAGAAAGTGAGGACCTTGGAAAAGGGAGCAGCGTGGTTCTTGGGGAAGACCTCACAGTCACTGCAAGAGAAAACACGGCCTGTGTTCAGTATGACAACACAGCTGGTAAGGTAACAACACATTTCTGGATACTCTTAGGGGAAAAGCTTCCTTAAGAAGTGAGAAGACTGTCCTGATTTTTCAGGTTAAGTTACACCAACAGCCATGCAAGAAGTGCCAAACTGCCACTTGACCTTGGTTTTGTTTTCTACCACCATTAACTTCTGAAGTATCAAAACTGAAAGTGTTAAATGGGCATTTAACCCTGGAAATACCCTGTTCTAAAGGTATTTACTGATGTTTGTTATTTACTCTAATCATCACCAGTAATTTTAAGCTGTAATATGCAAGAAGATTGAACTGTTTTTACCTTAGGCCTTCCTCTGCTGGCGAGTTCCATCGCAAAGAGATGGGATATGGTATCAAATCTGTGATAGAAAACTCTCTCACTTTGAAAGCCGGGGACAAAATTGCACACTGCAAGAGCACAAAAGCCACATTACAAACGCCCAGACTTCAGGTGAACAAGCATTTCATACAGCAAATAGCTACTGATGCTGCTCAATATCCTCAGAGCTAAAACAGACAGCACTTTTTACCTGCAGTGCACAGCCTCGTGCCACAGCCTCATCTGCATTCAGGGTCGTACTGACTTCTTTGCCAAAAAATTTACTGATCTTCTCTTTTACAGCAGGGATTCTTGTGGTACCACCAACTATCTCTACTGCATAAATATCCTCCTTCTTCAACCCTAGAAAGGAGTCAGACAATAGATGAAATGTTCCTGTTTCACATGAAAACACCGACATCATAAACTACAAGTTTTAATAGACCAACTTCAGGTTTGCTCTCTAAGTTTCTAAGCAGTAAAAATTTCAGATTTCAGCTTGTGTGATTAAGTTTTCTTAATCTTGTACCTAACTCCTAAGCAACAAATTGTTCCTTGTGGTAAACCCCAAGCTTGTGGTAAACCCCCCATGTCCAACCTGCAAAGGCAGCCTGCACTCTGGCTGGCTCCTGTCTGCATGCAGAACACACCCACACACACCCCCACTTACTGGCTTGCTCCAGGACGCTGCGAAGGGGTGGCTCCACTCTTGCCAGGAGTCCTTCACACATCTCTAAAAATTTGCTTCTGTTGGAAAAAGCCATAAACAAAGCTCTAGCACACCATAAGCAACATTGCAAACACAACAGGATGCCCAAAAGGAAGGAATGCCACTTTCACTGTGCATTGCAGGGTTTTCTCTCCCCCAGTCCTAGCTTTATACTTTAGTATATTCTGCCAGACAAAACCTGGTTCCAGTAAGCCTGGCACCCCTTCAACATTCCCAGCCCTCCCTCCTAACTCAAGGCCACTGACCAGGCTCTAAACACTTTCATTTCCAGCAGCATTCCTGCACATGCTGTTCTTTGATTTCTCGCCTCCCTGCAGGCCTAAGAGCTGATACTTCACACCAAGTTTCTAATTGCCTGAAAGGCACTCTGAAGTTTCCCCTTGCAGAGGAGCCAAGGTTACCTGTTCATGGTTCCAGACACATCTATATCATTCATGAAGCACTCTATGTTCATGGGCAGGTCAGAGGCATTGGCACTCATCAGCTTCTTCAGCTTCTCACACTCCTGGTACAGCCTCAGCAGCGCTCGGATCTTGGACTTGATGTCAAGTTTGTATTTCTTCCCAAACTCCTCACAAAAGTATTCCACCAACACCTCATCAAACTTCCTGCCTCCAAGGGTTGTATCGAACGCTGTAGCAAGAACCTTAAAGGAAGGGAACCCTTCAGTAACGGTACACTGTGCCAGTTCTCAGTGAAAGCAATTAGCAGTTAACATCAAAGCAGTGCTTTGTTTCAAATATAGTTCAACTCTAAGTCAAAGAAACTGGCCTTCCTGGAATGAGGTGACAACTGCTTTAAAAGGAATTTAGGGAGACAGGCCAGGATTCAGCAACACAATCTGTTCCATAGCCTGTGCTGGGAGCAGACCTCTGTTTCCAAATTCTGCTTAGCCACTGTCAGTTTGAGTCATATCCCAGTTTAATATTTGATGCCTCCTAAGGGTGGAACATGCTTACACCAAGCTAAAAATAAAACAGGAAGAAAATAAATGACATTAACTCTTAAAACAGGTGCTCGTTTTTGATGAAGGAATTATCTGCAAAGAACACCTGTAGCCCACCCACCTCAGCTCGTTCTGCTCTGTGAACACACCAGGAATTTATTTTTTTAGGAACAGGAATCAGTGAAGTATCACATTACCCTCAATTCCCCTTCAGACTGGCTTTGGCCTCTACACTGCACAACAGCCCTCCACTCTAGACCCCAAAGCACCCCTTCCACACTGCCATGGCTTCCAAGTTTAAAAAACAAATCTGAGAAAAGCACAAAGGTTACATTTTCTCACTAAACAAAACTATGAGAGAACAGATGTCTTCAGAAAATTTCTCTGCATTTCACTACCTCATGCATTAAATTTTGCATCTGTCTCTCCAGCCACTCATGAGAAAGTTACTGGAACCGCAAAGTCCAGACTGTAATAATAAATAATAAAATGCTAGTAAATGTCAGTATTTGCTGAACAGCAATCCTTTGGCAATGTACACTCAAAAGTACACTGTCCTCTGCTGAGCTTCCACTGACAGCTCAAAGCAATCAGGAATGTTTCTACTCTTGCACACGAGCACCACAGTGAGGGTTCAGAAACAATGTCTGTCACTTACAGCACTGTAAGAATTCCTACTTTAACATCAGATCTCATGACTGAACTAGAGTATTTTTTTGAAAGCAGCACACAGTCAGATATAATAATTTCTGAATAAGCCATTTAATCCAGGTTTTTTACTCTTTGCCAGAGTTTGCTGATTAAGGCATGTTTGCTTCCTCCACACACTGCCCAAAAGCTCTCTAGTTCCCTGCCCTACTTTTTGTTCCAGACAAAGTGCAATTTTAAGAACATGAATTGAGCTGTGAGGATGCCCCTCTGTGAAGCCAGGCAGGCTTGCCTGCCACAGTCCATGGATGTGCTGATGAATGTTCTACAGATAATTAAAACGGATGTGTAACAGACTGTTTACTTTCAGTTTGCCTCTGTTGAATGCACAAACAGAAACTTGATATGCAGAATGCCCCATGTCCACAAAAACAACGATCCGTGGCTTTTCTTCCAAGGCAGGCAGGTCTGGCTTATAGATCCCATATGCAAGGGCAACTACAGAAACAAAAATATAGTTAGGACATGCAGGTTTATAATTATCAACAAATAAGTGGTAATCAGGAATCAGCATTAGCATTTCATTGTACTTCTCAAGCTACAGACTTTCATGAAACAAAATTCCCAATGCGAAAGAAACATGGACGAACACTGAACAGTACCAGCCCCTCCCTCACCTACATCAAAACAGATATCCACAAAATATCTTTAAGCCTTTGTAAAGCAATGAAAAACCAGACCAGAATTTAAGAAACTTTCTGATCAACTCATCTATCTCAAGCGTATAAAACCAGCTGTAATTCCAGAAAGCAAGGCTCACTGGCAGAATAAAAGCCCTTTGATGTAGTAAAACTACAACACTGAGTGAGAGAGAGGAAGGAATTACCTGCAGTTGTTTCATTGATTAGTCTCAGGCAGTTGAGACCAGCAATCTGGGTAGCATCCAACACAGATCTCCTTTCTGCATCTGTGTAGAAACAAGGAACCTGCAAAGAGGTCAGAGAGCCAATATTAACATTTACAGGAGCTACCTTTAGTAAACAGTTACAAGGGTGGACAGTGAGCTCGTGGAGCACAGCAGAGGCCTCCTTCAAATGCAGTATTCATTTCAGTTGCAACAGAGAAAAAGCAAAAACAAATATTACATGAAGACAAGGTTCCTTTTTCCATTCCATATCACAAGCCACTCATTTTTGGAGCACGTAATCAGAAATAGGTATAAAATATTATCTATGCTGCTAATTAGCAGCAATTTAGACAGTTAATTAAATATGTCTAGTTTCCAAGAGATGTTAAGATGCAGTTTAAACAAAAAAGATCCCTGGATATTCAACTTTACTGGGCAATTTAATCAGATTTAATTGAATGCTGCAGCCATTTCAGTTCAGACAGTAACTAAGCTCTGTGTATTTAGTTGGCTTCCATACTTACAGAAACAACACAGTCAACCACAGGTTTCTTAAGCGCATTCTCAGCGGTCTCCTTTAATTTGGTCAGAAGCATTCCTGTCACCTGCTCAATTGTAAAGTTTCTTTCTTCTTCCATATACATGGCCTTCAAATAAAAATTGTGCACACTCATTACACTGCAGTTGAACCCATGCACCATCCCCATTATCAGCCTTTTATTCCCTTCCCTATTAAGGCTTTCCATTCAAAAGAGAACATAAACTACAGCGAGCAGATTCAAAACAGAGAAATAAAAGGAAACTTTATCAGTTTCCTCCTCTGGCTCTTTCTCAAACATGCCAGACTTACCTTGATGCCAGTTGAGCCTGTTGGCAGCTGGACAAGTTCATAGGCAAGGCTTGCTTTTTCAGCTTGAACAAAGGGATCTGAGAATGCACGACCATGAAATCTTTTAAAACTTTGTACTGTATTCTTTGCATTTGAAATAACCTAGAGAAAAAGAAATCTTTAATACAACATGGCAGGGGAACATCTGAATTTCAAACAGAAGACAGAGTTTTGTTCTCATGCTTCTCTTGCCAGAGTATTTTTGTCATTTGTATCTTAACAGTATCTGGGCAGGTGCTGGGAGGCAACTTCCCTCTGGCTGCTCAGGGAACCTACAGGAATTTGAGATGGAAAATAAAATGTATGCTAAAACCTAAGCCAAGTCTATAAAATATTGATTACAACAGCACTCAAATTTCATAGTGTACGTGTAGGAAACTCTTTAGAACTGTTAGCAAACCTCTTTCTCACTTACCTGTTTTCTACCCCCTACCTTTCTACAATCAGTGATTGCCCAAACATAACAAGCACACGGATGTAAACTCCAGCTCAGCTTCATCATACGCACAAGACACTCAACACACAGATACTCTCACAAAACAGCTCAAGGACCTGCTCATGAAGCTTTAAAAGGTCAGGAGGTCCCCTAAGATGATACTGTCGCCTTGATCTAACTGACAAAAGGTAGACTGACTTTCATTAACAGCAGAGATCAGCACAGAGAAGTGAAAGCCCATCCCAGCTCGTTTCACACAGAACAAGTGAAGGGAATTCTGTCACTGACACCAGAGCGAGGCACGCACTGAAAACAACAGGCACTGAGAGCAGACAGGCACTGTTCCACAGAGCATTACCTGGGATTTGGGCTCAGGCAGGTGTCTACTTCCTAAGTAACTTGGGCTGGATGTTCTCTAAGTTTAGTCTGTGCAGGACATACTCATCTCTACAGGCCTCTGCACCAATGGATTTTGTTAAGCTAAGCAGACGCTCAATTCCAGAAAAAACAGCTGTGTTTGGTTCTAGTGCAGTCCAGGGATTTTTGTATTTTAGATAATGAATCTTCACACATCTCTAGGCTTTTTAGGCTAAGAAAAACCAACTGTTTGACTAGTCACTTCCTGTAGAAGACTTGAAAAAAATAAATCATCTTTTATAGGGGTTACTTACACAGCAACATAAAATCTGATACAGCAGGACCCAAATACCACAAGTAGGACTAATCAGCTTAACTTCTTCTCAGTCCTTAAATCACATTTACCTGCCTACAGCAACAGAAACTCAGACTATGGGCAAGAACATCCAAGAGAGATATTCAGGTTGTAATTCAGCCACAAAGGGTCAAGAAAGCTCTATCCATTTACACTCAAATACATCCCCTTTCTGCCAAAATCATGCATTTAATGGAATTCTATAGAACAGAGTCACATAATTAAAAGCCATCATAAAGCACAGGAACTGGAACAAGCTAAGGCGGGGTGAAACATCACTGCTTAGCTTTAGAATTTACATCTGCAACCTGAAAAAAAAAATAGTAGTTTTCACAATTTTTTAAGAGGCACAGCTTTATTTTGTACAATTCATTCTGTGCAAGGATCAAGCCTGAGATTTCTCTGCCAGATGACAAAGCAGCAGCCCATGGTGAACAGCTGAGGGCAGCTCAGCTGTTCATCAGTAACAGAGACACCAGGGCAGCAGCTCAGGGACATCTGTTATCTGCACTGACAGACCCCACACTGCTGCTCTGAAGCTGTTTTACCCCATCCCCACGCTCACCTGGCTTTTAGCTGCAGCACCAATGGAGCGATTCTTGGGCCCAAAGGATATACAGGCTCTGCAAGGAAAAGAGTGAGTTCAGTCAGTGACTCTACAGCTGCACTGCACATCTCTTGGGTAAAAACTATTGCTACTGTTTAGAAGATCACTGGTCTAATTAATATGATTTGGTCCATTAAGGAAGTTGGTCACTCGCTGCAATCTATGCACGGAATGTTCTGTAGATTCTGGGGAAAACAGGCACTATAACTGCATTTAAAACAGCAATGGTCCTCCCTGCAGAACAGCACTAACCCCAAACTCATCCATGCTCCTTCAAGTCTCCCATCTAAGCACTGATGAGGCAGACAGCCTTATCTCAGTAATTGCCCGTGTATCTGATGCACTCGGAGATAAGCTGGTTGCTAACAACACGGGAAACATTCGACTGCTCAGCAGACTAACACGAGGTAAATCAGATATTAAGGAAATCGTTCCTACACGTCTGTAGCAGATGCTAACTAAGCTTTCCAGTTTTAAGGCAAACCCTTCAAGGGCAGGAAGAAACTACCTGCAGAGAAAGATTGGTCTTTCAGAGTTTCATCTGTACCCACTGAAATAACATGGAGCACAGAAAGAGAAATTATGTTTTCCTCCCTACTACTGTTCTGAATAGAGAAATCCTCCTTTTTAGAGAAACTCCTAGGCCGATTAAGACTCTTGATTTACATATTTAACAAACTGCAGGAGCCCAAACAAAATGAAATGCAGCCCTCTAATCCAAGCTCCTCAGACCACTGAGGTAAACTTGGTGGGGGGAACCCTGCCATTAGGCCAGCAGATCTTTACTGCTCACACAACATCCCAGCAGTCTAATTAAGCTGCTCTCCATGCAGCAGGTTAAGGATCTGCTTTCTAGCAGGGTGATGCCAGAGGGCTGCCACAGGAAGCATTCCAGCTCAGCCTGAGGTTTGGAATTGGGTGTTCCAAGCAGAAACTGTCAAAACCGGACCTGAAGGCTGGGGTGATAGAATTGCATTGAGTTTATATCTTCTTCCAATTTATTAACAACTTCACAAACGCAACAAGGCCTACCCTAAAGCACGTGCTGCAACAGAATTAACACTTCTGAATAAATATGCAGTTGTTTGAAACAACTATTCATAAGATTAGTTAAAAAAAAAAAAAAGATAAATTTGTGCTCTGCAGACCCTCAGGCCCACACCAATGGAACAGGAGGTAAAAATCTAACGAGCCTAGAGCAGGGAGCTGGTTATTAATTTACTCTGGCCTCCTGAAAGGAATTAAGACATGAATTGTTGCCTTTCTCTTGGACAAGAAAAAAAACATCCAGCTACTTCGCTGCTGAACTCACAAATCAAGATGCCCTCACCAACACAAATGCACGAATTTAGATGAGAAACTTGGCAGGGACCCAGCACAGAGGTGAGTGAAACTGGGAAGAAGGAGGGAGAGAAGGAAGAATTTTCAACCAGTCTCATTCCCCAAGCCAGTTAACAGGAAGCAGTAAACTCATGAAATACAAATTACACTCTCACACAATTTCTGGAAGCTGAATAACTAACCAGTGCCTTTTAAGTAGAAACATCGACAGCAAAGGTCGTCAGAGGTCTAACGAAACAACTTCAGAAAGTTAAAACCTCTGCTTCACGTACCTGGAGGCACCTCCTCACCCTCCCACCCACTGCCACTTCCTGGGAAGATCCCCTGTCCCCTCACAGCTCACGTCCTCTGCACTGATCATCAGCACCAGCTCCAGAAGGTCAATCACAACGATTTCATTTAACTCAAGTCCCTTCATCCCTATAGAAATAATTAAACTATCTTATTTTTTTCCTCTCAGTTTCCACTACCTTTCTCTCTACCACTTTTCCACGTCCAAAGACAAACATGGTTTGCACAGCTTTGGGATATACAAGTTCAAATTTTACAGCATTCCAGAAGAATCCAAGTACCAGAGCTGAAAGCAGATTCTGTGGGAGTGTCATCTGTGCCACTGAACTCAGTACAATGCACTCAGTGGGGTTTATTTTAATAATACAAATTATTACAATAACACATAGAAAACACAGTGTTTAACCCTGACCATGAGCCAGTGCCTGAGGAAACCCGTCACAACACCTTGCATGACTTCTCCACTGTAACTACTGCTCAGCACTGACCTTTTGAACCAGGTTTCTGATTCCAAGTCACTTAAAAACCATGCAGTTCTTTTAATAGAAGGGTCTGCCTGCAGAATGGTTTTCTGCATTCCCTCAGAACAGTACCTGGAGATTAAGTCCTGTTAAATCCCTCTCATTTTCATTATGCTCATTTCTTCCAATTTCAATTCAGGCTCCCATAACTGAATTACCTCCCAGGAGATGCACTGTGTCAGATATTTTATTTAGCTCATCTCCTCCAACAAGGAAGATCTGCGCTCACATCTCAAATATATAGATATATTTATCAGCAGAACTTCAACTCCCTGAGGGCCAAACATTTACAGCTATTAGAGCACAGCTTTGATATTCTCTACATTCAGTATTTTCCCAGCACATCTAACCTTTAAACTTCCACATTATTGAGAACACTTAAGAGATCTCCAGATACTCGAGCACACGTGCTGAATTCAAAATTTCCTTCTCCATTTGTTCATTGCTTAGAGACAGGAGCAAGCAAACAGCGATGTATTGTCTAGTGAGAAGCAAGGTCACTCTGGGCTTTCTGAAGTGAAGCGAGGGATCTAAAAAACCCCAAACACTGAAGATGATGCAATTGTCTCACCGAGACAGCTACTTCAGGATCTGCTTAAATAAAGCCATACTGCAACAGAGGGGAAGCTGCAGGAACTCTCTTAGGACAGCTTTCCCAACAGCTCCTCTCCAGGTCTGATGCCCAATTCTTGACGCAAATTCTTTTTCCACTTTAATTTCGCAACTCATTCATAGAGTTCTATCCCAGTTCCACCTCTCCTTCTTAAGAAGTTCCTTATTAAACGGAAGCAATGCACACTCCCGTTGAGAATGTGTTGAGAGGGATCATTATATGAGAAGGGCTAGAATACTGATCATACTCTATCATGGAATGATTTGGGGTGGGAGGGATCTTAAAGCTCATCCAGTGCCACCCCTGCCATGGGCAGGGACACCTTCCACTGTCCCAAGGTGCTCCAAGCCCCAAAATCCAATCTGGCCTTGGGCACTGCCAGGGATCCAGGGGCAGCCACAGCTTCTCTGGGCACCCTGTGCCAGGGCCTCAGCATCCTCAGAGGGAAGGATTTCTTCCCAGTGTCCAATCTAAACCTCCTCTCTGTCGGTTTTGAAGCCATTCCCCCTGTCCTGGCACTACAGGCTGCTGAGCAGCTTTCCCAAACTCTAATCCCAGGACAGGCCATGGGGCTCACACCGAGCCCAGCACCAGCTCAGCATTCCCCAGTTCTGCTGTGCTGGGACCGCAGGGGAATGACAGCCGTGCTATCAGAACACGGCTATGAACAGAAGCGAATTAAGGTCTGGCACTTCCAGCAGCCAGGGATGCTTTTCCCCACACTCACAGCCCCTGTCCTTCTAATCCCAAGAGAACAGCCCCGCCTCGGGGGGACAAACCGGCCGTACTGCACCGAAAGCCTGAGAGAGCTGGGGCTGTTCAGCCTGGAAATGAGAAGGTTGTGCAGACACCTCACAGCATCTTCCAGCGTCTGAGGGGGTACAAGAAGCCGGAGAGGGACCCTGCATCAGGAACTGGACTGACAGCACAAGGGGGAATGGGTTCAGACTGAAAGAGGGGAAATTTAAGTCAGATATACGGTAGAAATTCTTCACTGCGAAGGTGATGAGGCATTGGAACAGACTGCCCACAGAAAGTGTGGCTGCCCCATCCCTGGAAGTGTTCGAGGCCAGGCTGGACGGGGCTTGGGACAGCCTGGGATAGTGGAAGGCGCCCCTGCCCATAGCAAAGAGNAGGCCAGGCTGGACGGGGCTTGGGGCAGCCTGGTATAGTGGAAGGCGCCCCTGCCCATAGCAAAGAAGTAGAACTGGATGAGCTTTAAGACCCCTTCCAACTCCTTAACATTCTATGATTCTGTGATTCCGCGAAAGGCAGCTGAGCGGGTCTCCCCGAGCCCCCTCTGTGTCTGCCAAGCTTTACCGCTTCTCTGTAAGCACTTTGTACNCGGGGGCGGGGCCGGGGGCGGGGCCGCGGCCGTGAGGGGGCTCCGGGACCGTGAGGGGGCTCCGCGCCCGGCGCCTTCTCCGTCTCCTCAGTTATTTCCTTGGAGAGTGCGGGAAAAAGGCCACAAAGTCCCAGCCTGGCGGCACTGCAAAGGTCGCTGAGCTGCTGCTCTCGCTCCCAGGCGGGCGGTGCCACAGAAAAGCCGCTTAGGGAAACTTTTTGCTGCCCATGGTGTAACGAACTGAGGGTGACGGATGGGGTGGATGGAAACAGCACACAGCCCATGAGATTTAATGATAATAAAAGTACGGTTTCTGGAAACACTGGTTTTGCAGAAAAATACTTAAACCCTCCTTAGAATTTTTCTTTTGCGATGAAGACATCCCTGGAAGTGGCCAAGGCCAGACTGGACGGGGCTTGGAGCACCCTGGGATAGCGGAAGGTGTCCCTGCCCATGACAGGCGTGGAACGGCATGATCTTTAAGGTCCTTTCAACCCAAACCATTCTGGAATTCGATGTTCTGATTGTTCCTGAATTACAGCAGAAAGTCCAAGGCTGGTTTTGAGATTCCACGTTGAAAGTCCAAGATGTCATAATTTGAGATTGTGGTTGAAATATAATTTGGTACCAACCGTGCTCCCAATAAAATTCAGCATATGGTTGCTTTATGTCCAGTAGGATTTACAGTACACTTGGTCTATAATCATCACAGAATATTTTAATATTATTATTACATCTCGCTGGGCCCCTATCGCTGCAGTTTGGATGAGTACAGATACATCATGTTTTCCAGGGCAGTGTTTGGCCACCAAGTGCTTTGTGGGCACGTGGGAGTAAAGTCCTTTTAGGGACCAAGAATCCCTAAAAAGCGAAATAAAATTTAAAACAAAAGACCTAGAAGTTCCAGCACATTCCATGGTCCCAGCAGTGGAGAGGGCAGTGGACACTGGAGCTGCTCCCTTCGGNCCGCGGGCGCCGGGCCCCCGCCTCAGCGCGGCTCCCGGGCTCCCTCACGGTGTGCTGCGGTCGCTGTACTCGTTGGCGACGGTCTCGATGCCGCCGGCGCGGGCCACGGCCACGTAGCAGCTCTGGAAGCCCAGGTCGATGCCCACCACGGACATGGCGGCGGGGCTGAGGGGGGAGCGCGGAACCGGCAATTCTCGAAAGATCCCGTCGGGCCGCGGCCGCGCCGGCGCCGAGGGCGGCCGAGANCCCATGGTGTAACGAACTGAGGGTGACGGATGGGGTGGATGGAAACAGCACACAGCCCATGAGATTTAATGATAATAAAAGTACGGTTTCTGGAAACACTGGTTTTGCAGAAAAATACTTAAACCCTCCTTAGAATTTTTCTTTTGCGATGAAGACATCCCTGGAAGTGTCCAAGGCCAGACTGGACGGGGCTTGGAGCACCCTGGGATAGCAGAAGGTGTCCCTGCCCATGACAGGCGTGGAACGGCATGATCTTTAAGGTTCTTTCAATCCAAACCATTCTGGAATTCGATGTTCTGATTGTTCCTGAATTACAGCAGAAAGTCCAAGGCTGGTTTTGAGATTCCACGTTGAAAGTCCAAGATGTCATAATTTGAGATTGTGGTTGAAATATAATTTGGTACCAACCGTGCTCCCAATAAAATTCAGCATATGGTTGCTTTATGTCCAGTAGGATTTACAGTACACTTGGTCTATAATCATCACAGAATATTTTAATATTATTATTACGTCTCGCTGGGCCCCTATCGCTGCAGTTTGGATGAGTACAGATACATCATGTTTTCCAGGGCAGTGTTTGGCCACCAAGTGCTTTGTGGGCACGTGGGAGTAAAGTCCTTTTAGGGACCAAGAATCCCTAAAAAGCGAAATAAAATTTAAAACAAAAGACCTAGAAGTTCCAGCACATTCCATGGTCCCAGCAGTGGAGAGGGCAGTGGACACTGGAGCTGCTCCCTTCAGCAGCGTGAAAGGTTCTGCCAAGGGAAGCATTTTTGGATGAAAGCACGAGGGATTGGTGGATTCATCCTAACACAAACCTAATCCTGATTCTTACATCTGTGAGTTTTACGAAACTGAATGTTTGGGAATGCTTTTAATTCCATGATGAAACACGCCAAAAATGCGGCAGTGCAGTGTGTTATAAACAGTGCGTTACCAAGTCCCCGGCGCTGTATTTCCATCGCTGCTCCTCGTTTTAGTGACACAGAACACACCCGGCAGAGAAGCCCAGTAGTGCAGGCAGGAAGGACTCCTGCCCCAGAGCCATCGTGTGGCTCAGCCATCCCGGTGATGCCGCGCTGGCAGCCGCCGGTGGGCCGGGGATCGCCTCGGGAATTGCATCACGGTGCTAATGACACAATATTAATGAACTGTTTGACCTCGGACGTCCTTGAGCGTCGCACGTGGAGCCAAGGAACGGCCCTGGCTGCTGCTCCGCGTGGGGAATGTTGTACAACCCAGCTTCCTTTTCTATTTTTTACTTTCATTTCCCACAGAGAGACAGGGAGTGGAGCCTGGCGTCGGAGGGGGTGGGTGTGCCCCGGAGCGACCCTCGGCCGGGACGTGATCCTGGGATTTTGCCAGGGCTGCTGCCCTGGGCACAGGAGGCAGGGGGGAGAGGGGCCCTGCCAGCCCCAGCAGACAGTGCTGCTCACACGGCATTCCTCAGAGCATCCACACTGTGCTTCACTCAGTGCTCCCCTCGCTCTGTGCCGTGGGCGCTCCGGGTCTCAGGCTGCAGCCCCCAGACTCGCCCAAAACTTACTCACACATAAATCCTTGCCCGGCACATTTACACCCTCCTTTTCCAGTGATCTGCGTAAGAAACAGATGTATGATTTCAGTGGAAATCCTCCACCACGGTGCGTCTCAGTGTTCTCCCAGAAGATCCAGCCTCAGTTTACAGTTCACTGCAATTCCAATTCAGTCTCGGAATTCATTAACGCCGGCCAAACACAACCACGAATGTGGGCTTAAAATAATCCCTGGCTGGTATCTGTCACAGGCTCTTCCTCGGGATGCTGTAAATAGCCCTCAAACGTCACCTGACGTAAGGTTCATCGGGCTATTCTGGGATATTCAAATAAGAAAGGGCTCTGTGATCCCCTCAGCAGAGGGATCTGGGAATCAGGATGCCCCAAGCGCTGATATAAATCACATCACGGATAACCCAGGTCTAAAAAATCCCTCCTCCCGGTGCTACCAAAGTTTCCCAGGAGCCGTTTTAACCAGTTCTGCTACCTCAAAAATTTACCTGGAAATAAAACATTAAAATGATAAATTGCCTTTTCTTCTGTTTTCATAATTTCCCATCAAACCTTGAAGGTAATTAGATATCACGGGTTTACAAATTAAGCCCTCAGAGCTGGACGACCGTCCACCAAACAAAGGGAAAAATACCCAAGACAAGAACAAGGACAGGAACAGGGACCGGGACACGAAAATGAACCGGGCCCGGCCCGGGACCAGGCCCGGGCGCTGCAATGACACGGCGGGAGCGGCAGGGGCGATAGAGAGTGCGGCCCTGCGCGGCTCTGCCGCTCTGGCCGCCGGAGGACTTTTTCTCTATTACCCTGGAGGACTCTCTCTATTGTCTTGGAGGACTCACTCTTTATGACCTTGGAGGACTCGCTCTCTATGACCCTGGAGGACTCGCTCTCTATGGCCTAGGAGGACTCGCTCTCTATGGCGGCTGTATCCGGCTCACGGGGCGGCATGTCCCGGCATGCCCCGCGGCCGCCGCACCTCTTTTCCTTCCCCGCGGAACCCTTACTTCCGGCCCAGGCGCGAAGATGGCGACGCCCATGCACCGGCTGATTGCCCGGAGACAAGCGTGAGTGGGGCCGGGGACCGCGGGCAGGACCGCGGCACCCGGCGTTTTTCTGGCGTTCTGATTACTCCACGCCGCTGCGCTGCGTCCCGGGCGGGCGGCGCTCGGCTGAGGGAAAAGCGCCCCAAAACACAGCGGGAGTGAAGCGATGGCGGCCTCGGGGTGTCCGGTGCACGGCCGGGGCTTGGGCTGAGGGTCCCGGCGGGTCCTTTCCGGCCTCGGGCATTGCGCGGGTGCGGGCAGCGCCGGGAGCGGAGCGGTTGTGCGGAGGCAGAGGAGGCTGCCGGCCGTGCTCGGTGCGTTCGGGCAGCGCCGGGAGCGGAGCGGTTGTGCGCAGGCAGAGGAGGCTGCTGGCCGCGGCGCTCGGTGCGTTCGGGCCGCGGCCGCGCGGCTCCCGGGACGGGGAGGGGCTCTCGGGGCCGGCGCGGGGTCCCGTCGCT
>VZTG01009642.1:157095-171023 GCA_013397845.1 Melanocharis versteri | reverse complement strand
CGGGCAGCGCCGGGAGCGGAGCGGTTGTGCGGAGGCAGAGGAGGCTGCCGGCGTGCGGCGCTCGGTGCGTTCGGGCAGCGCCGGGAGCGGAGCGGTTGTGCGGAGGCAGAGGAGGCTGCTGGCCTGGCGCTCGGTGCGTTCGGGCAGCGCCGGGAGCGGAGCGGTTGTGCGGAGGCAGAGGAGGCTGCCGGCCTGCGGCGCTCGGTGCGTTCGGGCGGCGGCCGCGCGGCTCCCGGGACGGGGAGGAGCTTTCGGGGCAGGCGCGGGGTCCCTTCGCTGCTCCTCATCGCGGGCTCAGCAGTTCAAATATGAAACAATAACATTCCGGTTCACGTTACTGTGATAAGTTTCCGTAACTGTTAAAAAGGCAAAGAAAAGCCAAGCGAGCGACTTCAGCTCAGACGGGAATGTTGCAATCGAGTAATTCCCTCAACACCGAAGGGGTCTGATTGCACAACCCTGAAACGAGGAAACCACGTTTTAGATTGTTTATGAAGTGCAGCAAATGTGTGTCCCCGTCCCGTGGAGTGCTGGTATTAGTTTTTCAGCTCTTTGTTGGTTTGGGTGTTGTTTTTTTCCTTAAATTAATTGATTTCTCTTGTTTCAGTTTTTCGACTGTGTTTGGAGTTTTTGTCCAATCACAATGTGCAGAATGTGGTCAATTTCTTCGTGATTTAGTAATAATTTCTTTTCTATTCTCCAGTGGAAAATAACTTGGGATTTTAAAGTACTCATGGAATGCTTGTTCTTTTAAGTTGCTATTTTATTTGCGTCAAGGACTCATTTTTTTGATTTGATGTCTTTGTGCTTGCTGGGTCTGTGCCGGGCTCTCTGTTTGTCAGCCTTTGCTCCAGGCTTGGGGTCGCTGATCCCTGCTAAAAGTTTCCTTCAGTTTTGTGTTTTTCATTAGTGTCAAACTAATTAGTGCTGATGTGCTGTTGGTGGATCTGCAGCTGCTGAGCAGGGCTGATGTTCTGCTGTTAATTATCTTGGGTTTAGGGCTTAATCCTCATCCTTTTGGCTTACATGGAATTGTCTGCTGGCGTGAGTAGTTCTGCAGCCCTGCAAACGCTGGGTTATGGGGATGTTGCTTTAAACATCCACATTGTTCCTGCGGGCGCAGCTCAGGGTGGCTCTGAGAGAGACCAACACTGATTTTTGGGGGTTCATGTTAATGAGGAGGAGGCATCACTCTGCTTATTGTAACTGCTGTGGCAGAGCCAGGAGCCCAAGGCAAGACAAAGGCAAAGCAAACTCCTCAGAGCTGTTGGGTTCTGCTTATTCCCAGATATTCTGATTCCTGCCCAAGTCCGAGTTCATTGTGCTGTGCAGGCTGGGAGTTTAATCAGTTTTTCATGCTGGTTTAGCTGAGTATTTCTAAGGCTTGAGGATGAAGCCAAATGCTCTTTGCATTGAAAAAGTTATGAATGTTCAGCACAAGATTCCCTCCAGGAACTGGCACAAAAAGTGGTGTCTGAAGCTGAGGGAGAAGCAATTCACAGCCTGGCTGCAAGAGGGAGAATTGCTCACTGCTGGCCTGTCACCTCATCCTCATCAATGAGTCTGGGAACTCCCCAGATCAGCCAGGCTGCAATTTCAGATAGTTTAGATGGGCCGGCCTTGAAAAATTCGTGTTTTGGTGCTTGGAACAAAAGCTGAAGGTGGCAGGAAGAGGCAGCAGTGGCAGGGAACTGAAGTGACACCGCCCTGAGCTCAGGGCTAATTTTGGTTGTGACCTTGAGGAGTCCCTGGGCTGGGGGAGTTCCCTTGTTTGTAAAGGAGGGGAGCAGCTGGGAGAGGAGGCAGGACAGCTTTGCAAAGCTTCAGAAGAGCAGCTTAAGAGCTCCATCATGAAAACGGGAGTGTCTTCCCTTCCCTGATTTCTAAAAATGCCAATGGGATTTTACCAGAGTGAGAAGTGCAACTGAATGTGAAATCTCCCTGCTACTGCAGGTGTTTGGGGACAGGGCGGTCAGGGAAGTGTGGCTCGATTCACTCTGCACAGAATGAGCAGGAATCTGATTGTTCCAGAGATAAACCTTGTGCCAGGCTTTACCAGCTCCTGGGTGTAGCTTATTTGGGTTTACTGGGAGCCTCTCAGAGAGTTCTGGGCTGTAAGTGAGAATTGGGCAGTTTGGGACTTGGGTGTTAAATTCCAGGCACTGGAGATGAAGCTGCTGCTCTTTGTTCTAAAACATAATTTCAGTGATTTCTCTGAAGGCAGAAGCACCTGCAGCCAATTGAGCAGTGTGATTGTTCCCATGTGAAAGTGCTTTAATAAATGAAGGTCTGTTTGCCTGAATTCTGTGTGTGCTTGGTGTTGCTGCTCATGCCCTGATTCAAGAGAAAACCTGAAACACCTGTGAACATCTGGTCTAATCCTAACTTGATTAAAGCTGCATGATAAAAAACTAAATATTTTTTCACTGGGTAGCACAGACTTGGAATGAGTCACTTAAGCAATTCTGCATTTTTCTAGGGAGGCAAACAAGCAGCATGTGAGGTGTCAGAAGTGTTTAGAGTTTGGCCACTGGACGTATGAATGTACGGGGAAGAGAAAATACCTGCACAGGCCTTCAAGGACAGCTCAGCTGGCCAAAATCCTGAAGGAGAAAGAAAAGCAACTCCTGCTGCAACAGAGGTAAGACTAGCAAGATGAAATGTCTGGTTTATTAATGAAATAAAAGCAAATATGTTGTCCCAGACCATTTCCTGTGATCTTTTCCTTTAGATTGTGGGATGTGTATTAATGCTAGCGCTGATTTGTGTGTTAGGTGAGATACGTACGCTCAGGTCCCAAAAACTTAAAATTAACATTTTAATTTAATTTGGCCTTTAAGCCTTCCATTAACACCTGCTCGTCTGAAATACATTTAAAACGGCTTTGGCCTGTCTGAAGCAAAAAGCATGCACTGAGCCAAAGTTGAAATAGTTGGAACCTTTTGGTAGTGAGGTTTCTTGAATTCCTTGGTTATTTGATTTCACGTTTTTGTGCTGTCCAAGCAGATGGGTGTGAAAGCTGTAAATGTATTTATAGCAAAATGGCAATTCTTGCCCTGTGTCCAGGTTTGCTGTTCAGAGGTGCAGTTGAACCTGGCCCAGCCCTGCTCCTGCTGCTCCCTGCGAGCTGCAGCGTCTGACAGGTGAAGGAGAGTTAGGTTATCAGGTTTAACTCAGGCATGAAGTAAAAATATCTCACTGAATTGCACAATTATTTCCTGTTGTGACAGCTGAGAAAGTGGAAGAAACAGAGAAACCTAAACAGAACTCTGCATGTGGCACCTGATTTCCTTTCCACTTTGCCCTAGAAATACATTTTAATGCTTCTCCCCAGGTTAATAATGGTTTTAACAAGCAGATCCAGAGGCAAAAATAATGCAGCACCTGAGTTTTCCATGAAATTCCCCTGTGTCAGGGTGACTCCCCTGCCACTCCTTGCACCTGGAATTCCTGAGGGTTGGGCCACGTGCCCTCAGCCACTGCCACTTCCAGCTCATCCCACTGCCAGGATGGGAGGTGGGGAGAGCATTCCCAGCTTTTGCTGCCTCCCGATGGGACAGAGAAGGGTGGGACCTGGGGCAGGCAGGGCTCTTTGGCCTCCTCAGCTGCTCCAGCTCAGCAGCAGTTCTGAGTCACGGGGCTGAAGCACTGCCTGGAGTGGAGGCTCATTGGCTTGTGAGGAGAGTGACGTACAGTGATTGATTTCGAAATTAATTTTGATCCTGTGAGTAACTGGAAGTAATTGGAATCACCCGGTGTTGTAGCTAGATCAGGAGTGCTTGGACTCTGACACTTGACTCCATTTGGAGGCACAATCTCTTCAGAGACTTGAGATTTTTAGGCTAAGTTTGAGTTTAGGGCTCAGATTATTTCCTTATTGCTTTTCTGCCTCTTTTCGGGTGGATTTGCAGGTTACCACTGGAGGATGGTGAATTGAGGGTGAAATTCCTTGGCCTTGAGGCTGAGTGTGGGATCATTTTACGTGGGAGTTACAGGGCTGGCCAGTCTGGAACAAAAGGAGGGTTTCAGCTCCTCCAGTGAGGGGCATGTGCTGGGAAAAACCATCTCGTGGAAGGAAGGCTGAGTAATCCCCAGGTGGGAGCAGTGTTTAATCCTGGGAGACGGGCTGCATTCACAGGGGTTATGTAACCATAAGCTCCTTAGCTGTGCCAGGAGGGATCCTCTTCCTCAGCTGCCAGTGCTACACTTCCAAGGATGAAGCTTTTCCTTCATGGAAAAACAACTTCCTGGGTCACACTTGTGCTTTTTGTGTCACTTGCTTCGGGAGGTTCTTCCTTGCCTGTGGAGAAGTTGGGTCTCCCACAGGTCTGCTTCGGCGAACCTGTGTCACCACCTTTAAAGAGCCACGCAGGAATCATTAACCAGAAGGCAAACCCAGCCTCAAAAGGTCAATATTTATTTCTGACAGCCACATCCAGGCTTTTTCAGCATGATCTCCTTTTGTAGTTGTTCCAGGATCCCTGTGCTTGCCTGGTGTTGGCCCCATGATCCTGGTGGCCACTCTGGAGGTGTCAGTGAGCCCCTCAGTGCCTGCCCAGCCTCGAGCAGGGCTGGGAGGGCAGGGAGCTGAGGAAATGCTCATTCCTGGTGATGTTGGAGCTCTGAGCCCAGCCCTGAGCCGGGTTTATGGTCTGAGGGTGAGGGGGTGTCTGGAGCGGGTCTGGCCTGAGCAGCTCCATGGAGTAGGAACTCCTGGAGTAACTCGTGAGTAACCCACACCTTACACACGAGAGGGAGGCACTCCCTGAGTTAGGTCCTGTCTCCTCAAAGGTGCTTTGGGGTTTAATTCTGTTCTCACAGTGACTCCTCTTGCTTGGGGATCCCCTGGTTCCTACGGAGGGTCTGAGGCTGTAGGAATGTAAATATGGACAGGAGAGATTGGAATCTGAATATCAGTGAACCTTCCCCTTGCCCATAGAAGAGTGTGGAAAACTCTTCTGTGTGATGATAATGTTTTCATACCTTATGTGTGAAAATAAAAAACTGGAGAAATTTCATTTTTCTGGTGGCACACAGAGCTTCCTTCTGTGGCACCGCTAAAACTGTGTGAGGGGATGAACACTTGGGAATCTGAAAGACACATAGCTGGAAAGCATCAATATAAATGGATTTTTCTGTTTCTTTTTGCACTTGAAAGAAATGTGAAAGCTACAGGCTAAGTCAAGCTTTTACCCTTTATTTCAATCAATTCTCTTACTGCTAAATATAGTTACACACAACTTCTTTGTATCCTTTTCTCCTGTGCCTTTCACATCCCAGCTGCTGCTGTCCATACAAAATGAGGCAAAGGGGAGAGTAGAGCATAAATAGCACAGAAAATTAGAGGTGAGTTGCTGGGTTTTCCTCCCCTGCCTTGTAGGTGGGTTTTGCTCTGCTTTGCACAGGACTGAGCTGCCCAGTGCCCTTTGAATATTGAACTCAGCCTCACTGTGCTGCTATTTGTTTAATTTTCCTATTGCATTAATCAAAGCCATTATTTCTCCCCCCCCAATTAGCGCTGGAGAAAGTGCTGCAGAAAAGAAGACCAAGAAAAAAAGGTATGTGAGGATTGGTGGGACTGGTCCTGCTCCGGCTGCTCCAGCAGGACTTTGGGAGGGGGGTGGCAAAAGTCAACTTTGCAAATAAGTTTGGATTTTACTGCTTTGAGCCTGTTAGCAGCTTTTGTCTGACAGACATCTGGAGAATTTCTACTCCTCCCTGTCCAAAACCTCAAGTTTTTATTCTCTGTTTTTCTCCCTGCTGATTTTCCTTCCCCTGCATGATCTTGGTGTAGTAATAAAAGTCTTCCTATTTCTGCCTCGGAGTCCATCAGGGGTCTCTGAAACAAGACTGGCACAGGGGGTTCTGGTCTCTCATTGCTCCACCTGCCCATCCTGCTCTGACTTCTGCTGTTTTCGTCCCCTTCTCCTGCCAGTTCTCTCTCTCTCAAGCTTTGTCTAGGGGATGAAATAAAACATCTAAAAAAACCCAACCCCAAAATCAAACAAAAACCCCTCAACTCCAAACTAAACCAAATTCCAGGAAATAACCCTGCCCCTCTCCAAGTCCTTGTTGGAGCCAGGAACTCTTTGGACATTGTTTGTACTTTACTTTGCATTAATGTTTACTTGGGAATTTGCTTTCTTAGCAAATGGAAAGGAGGAACAGCCAGAACTGTGGCTGTAACAGCCCTGGAATCGTGTTGGGAGCTTTACTCCCGGGAATGTCTGTGCAGTAACAGCCCCAGCACCTCTTCCCCTTTACTGTCACTTGTCTCCCTGTCTGATCTAACCCAATTTTCAGGGGGTGTTTAAAGGCCAGGCCTTTGCTGTGTGTGGCAGGCAGTAGATAAGGCAGAGCAGATCTTTAAAGTGTTCCTGTATTCTAGGCTGTCCTGTGGAATGTGGTTTATTGGAATGCTGGGCTGTCTCAGTGTGTTTTAGCAAGGGTTGCTTTCCCAGAAGTGCTAATTTATTGCTGGAGTTACTCAGGACTGGTGAGATCATGAATTAACTGGTTTTGAGCTTGGCAGCTCAGGCCTTTTCCTGCCTCGGCTTCCTCAGACACTGCAGCCTTTGCTGGCATAATTATTTACAGAGTATTTGAGCTCCAAACCAGTGCAACAATGAACAGAGCAAAAGGGTTCATGGAGAAGGGGGTGGTTTGGGCACTTTTTCCCTGAAATTTTGGAACTCTTGTAAATTTGAATTATTCTCCTGCTTCTATGCAAGCACAGAATCCATCAATATAAATTCCTTTCCAGATAATTTGCTATTTAGATTTTTATTTTGACGTGAGAAGAATTAAATGTGGAGAATCCAGCAAATACGTTAAGTTCCAGATTTAAAATAAAACTCTGTAAAAGTTTGAGTTCTGGCAGGAGGAGCACAAACCTTTTCCACAGAGTGTGTTTGTTTTGATATAAACACTAATAAGGGAGCTCAGGCCTAACCAGAAAAACTGGCTGAGGCAGAGCAGCTGCTGCAGAGCCCAGTGACCTCAGGTGGCAGAGCTTCCAGGTGCTCCTTGGCCTCAGTGTCCCACCTGGAATGCTTGAGTTACCCGCTGAGAGCCCACTTGGTATTGGAGCACAGGTAAATCTGCCTGTCTGAAGGGCAGCATTGTGTCCTGATTAATTCCCTCCTAATTCCCTCCTTTCCTCAGGCCCCAGCTGTGGCTGTGCCCACAATTGTGGGTTGGGTGTCAGTGGCACGTGGGAAAGCCCTGGGGGTGTTGGAGCAGAGCAGGGTGCCAGCCTGGGCCCCACCAGCACTTGGCCCACACTGGGGCACAGAATCAGACATGAACTCTTGGAAACTTGTCCTGAGGAGGATGAATGGTACCTGCTGGAGAAATTCTGTGCTTTCACAGAGGTGTGCTAAACCCCAAAATCTTAGATTTCCAGCTTACAGCCTCTGCACTGTCACGTTCCCTGACTGTATTTTGTATTGGAATTTTACCTGCTCCCATCTCCATCCTCCTGCTGTCAGTACCAGCAGCGCACGTGTTGCCTCTCCTGGGAGCAAGTTCTGCCTGTTTCCTCTCCCAGCCCCAGCTCCTGCTTCCCTCTGGGAGAGGCAGCTTGAAGTGCAGTATCCTGATGTTTCTGAGAGTGGATTTTGGAATAAACCTGAACACTGGATGTCCATGGATTGCTGCTGGGGATTCTAGGAAAGGTGATCAGGAAGAGCAAGTTCAGAGTTACTCAGGGGATCCTCTGATTCCTGCCCATCTCATGGAACTGGTCAGATTGAAACTACTACTCCCATATTTTTTATTTTCCTCATCTTAGTGCTGTTTTTTTTCCCAGATAAGTCAGTGTTTAAGCAGCCCTTACGGATTTATCTGTAGTGAGCAGTCGTCGTGTCTGCACACAGAGATAGCAGATTACAGACATATTATAAAAACTTCAGTGCTTTGTGGCTTAATCCACACCCACATTTGTCATCTGACAGGGCTGATATGATGAAAAAACCTCACACTCTTCACTAACCTTAACACAGGCACTTCCTGAGTTGTTACATTTAACCAAACCCTCTGATAAAAAATACTACATTAATTTTTCTAATGGAAACAAGATGCTGCGTTATCATAATTTACATTTTTGGATGGTCTTTGACTTTGGTGGGAAGGGAGGTGAATCAGTATCTCGTACTTTGGGGAAAGATCCGTGGGAGAATTGAATTACACTTTCTTGGAATTTGTATCACCTCCCTTAATCAGAGATGTTGATCTTGAGAACAACGGCCCCAGGAAGGGCTGAACGTGAAAAAAAAAGTGCAGAGTGTAGAAATCCTCTTTGCCGTGTTCATCATTCTGTCTTAACCTTGGATTGTTTCCACCCTTCACCTCCACCTGGAAAACACAAGCATCCTGTAGTGGCAGGTACTTTGGGTTCTTTTGCCAGGAGTAATCTAAGAACAGTTTTTGCTGGGAACAGCTCTGACCTTGGTGAAATCACTGCTGAAACCTCCCCTGACTCTTGCAGTGCCAGAATTTCGCTGTAGCAGTGGTGAAGCAGGGACTGAGCCTGGTTCATTTTCCCCAGGGCTTGGGTAGTACAGGGCAGCCAGGCCAGCAGAGCCCCTGGTCAGGGCTAGGAACGAGATCCTGGCCAGCTTTCCCTCTCTGCCTCTCTCTGCAGTCATGCTGGGTTATGTCGTGCCCTGGGGCCACTCTGCCATTGCTCATTTGGCCAAAATCCACTCATCCAGGAGTGGAAAAGGGAGGGGAGGGCACAGGAATTCATCTTAGATGGTGAGGCCTGGAAATTTCGATGGTGAGACCTGGAAATTTTCAAGGCAAATAATTGATCGTTGGATTATTGCGCCAGAGCAGAGGGAACACAGTGTGATGGGCTCTGCTCTTTGTTCTCTCTCAGATCCAAAAGCGTGACCAGTTCCAGCAGCAGCAGCACTGACAGCTCAGCCAGCGACTCCTCCTCTGACAGCGAGGACTCCTCTACCTCCTCCTCCTCCTCCTCGGACAGTGACAGTGAGGACAGCTCCTCCTCCTCCTCCTCTTCCTCCCCCTCCTCCAGCAGCTCTTCCTCTTCCTCCGACTTCGACTCGGATTCCAGCTCCTCCAGCAGCAGCAGCAGCAGCACAGACAGCAGCTCTGAGGATGAGCCCCCAAAGAAGAAGAAGAAGAAATAGCTGGGGAGGTGCAGGACTGGTGTGGAGTGAGTGACACCCCCTGCCAGGGGGCTGGAGCACACGGCTGCCAAACGTTCAATGGTCAACATTTCTACTGCTCAAACTTTCTAAGTGTTTTGCGTAGTTGTTCATAGGACATGGAAGGTATTAAATGGCACGTGAGACTTACTGAGAGAGTATTTTTGTGGTTTATCCTTTTATGGAAGATTTTACTTTTTTAGTTAAAAAAAAAAATCTATCATCAGATTTGTTTATATGAGCTAAAGTCCAGTAACCTGGATGTTTACATGCTGGAAAGCAAAGGCTTTTTATTGTAGATTATGCTGTGCATCATGTGCTGTTCCTCTGTTAATGACAGCTTCACTTCCATTGAGAAAATCCTCTAAACTGTTAAAAGCAGAAGTTTTTCAGTGCTGCTGTGGAGCTCTGGCATTGTTGAACCTGAATGCACAACGTGTCCCACACAGAGCCTCCCGTCTCGCTGGTGACAGATGGGTTCTGTGCTGCTGAGCTTGTGTTCCAATGGCTTTTCCTGATGCTTCCAGGTCGAGTCTTAACTGCACCGTCCAGTTGAGCTGTGTTGATTTGTTACTGATCAATGTAGTGCTTGTCCTGCCCACAGGCTCTGGGCTTTCCACTCCCCTGTGTCCTTGGCTCGTGTATTGGAAGTGTTTGCTGAGACACAGGGTGTTGGTGTTGGAAAGCAGCAGCTCAGTGAATTGGGGCTGGTGCTGCTTTAGGAGTTTCATCTTCGTGCCTTTTTTTTGTAAATTCAGTGTACCCCAGTGAGACAAGGGCTGGCATGGGAGTTCTGCAGAGCTCCATCAGAATATTCCCATGCAGAATATGGTCAGCAAAACCAGAGAAATAGTAACAGGCAGAACTGGGCACTGTTTTCACTGGATGCTCAGTAAAAAAGAGACTCCTTGAAATAAAGGTCTCAAAGGAAAGTGTTTCCCCTTTGGATGTGTTTCCCAAGGAATGTGTGAAATGCAGGATTGCCAGGCTGTGCTGAGTGACAGTCTGCAGGAATTCAGTCATTCTTTGTTTGTGGGAACTGCCCTGGAGAAGCAAGTGAGTGCAAAACCCCCACAAACCCAACAAAAGCAGAGCCAAACATGCTGCAGAACAGGGGTTGCTGGATGCAGAGTGGGAATTGTTTGTTTTTCTGGTGAGTTGAAGCAGTTGCCGTTAGTATTTTATTTGGTGATGCAGTCTCCTGAATTTCTTATTGTTGGAGTGCCCTTTTTAGGGAGGGGGCATTACTTGTGGAAGAATTCTCAAGTATCTTGGTTTAGGTAAAATACAGTAACTAAACTATTTTTTATATTTTTATGGAAAAAGTAGTGTGTAGACTTACTTTGGAATAAACTGTACTTATTTAAATGTTTGAAAATGCCTATGTTGTGTGTCTATCTGTGACCACTCCTGTGTTTTACAGAACACGCTGCAGACTGTAAATAAAACTACCAGAAAGGTGTTTAAGTCTTGTGGAGTGAATGTACCATTTAATGGGAAAGTGAATAAATTATTAAACAGTAGTTGCTAAGTTGATACTTACTGCAAATATCTAAAATATTTGTGGTGTTTGTGTCCAGGTTTCAGCTGGAATTGCTGCGGAATTCCCTCACAGAGGGGCAGGATTGCTCCCCAGGAAGTTCTCCAGCCAGAAGTCCCTCTGTATTCAGATTATTTTTTAAAAAAAGTTTAGTTTCAAATACAGTATTTGTATTGGCTTTTTTTTTTTCCCTTGCCCTTTCTGGTTATTTTGTCTCTTATTTTACAGATTAAAAGCCCCAGCCTGGCCAGAGCCTTACTCTCCTTCATCTCCCTCTACCTCACTTCCTGCTCTCCTGCTGGATTAGGAATTTTATAAAAACCCTGCTAACCAGGAATTGGTCCAGGGGCTGCACTGTTTAATCCCTCCCACTCCAAGCAAAGCTGCCACTGCTCATTGCCGGGGAGCAATTGATGCAGCCTGGCAGAAAAACAGCCTCAGGAAAAGCCGTCACCTTTCAAGGAGAAGCACTGGGAGCAGAGGGGAGAGCAGCAGAGAAACAGCCCTGTCTCTGAGTCCAGGGCTTTATTANACTGAGAGAGTATTTTTGTGGTTTATCCTTTTATGGAAGATTTTACTTTTTTAGTTAAAAAAAAAAATCTATCATCAGATTTGTTTATATGAGCTAAAGTCCAGTAACCTGGATGTTTACATGCTGGAAAGCAAAGGCTTTTTATTGTAGATTATGCTGTGCATCATGTGCTGTTCCTCTGTTAATGACAGCTTCACTTCCATTGAGAAAATCCTCTAAACTGTTAAAAGCAGAAGTTTTTCAGTGCTGCTGTGGAGCTCTGGCATTGTTGAACCTGAATGCACAACGTGTCCCACACAGAGCCTCCCGTCTCGCTGGTGACAGATGGGTTCTGTGCTGCTGAGCTTGTGTTCCAATGGCTTTTCCTGATGCTTCCAGGTCGAGTCTTAACTGCACCGTCCAGTTGAGCTGTGTTGATTTGTTACTGATCAATGTAGTGCTTGTCCTGCCCACAGGCTCTGGGCTTTCCACTCCCCTGTGTCCTTGGCTCGTGTATTGGAAGTGTTTGCTGAGACACAGGGTGTTGGTGTTGGAAAGCAGCAGCTCAGTGAATTGGGGCTGGTGCTGCTTTAGGAGTTTCATCTTCGTGCCTTTTTTTTGTAAATTCAGTGTACCCCAGTGAGACAAGGGCTGGCATGGGAGTTCTGCAGAGCTCCATCAGAATATTCCCATGCAGAATATGGTCAGCAAAACCAGAGAAATAGTAACAGGCAGAACTGGGCACTGTTTTCACTGGATGCTCAGTAAAAAAGAGACTCCTTGAAATAAAGGTCTCAAAGGAAAGTGTTTCCCCTTTGGATGTGTTTCCCAAGGAATGTGTGAAATGCAGGATTGCCAGGCTGTGCTGAGTGACAGTCTGCAGGAATTCAGTCATTCTTTGTTTGTGGGAACTGCCCTGGAGAAGCAAGTGAGTGCAAAACCCCCACAAACCCAACAAAAGCAGAGCCAAACATGCTGCAGAACAGGGGTTGCTGGATGCAGAGTGGGAATTGTTTGTTTTTCTGGTGAGTTGAAGCAGTTGCCGTTAGTATTTTATTTGGTGATGCAGTCTCCTGAATTTCTTATTGTTGGAGTGCCCTTTTTAGGGAGGGGGCATTACTTGTGGAAGAATTCTCAAGTATCTTGGTTTAGGTAAAATACAGTAACTAAACTATTTTTTATATTTTTATGGAAAAAGTAGTGTGTAGACTTACTTTGGAATAAACTGTACTTATTTAAATGTTTGAAAATGCCTATGTTGTGTGTCTATCTGTGACCACTCCTGTGTTTTACAGAACACGCTGCAGACTGTAAATAAAACTACCAGAAAGGTGTTTAAGTCTTGTGGAGTGAATGTACCATTTAATGGGAAAGTGAATAAATTATTAAACAGTAGTTGCTAAGTTGATACTTACTGCAAATATCTAAAATATTTGTGGTGTTTGTGTCCAGGTTTCAGCTGGAATTGCTGCGGAATTCCCTCACAGAGGGGCAGGATTGCTCCCCAGGAAGTTCTCCAGCCAGAAGTCCCTCTGTATTCAGATTATTTTTTAAAAAAAGTTTAGTTTCAAATACAGTATTTGTATTGGCTTTTTTTTTTTCCCTTGCCCTTTCTGGTTATTTTGTCTCTTATTTTACAGATTAAAAGCCCCAGCCTGGCCAGAGCCTTACTCTCCTTCATCTCCCTCTACCTCACTTCCTGCTCTCCTGCTGGATTAGGAATTTTATAAAAACCCTGCTAACCAGGAATTGGTCCAGGGGCTGCACTGTTTAATCCCTCCCACTCCAAGCAAAGCTGCCACTGCTCATTGCCGGGGAGCAATTGATGCAGCCTGGCAGAAAAACAGCCTCAGGAAAAGCCGTCACCTTTCAAGGAGAAGCACTGGGAGCAGAGGGGAGAGCAGCAGAGAAACAGCCCTGTCTCTGAGTCCAGGGCTTTATTAACCCAAACAGCTGCCAGCCAGAAACAGGTTTTGGATGCCCTGCATGCACGTGTATTGTGCAGTCTCTGTGGATTAGTGCATTGATTTATTTTCTTAGGGAGGAGTCCTTTATAAATAGCAGGTTCTCCAGCACATGGATTTGCTTTGTGAAATTCTGTTTGTCCAAGCTGTGCCTTTAACACCCCCTGGGACAACGGGTCCTGTCTGAGGTGGATCTTCACAGCCTCCTTTGTTCACCCAGGCATGTGTGCTGCAAAACTTGACACCAGAACAGNTGCCGGTGTGTGCCGGTGTGTCCCGTGTGTGCCGGTCTGTCCCGGTCAGCCCGTGAGGGGCCCGTGAGGGGCCCGGGGGTTCGGTGTCCCTCCCACCGCCGCCAGGGGGCGCCGCGCCCGCGGGAGCGCTCCCCGCGCGCCGCCCCACGTGACTCTCNTCCAACCTGGCGTGGGAAACTTCCAGGGCTGGAGCAGCCACAGCTTCCCAGGGTGAACTCTGCCAGGGCCTCCCCACCCTCCCAGCCAGGAATTTCTTCCCGATATTCCCTCTAACCCTGCTCTCTGCCAGTGGGAAGCCATTCCCCGTATCCTATACCTCCATCCCTTGGAAAGCCTCTCTCTCCATCTTTTCCTGCAGCCCCTTCAGGCAGTGGGAGGCCACAATTGGGTGACCCCGAAGCTTCTCCTCTCCAGGCCGAGCCGTCCCAGCCTGTCCGGGTGTGTCCGGGTGTGTCCGGGTGTGTCCCGGTGGGTCCGAGTGTGTCC
>VZTG01009642.1:67090-156797 GCA_013397845.1 Melanocharis versteri | reverse complement strand
GGCCTCCCGCCGGCACCGGGGCAGCGCCGGGGCCGCGCCGCCCCCGCCCCGGGCACTCCCGGGACATCCCCGCCGCCCCCCCGGCGGAGCCGGCGGGCCCCAGGCTGGGATCGGCCGCTCCAGACGCATCTCCCGCCGGGAACCGCGGCTTTCCCCGCGCTCGCGCCCCGCGGTGACACCCCGCGGAGGGCGGGGGTCCCTCCCCGGGAAGCGCAACCCGGGGGATTCCCTGGAGCGGGGGTTTGGGGTGGGCTCGGTGCTGGCGGGGCCGCTCTGCTGCCCTCCCCGGTGATGGATTTAATCCTGTTCCGGTAATTGACGTCAAGGCTTTGTTCCTTCCCCTTTGCTCTCCGCGGTTCAGGGCCGGAGCCGCTCCGGGATGGAGCGGGCAGGACCGGCACAGGCTGCGGGGCTCTGGGGGCTGCCCGGGGGCCTGGGTGGGTTCCCGGGGCTGCCGCGCTCGTGGAATTGGCTTCGGGCAGGTGCTGCCGAAGGTCAGGGAAGGAAGAGTCGGGGTTCCGGACACAATCCCGTCCCTGAGTGAGTGGGTGGCTGTTATGTAAAGCCTCATCCCTGGCGGGGGGGGTATTTTGGACTTTGTAAAAGAGCAGTCGCGTAACATTCCTGGACTCTGGGCTGGCTTTTTTCCTTTTTTTCCCTTTTCCAATGAACAAATCAAAGCAAGAAAGTGTTGAGATGTGTAACCCAGGTATCGGTGCATTCAGTGCTGTGTCTGTGATTCTCTTCTGGAAATGAGCAAGTGGTTGACTGAATTTTGGGGAAGAACTGGGTGCTTGTGCCAGAACCTCACTGAGAGGCTGGGGAGATGCTGTACAATGGAAAAGGAGCCTGAAAAGGGGCAGGTGTGGGACCCGCTGTCCCCCCCAGCTCGTCTCTCGTCTTATTGCGGCCTCGTTTGATCATTTTCTCAGGAATACTGGTGGTTTTAAGCATTCTCCTGTGTCCAGGGCTGGCAGCCAGGTGCCCACCTGCCCCTGTGGGACTGGACAGGCCCTTCCTCAGTGTCATTCTTTGGAATGAGCTGATTCTGCTCAGGTCTGTGTGATTTTTGTCACCTGGGCTCCCTCCCAGCCACTGAACTTCTCTCAGGTGTATTTCTAGTTCCTGACATTCCTTTAAAACGATTGAATTCTTCTCTCAGGTCCCTGGCAAATGGGGATTTGCAGCCTGGGGGGATTATTGCGAAACAGGGTCTAGTGAAGTGCTTTGCAGGAGTGCTTGTGCACCTGATTGGTCATTTCATTGTCTCCTCTAATGAGGGAAACGTGATTAAACTCCCAGTGTTGCTGCTGTTGTGTGTTGGCCTCGAGGTGTGAGACAGTCCCAGTGTCACACTGGAGTTACTTAGTGGTTGTACTGGCGTGAGGGCAGGTCTTGTTGGTCAGGAACAGAAGGGAAAATTTATCTTTTGGCATTAATAATACCTGGCTTAAATAATGTATCAATGTCAAGTTCTGTCATTTGCTGCTTCCTGCACGGTGTGTTTGCAGTTCTGTGTGAGAGCAGACTCTCCCCTGTTCAGCAGTGAGACAATCCTGAAATATCCTGAACTGGAAGGGACCCACAAGGATCATCCAGTCCAGCTCCTGGCCCTGCACAGACCCCCCAACAATCCCACCCTGGACATCCCTGGGAGTGGTGTCCCAACGCTCCTGGAGCTCCGGCAGCCTCGGGGCCGGGACCATTCCCTGGGGAGCCTGGGCAGTGCCAGCACCCTCTGGGGGAAGAACCTTTCCCTAAATCCAACCTAAACCCCTCTGGCTCAGCTCCAGCCGTTCCCTGGGTCCTGCCTGTGGTCACAGAGGAGCAGACATCAGACCTGTAGCCCCCGGTGAGCTCTGACCTCAGGCTCCCCTTCTTCAGCTGAACAAACCCAGTGCCCTTAGCTGCTCCTCCAGGGCCCCTCTAGACCCTTCCCCATCCCCTCCTTTGGATGCTCTCTAAGAGGTTTGTTCCTTTTTTATATTGTAGCATCCAAAAGTGCCCCCAGGACTCCAGTACAGTTTAACAGCGATGAAAGAAAACAGTAAATTTCAACTCTGATCTCAAAAACTGTCTCAGGTCCCTGATATTTCCTCTAAACATCTTTGCAGTTCTTGCTTTATGATTTTTCTCCTTGTCTCAAACATTGAGCGAGTGAGACTGAGCCCCTGGGGTCAGTTTTTGTGTGAGAAGCCACACAGCAACCCAGAAAAATAATTCATATTTATATGTTTAGCATTCTTGCCAGTTCTAGTGACCTGAACTTGATAAAACTCTATAAAACCCCGGTGAAATATGACTTGGATTTCTAGGATGTCTTTATAGGAAGCTGTAATGTGCAGATGCTTTTGCATGGTTACAACCCAGCTCTTTAATGAGAAGATGCCACATTTCTATCTGCACAAACCATAGAGTTTGCTTCTTGGGGGTTTTGTAGATAAAGAGCTGCAGCAGAAATCTGTCCTGAGGTTCCATTGGCCCGTGACAGGTTGGCATTTGCACAGCAGTTGCTTCTGTGGCTGCTGGCAGGCGTGTTCTGCCCCAGTGTTTTCCAGCGTGGGTGCTCCCGTGTCGGATGTGACTAAGGACATAGGTGACCTGTGCCTTATTGACTGAGACAGCAGCTCTTGGCATCTTCTGATGCCTAGCAGCAGGGCCTCTGTGACCAGGTGATGGTGGAACTGCTCTCGTCGTGTCCCCCACTGCATTTTCAGAGCTTAGGAGAGGTGCCAAAGCTGCTCGTGACTGCTGCTGATGCCTTCCTCCCTTCCCTTCCTGCTCATCCTCTTGGTTTGGGAGTTTTGTAATCGTCACTGCTCTTACCTTTGCTCCAGATCATCAGAAATTTGCAGCGTTGAGGGCGGGAATACTGAGAGTTGAGTGTTGAGAGCTGAGCCAGGAAAGCAGCACCTCTGCCATGGGCAGATTTGGGCACGTGGAGAGAGCTTGAGCAGCTTCCAAGAGGTCACAGCAACGTGTGTGCTGAGCTGGGAGGAATATGAGTTGCAGTGTCGTGTTTGGAGTCCCCGTGTGTAAGGATGTAGGAATAGTCTGGAGTTTTTGGTGACTGAGGTTTCTTTTCTGCAGCAATAATTGTTCTTGGCCACATAATTTCAGTTTGTTACTCACCTGTGGTTTGTTCTACAGGCCTATTTCCTTTCTCTCGCTACTATGGTGTCACAGTTATCTTCAGCAGAGGCTCAGAAATAGCTAAACTTGAGATTAGATACCTAAACTTCAGTTTATATTAGATCAGTGGAAGAAATCCTTCCTGGTGAGGGTGGGGCGGCCCCTGGATCCCTGGCAGTGTCCAAGGCCAGGTTGGATGGGGCTTGGAGCAGCCTGAGCTAATGAAAGGTGTCCCTGCCCATGGCAGGGGTGGCACTGGATGAGCTTTGGGGTCCCTTCCCAACAAGACCCCCTGTCCTCCTTTGCCCTCAGTGTCTGCCTCAGAATATGTACCAAAACCAAACTGAGATTGGTGTCACCTTCTCTAAACTGGGAGAACAGAACACCCTGAGCTGTGGGGAGATGGAGAGGCTGTAGGATGAAGAGGGGGTGTCTGGAGACGAGTCAATAAACTTTAACAGATTACATTTAGCTAGAGCAGGGTTAGATGTATGTAAAATATCTTGCTAACTGTGTTAAACTAAGAAAATAAGCAATCAAGTTCATAGAATTGCAAAACTCAAGATGAAAGAACTTGTGTGGCAGTTATTCTTCTCTTGCAGGATGGTTCCTTCTCTGCAGTCACTAATGACTAACGAGACCCTCTGCAGCTTGTGAAATGACAGGGCTGCTGTCACTGCTTAGGAAATCCAAGTGCACAGCCCCTGCTCCTTCCTGTCACCGAGCCGCTCTCATGAGTGCAGTCAGCCCCAAGTGCTGAAGCTGTGCTGTTCTCTGGCTGTGGCTCTCTCCTGCAGGAATCCAGGTTTATTCTCTTTTTAGCTGCTTGCACTAGATGCCCATATTCCATCTGAATTAACACTTCCCAGTTTGGAGCAGTGCTGGTGCTCTCTGAGGTGACCGTGTGCCATGATCAGAGCTCGGCGTGGCACAGCTCCCTGGGGCTGGGCCAGCCTCGGACGTGCGGCCAAAATTCTGTGTTCCCTGGAGCTGGGAGGTTGTTTGCCTCATGCAGTCGTGTCTCATTCGGTGTCTGCCATCTCCCCAGGCTCTCAGACTTTTACTACTTTCCAAGTTTCTTTCTTCAGCTCCGTGTTTCAAACCCCTCTTTTCCCTAACTCTGTCTTTTCTCCCCAGTGCTTGCAATTCCTCAGGTTGTCTTGTCTCTTGTTCTTACTTGGTTCATTAATTCTTGCTGATGAATGTAAAACCTGGGTTATTAACTGCCGGAAGCACCAGGTACCAGCAGGAAAAAAAATCTCCTTATACTCCATACTGTAGAAACATGGAGTAAGGGAAGTTCTTGCCCTGAAGTCTTGCACTAATTTTCTTCTGTTAACAGCTCATTAAGGGAAATCTTCCTGCACATCTTTTTATGGAAAACAACACCTCATGAGGCAGCTCAGGGCCCCCTTTTTACTTTTTTTTTTCTTACAGTTCATCTTAGTTTTTATTCCCATCATAACATTTATTGATAAATTACTTGCACGTGCTGCTTTCATGTTTTATAATTAAACAAATAGAGTGTACTTCTGCTAACGTGTAATCCTGTAGTGATTTTCCAGGAGAGGCTGTTTTATCATTCAAAATTTCTCCCTGTGGATGGGTGTGCTCCTCTGCAGCCCCACAGCAGTTTCTCACTATTTATTCCCAGTACTACACTGGGAACATAAAGAGGTAGGAGACAAGAGGCAGGACAATGGTGTGGTTCTCTTCAGTGTGTTTGTTTCTGAAGGATTGATGTTCCCACATTATTTGCAGTTTCCGAGAGCAGCTTTAAGCTGTTTGTCCTTTGGGCTGGAAACTTCTCTCAGTTTTTCAGCTCAGTGGGTTCCTCACAGAGGGGCAGAAATGAGCCCTGGAATGGTTGTGCTCCTCCTGGAGCTCCTGGGGTGGCTGAGGGCTGGGAAGTGTCAGAAAAGGTCTCAAACCAAAGCAGATCCCAAAACTTCGAGCTTTTCCAACTCTGTAAGCTTTGCTCTGTGTGGTATTAAAACAAGAGGGCAGCCAGGTTTTGGTGTGACTTTGTCATCTCCTGGAAGTGGAGGCGAGGCCTCGGTGCCTCACTGTAGTTGGGTTATGCATCATCTTATTGACAGACATTTTCCAGTGAAAGAAGAAAATAAAGGATGTTTAATTTGCAGAACCAGACATTAGGAAAGCAGTGTTTGTGACCAGTGACAAGTTAAACTCCTGAGACAGAGGAAACTGTTTCCACTTATCCTTAGCTGGGATTCTAAGATTTCATCGAGGTAAATTGTTCCAGAGCAGATATTTCCCTCAACAGTTGGTTCTTGTGGAAATTTCACACCATTGAACAGTTATTCAAATTTTTCACTTCATTTTCCTTTGTAATTCCTAATGTTCATTTTCCTTCATGTGAGCCTATTGCAGGTGTCTGGTTTTAAATGAGTATTTGATATTTATATTGGTTGTCTGCTATATTTGTATATAAATTAGGCTTCAAAAACTCTATACTCCCATGTATTTCCCCATTCATGCTGACATGACTATAAAAGCTCAAATCTGATCATAATTGTCCAGCTTTGTGCATTCACATGGAGGTTTTCTTGTTTCTGCATTTAATTTAATTTCCAAAAGACGTTAAAGAGATTTCAGTGATGGAAGTGCTTAAATGGTTTTAATCAGGCTTTGATGTGAACAAATCATTAAAGCAAGGAGGATGAAGAGATAAGAGTCCACAATTCTCTTTGTATGGTTTGGCTGCAGAGGAACTCACAGAGGAGGAAGTGTTCAGGAAATCCCAAAGGCGCAGGAGCAGCGACAGGACAAGGGAAAATGGCCTCAAGCTGTGCCAGGGGAGGTTCAGGCTGGATATTGGGAAAATTCCTTCGTGGAAAGGGTTGTCCAGCCTTCCACTGGCTGCCCAGGGCAGTGCTGGAGTCCCCACCCCTGGAGGGGTTTAAAGTGTGGAGGTGGCACCTGGGGACTTGAGGCAGTGGTGGCCCTGGCAGTGCTGGGCAGTGGTTGGACTGGAGGAACTTGGAGGGCTTTTCCAGCCTGAACAACTCTGTAATTCTGGTTTTCCCACAGGGAAGGGGAACAGCAAACCAAAAAAAGCTACATCAAAATGGGAATTTAGTTTGTGTGATGTCGTGCATTTCGTGGGCAGAGGAATAACCAGAGTTTCTGTGGAAAAAAAAATAATTTGAGAGATCTGCCAATGTAACTTTCCAGTGTTGCATTACAATTAACATAAGCGTTTCCTTATTTAAAGATAATTTAAAAATTGTTTGGTCAAAATCCGGGTTTGAAAACATGAGCCATTAAGATGGAAATTTCAGAAAAATTGAATATGGGAAACAGGTTGAAGAACTTAGAGGAACATGTTGTAACTTTAGCAAGTTGTCTTGTGCTTTGGCATAAATAAAATTAACCTCATGGAAATTGCGGTGAGTGAAAAATGCTTGATTTTACAAAGATCTCCTAATATTATTGTATTTTTGTAACTTCAGGGGGCCTTGAAGCACAAACATTGTCCAAGAGGAGATTTAATGGATTGATGTACCGATATTTTCCCTATCTCCTGGGGTTTTTTTGTATTCTGGGTGGTCCTCTATGGAACAGAGCTTCCTGAGAGTTTGTTCGAGTGTTTTGAGGAGGTTTTTATATTTCGGAGTGAGGTGCTGTGTTTGTTTTACATTTCCCATTAAACCTTCCAGTTCACCTCTGACTCTTACTGGTGTGGAGCTACTGGAATCCCCCCTGGCTGCAGGTGAAAAGCACTGTGGCCACTTGGAATACTGATTTAAATTGCCTGGTGAAGTTTGGGATGTCTAGTTAATTTATTTATTTTTAAGTTAATTAATTTAGATTTAATTTTAGCCTTCTGATGCTGATAGGATAAATTAGCATCATATTGTAGCATTGATTTGCCATGGTGGAAACTGGTGTTTGGTGGAAACTAGCCTTTAAAAGATAAAGGGTGAAAAGGTTTTTCCTGGAGCAATTGCTCGTGCTGAAAGAGCTCCACTAATTATATTTAATGAGCAAAAAACACAAGTAAGGACTTTGCACTGTGACACATTCTTAGCCAATAATTACCAGAAATATGTTTTAATAGGAGAGAGTTTTAACAAGTAGTCTTCAGCTTAAATTTGTTAATCACTAATAACCTCCTGAAAAACTGTTTTCTTCAGGTTTTTTCTTCAGTTTTTTTCCTTCAGCTTTCTCTTTTTTTTTTTTAGTGGAAAAAGTTGCATTATTTCCTGGCCACGTGAAGCGAGGTCCATGCTGAATTGGCATTCAAAATGTTTTCGTTTGTTTTTTCTTATTTATTCAGAGGAATGTTCAAATCCATCCAGTCATGATTTTCTGACAAACTGGAAGCTCAAGATGATCAGAAATGGGTGTGGTTTAATCTTCATTGCTATTTTAGAGTGTGAAATTTGGATCTCATTAGCTGCTCTAATGGGCTGATTCCTTGCTATACAATTTATTTCAATGCATTATTAAATTTTTTTAAAAATTATGTGTGACTCTCTCTATAAATAGTGAGTCATACCTTAAAAAAATTAATTTGAGCTTGTGCTTAGTAGAATTCCATTAATTGAACCCCTAACGAGGAGTGTCCATCAGTGCCTGGTGCCTGTTCAGCTGCAGCTGGTTTGCCCAGCACAGCCTGGGAGCTTTAGCAGTTCTCACCATGGAATTTCTGTGGCACCTGGAAGCAGTTTTGGCTCTTCCAGAGACGTTTCCAGGCTCCAGCTCTGACCCAGCTCGGTGTGAAGTGGCCTCTTGTATGAAGGGTTTTGAAATTCAACTGAATTTTGACACGGCTTTTGCAATGGTTCTTGTGCTTGTCTTAAACTTGGTGCCACAAAAAGCTGAACTTCTTTCTCTGGTAGCAAAACTCACCGAGTCTCACTGGCTGGAAGTGAAATGTGTTGGTAGAATTCTGTGTTTTGTAGTTTCATGTCTTTCGGTTTAAGGCCACATCCAGAAAAGTGCAAAAAGTTGTAAGAACTTTGGGGGGAAAAACCCAAACATCATTATTATGGGAAAATATGATGTCATTTATATTAAAAGAGTTTGTATGGCTAAATTAACATTTATCAACTGCTTTCCTGAGGTAAAAGATACTACACTAAATGCCCTGTTTCTCAGTGGGGGCAGAAATATATGGATGTTTTTCTCAATCTGCTCAGGGGGATTATAAAGTACAGGTGGCATTGAGTAGGTAGGATGAAAGGTGAAAACTTCCCAACTTTATAAGCAGTGTTTGTTTGGAAGCACAGCACATCAAAGCTGTGGCTTCCCTGCTGCATTCGAGCTTCCCTCTGTAGATAGTTCTGGGCCTTTCCTCTCGCTTCCAAATTTTTTTGCTTTGCCTGCAAATCTTAAATGCTCCTCTCCCCTAGGTTTTTCCAGAGTTTTAACTACTCTGTGCTCTCATCTTCAGTGTGTTTGAATTTAAAAAGAAAGTTTGAAGGTACCAGGAAGCATCCCAGGTCTCAGAGCTGTCATGTTCTGACAGCAGATTTTAGACAGGAAGGAAGTGATGCTGTGTTTGGTAAACCCTTTGCATACAAGTTAGGGCTGAAAAGTGGGAGGGAAAATTCATATTCTCGCTGTTCTGGTACTCGAAATTGTGGATTTTGTGAAATCTTCAAGCTGTAAAGCAATCCTAGAACTGCTGCAGCTGCCAGCAGGGAGCACTGGCCTTGTGCGAGTTAAAGCCACCACTTCTGAAAAGATATTGATAGTAGTACACTGATGATAATTTAGAAAATATATTGATGCTGACATGCATCCACCTCGGTGGTTTTGGTGCTTCCCCTGCAGTCGTTCTGGGAACAGCTTGGACACGTATTTCCCTTTAGGCCTCCCAATTGTTCTGTGGCTCACCCCGAGTGGTTTCCCACGGTTCTGAGGAGAGTTAAATCACTGAACGATGCAGTTTTTAATTCTGGTTGCTCTGCTGACCTGCTCCCCAGCATCCTTCTGTTCTTCCTCCATCCCTCACAACCATGTTGCAGAATTATTATCTCAAACCCTGATGTTCAGTTCAGTGAGTGATGCAGCACAATGGCTGAACCTTGGTCACGATGGGAAGTCCAAGATAAATGTCTTGTGAGACAGTGCAGGCAGATGATCTTACACTGGGGCTGGAGGAAGTGACAGTTAAACCGGGGTAAAGTATCCGATAAACCTTTTCTCTCCTTTCTTTTTCTGTAGTTGAGATGGGAGGAGGATGTGAACCTTGAATGTGATTTTCCCTTTTGCCTTTTCACTCCTGTTTTAGATGGCACCTCATTAAAACCTTGTCTGTTGTTTCAAATATTACACAGAGCAGATTTATCAGAGAATTTCTGTCAAGTGAATCCTTTCTTAATCCTAGTGCCACAGAGTTCATAGCACTCAAATGTAATGATGTCTTTTATGAAAATAAATTAATGTGAGGAAGTCAGAATGATAATAGCCAGATTAATGTTAGATGTCTGAATAACTATTGCTTAATAAAATCTAAATGCCAATTGTCTTGGCTTCAAAGTTTAAGCAGATGAACATGTAGGCACAGGAATTGGGTTATTAAGTTTCTGCCCAATTAAAGGGCAGAAATTTGTTGGGAAACTGAATTGGAATATGCTTTGCTTAGCCTGCGTGGACATGAAAGGATTGCATGTAAAAATGCTGAATTTGTTGTGGTCCATCTTTGCACTGGGGAAATTAAAGACTCCCCCAGCAATGGAGGGTGGAAAGGATGGAGAGGATGTCCTTGGTTGAGTGGGAGATGAAATTGGGCTGAAGTTGGCTGAGGGAGATTTAACTGAGAAAGAAAAGAATGTCCCTGGTGGATGGCAGAGCTTGAGGTCAGTCTGCACTACTGGCTGCTGGTTTGGTGATTCCCTCGGCTGTGGGATGTCAGGGCACGGAATATCACTGACTGGTTGAGAAAGCGCCCTGTTCCTCAGAGTAGTTTTGGTATTGCAGGATGAAGCAAATAGAAATGCAAAGGCTTGGGAAGGCAAAGTTGAAATTCAGCTTTGTTGAGCAGCAGCAGCTTCACTTCCCTCTCCTGGCTCAGGCTGGTTCTTTAGCAGGAGTTCATTGAGGCTCCCCTGTCTTATCTGAGCTGGAATCCTGACCTGCCATTGGGATAGGTGCAGAAAATGACAGTTTTAGTGGCTTTGTGGTCTCATGGTGTCAATCCCTGAGATTCTTCTCCTCTGGCTCAGGGATGGCACTGTGGGATCTCTGGAGTCTCCCGCGATGGAGCCTGGGCAGAGAGGGACAGTGGATGGAGGAGGGAGCAGGGAGCTCTGCTGTCCCTTCCTAGGCTTTCCTGCTCCTCTCCCATTCCTGAAGAGACAGGACAGAAAGGAGGGAGTGATGTCCTTTGAGCAGCTCTGCTCTCTACAAAGGGAGAGAGTTGGAAATTAATTTCTGTGTTCATCAGGGAGTGGGGACCAGACGTTTTCCCTCTTGTGTGGTACTTCTGCACAAAAATGAGACATTTAAGATGTGTGGTTGTGCATTTTTAAGGTCCCTTGAGTGAATTACATCAAACCAGTCCTGCAAATTCTTGGATATAAACATTTTTTAAGCTGTTTTAATAGTATGATTTAAAAATGGACTTTAAAATGGTTTTTAAAGAGCTGTACTGCAAGTGCTAAATTTAGAAGTGTCCTCCTTGACTTGGCTTCTAAAATCCAGTTTCTGGGGATTCACTTCTACCTTAGTTCTTTTGCCTTACCTTGGCAGGAGGAGTGGAACTGTATGATTTTTAAGGTCCCTTCCAACCCAAACTCCATTTCTCCCTTGCTTCTGTGTGCTGAATCTCATGTATAATGAATGATGCACCCAGTTCTCATCTAGACTTGTTAAATGAAATGTTACACTTGCAGAGCCTCTTTCTGATGGATCCCCAAGTCCTTTTCCAGTGGTTAGTGTTGAGTTACAAATGATCACTGTAATTCTTTTATCTACCATCGCTGTGCGTTGGCTTCTCAGGTGGAAGATCCTCAGGTAACCTGATATTTGAGGGATGAAGGGGACTCTGGCAGCTAAAACCCAAGAGCAGGATGTAATTACTTGCACCATCACTTGACTGAGACGCTGGAATTAAGGCCGTGCTCCCACAGAAAGTGCTGTGGAATTTCTCTCAGCTAACGGTGGTGAAGGATTTGTGCTGCTTTGTCTGGGGAGCAGCACAAGTCCAGGCACATCGTGCTTGGTGGGGATTTCTGGATGCTCCAGAGCTGAGTGGGAAGAAGTGCCTGCAGCAAACTGCTGGCTCTGCCCTCCCTGGGAGTTCTTGTCAAACATTAACCAGGCCTAGGCCGGCTCACTTTCTTATTTTTATTTAAAGCTCTCCCACCCTCAGTATGTACAAAGGTGTTCCCAGACAGCTCTTCAGGCACTTTATGTTCTCCCTGTTGAATGTGCAGCAGGAATTCCTGATGTGAAGGGTGGGATAGAAACATTTGTGTTTGTATTGTAGGAATGAGAAACATTTCTGTTTCAGTTAGTGGTGAATCACTGATTTATATTTGTATCATATTACCAATACAATTGTATCTGAATTGTATTCCCAAAAGCTCAAATGAAACCTTGGAAAGAGGGATATGGAACTGTGGAAAAGTTCATTCTCATCAAAATACCTGAAGGAGATGATGGCTCAGGGTTTCCTTTGCAGCCTCACCCTGTGATACTGAGTTACTGGGTTAGAATTTTGGGATGCTGGTGATACCACAACCTTTCCTTTGGTGGAGCAGATTCCATGTGCACCAGGAGCCATCCCAAGCCAAAGCCCCCTCACTTGGCACAGAGCCTTTGTGTCACAAGGTGAGGGACAGAAGCAGAAAACTTCATGCTTTTGAGAAGTTGGTTTTTTTTCTGGACACATACAAATACTATTTGAATTCTGTGTAAACCCTTGTTTTTAGTTTTGTTCCTTATTTCAGTTATAAAACTCTGAAGATGACTGTTGCTTCTGTGTTTGCACCATTACAGTTATCCTTTAAACTTGTGCTAGAGAATTGTCCTGTTTGTGCTTTCTTGGGCAAAGCTGTATTGTTTTAATAGGAAATGTCTTTTTTTTTTTTCTGCCTTTTTCTTCTTCACCATCACATAGAAAGTGAAAGTTAAGACTATATGTACACTTCTATAAGGAGCTCCTGGTAACACCAGGGCATGTTCTTTGTGTGTCAGTGTTTTTGTGTTAATTTTGTTGTTGCAGGGCAGTTATTTTTCAATGTCTCCCTTTTTAAACAGCTCCTCTGGGAGTGCATTTGTATTAAAAGCTGGCAGAATAGCATTTTAGGCTCATGCACACAATTAGGGCAGGATTTGTGGTGATGCCATACTTGATGCACAAACTGGGAGAAGTGTCCTGTGCCGGCTCCTGCGATGCCCCTTGTTCATGGTAAAAAGAATATTTAAAATCATTAACAGGCATCTTTGGATGTGGCATTAAGGCAGCTTCAGGTATTTTTAAATGCCTTCTGAAAACATCAGTCCTTGTTACAGGCAGGCTTTCCAGCTCTTTTTCCCCTTCCTTTTAAGAAAAGAGGGTGAAATCATGGGAGCTGAGTGTGCCCCCGCAGCTGGGTGTGCCCCGCACGGAGCCGGGATCCTGCACGTTCCCTCTCAACGTGTTTATCCTTCGTGGCCAAATGTTGTCAAACAAAATTGGGGTTTCATCGCAGCCAATTAACCAATTAACTGTTTGATTCCTCTTGCTCATGAAACCAATTGAGACTGAAGAAGCCCTCGAGTTAAATGAGGATGTCTTGAAGGAAGTGGAGGTGTTGTAAGCAGGCTTTGAAGATGCACTAATGGCTGGGTGAGGTGTGGTGGGGTCGGATCCCTTTGGATGAGCTGTGTGTGGAGGGTTCCTTGGGCCAACCTTCACCTTTGATGGTTTTGCCTCACACTGTCTGGGAAGATGAAGAGATACTGCTGGTGCTGAGCTGGAGCAGGGACTTGGGTGCCTGATGTGGTTCAGGGGGGTGAGCAGGGTTTGGCCAAGGTCCTCTTTCTTTTAACAGCTTTGCCAAGAAAACTCAGGCACTGTGGGTGTGCTGGTTGGGGTTTATTTTTAGTCTGGAGTTGTGGTCCAAAAGTCCCAGAGCTGGGATGTGCCCCCTGACTGGAGCTGAGGGAGTGGGAGGTGGGAAGCAGGAGAAGGAGAAGGCAGCACCAATGCTGCCATTTCGTACCACAAGTTACACATCCACGGTGATGATCTCTCAAACCAAAGCCACGACCTTGTTGGATTACAGATGAACAGAAACACCAGATGGGATTTAGGAAGAGGTTGGAAGGAGTAATGAGAATTGTGTGTCTGGGTGATGTGGTGACGCCCAACAGTTGATGTGCTCAGTGTGCCTGGAGCAGCAGCGAATGGTGCTTCAGGGCTACAACAAATATTTCATCTTCCACTTCCAGGCCTGTGCAGGGAGGGAGCAGAGGTGCTGTCCTTGTTCCCAGAGGACGGGGTAGGAGTGGTGGGAACAGTACATTTTAGTGGATATTAAAGGTTTATTACAACTTCAAGTGGTCTGAAAACTGAACTTCTGCAGTTTCCTACCTGCTGGAGTTAATTACCAGCGATGCTGATCAGCAGACAGGCCTGGGTCGACTGCCTTTCAAAGTACCTCTCCTTGCTTTCCTGAGCATGGGAACGTTTCCCTCCTGGTAGGCTCGTGGCTGTGGAAGATGTGGGTTTGAGTGGGAAGTTGTCTGAAGTACAGAGCTAAGGAAGCCCCGTGAACTTCCTTTATTTACACATTTAATGCTGGTGTGATTTTAATGGCCTCGTCCACATTATAGGCACTTAAAATAGCTCTGTGTGGAGATTGTATGATTAGATACAAACAAGTCTAACTTGTATCACAGCCAAACTATTTGCTCTAATAAAAAATGTAAAAGAGTTAAAAAAGCCTAAACCAAATCCCCATACAGTCAAGGTGACTCCCCATGAGGGTGTTCATAATTTACTGTGTTACAAAATACTGGGGAGGAGTGGTTTAAGGTGTCTTTAACTGGTGTCTTTCTGATGACTAATTTTACGTTGACCTGGGCAGGTACAGCCAGATCAGCTCTGGGTTTGCACCAGCTGAGATCTCAAGTGAATCTTTGCTGTAATGTTCCTTTTGTGTGACACTGTTGGTTAATGGTTTTTCTTCATTTCTAAGAGTTATAGGAAATGTTGATACAATTTTTAAAAAGTTGCTTGTCTCTGTAAAAAACAGTGAAGGTCTTCGTAAATATTTAACCCTCTATTAGGAAAACAGAGATGTAAAATTCTTTGTTAAGATTATAATACTCTGAATGTGTAGCTGTATATAATCCCTGATCTTAGTGTGTTGGTGGGAATGAACCATCCAGAACCAGAGCATTCCTATTCCCTGCCTCAAAATTTGCCTTTAATAGTAAATGCCCGGGACTCAGACTGTTCCAGTTGGCTTTAACTGATCATAATAAAATCTGATATTTATCTGTGTTGAAATCCAACATATGTAACAAATTGGGCTGCAGTCTCAAGAGTGAGCTTTTTAAACCTCAAACTTCTAAAACAAGTTTGTCATCAATGGCAGAATGATCCCTGGAGTTTGCTGGCCACATTCCAGTGCACAGGTCCCTGTCTCAGCCTTGATGGCCACATGTGGTTACATGAGTTCAGCAGGTTACAGGAGAACTGGAAAAAAAGTGATTTTTCACCTAAAATGTAAGTTGTTGTATTCATGAGTTTGGTATCAGCACAGGGCTGGGTTATGTCGATGCTTGTACCTTGTTTGCAAGGCAGGGAAATACAATAAACCTGGTGCCTTAGAAAGCATCAAAGATCTCAGCTTACACCCTGGGTTTAGTCTGCTTTGGGCACCCTCTGAGATTTCACTCCTTTCAGAGCAATAGACAAAATGAAGCCAAATGGGGAAGAAATGTAAGAGGCTAAAATGTTACTGAGGTGAAAAGATTCATGTTTTAGAAACTGAGTGATGGGTTGAAGTTTTCTTCTTGAGAATGCAATAGCTGGGTTTGCACAGCTTTCAGAGTCGTGCTCTAGCAAGTCATTTATTATTTTTAATAATCAGACAGCTGTCTAAACCCATGAAATAATGATTTTCTAAGCAGCCAACATTTTCATTTTAAGCTGCAAATTATGTGGTAGAACATCAGTTTCTTTTCTGGATGCACCTACTGTACTTTGTGCAGATCAGTAAAGGACATTTCTGAATCTCTTGATGCAGAGTTTAGCACAAATTTTGGCTGCCCCATCCCTGGAAGTGTCGCAGGCCAGGTTGGACAGGGTTTGGATAGTGGCAGGGGGGGCACTGGATGAGCTTTAGGGCCCCTCCCAACCCAAACCATTCTGGGATTTGCTGTTAAAGGAGTTACTGGCACCTTATTTACCATCGCGTTTTGTTTACTCCTTTATGCCTCAATGCTGTGTCAAACTCAGAGGGAATCTTTTCCAGCTTTTGTGTGTGTGTGTGTTTTGCAAGAATTTGGCGTGTTTCTGTTAACACAAGCAGCAAGACCAAACTGCAAAAGAAAGTTTTTTAAGAAGGGGGATTGGCAGGTTTTTAATCTGCATTTTTGCAGTAGGAGGATATGGTCCAAGGCAAAAGGTGCAATATTGCCACAACTTCCCTGAAATTACTGCTTTGAGTAGAAATGCCTTTTGGGAGTCAGGGAGGGAGAGAGACCTGGAAACCACATCAAAGCTTGAGGTTAGAATATGTTGGAGAATGGGTGCCAAAAAAAGGTATGTCAGCACCAAAAATAACCCTAATCTACAGGAGAAGTCAAGCACTGAATGGGTGGGGGGATAGCAGAACATCTGGGGGATGTGGGGGAGAGCAGGTATTTTAGAAATGAATGGGAGATGTTCAGCGTGGGCTGGAGCCGAGATGATTCGAGCGGGTGATGTGGTTTGAAATAGTTACTTGCCTGAGGACTTGGTGGATTTTTTTCAGGTTTTTTTTTTTATTGCTGCATAAAGTTTCCCTGTTAGCAGCCAGCTGTGGGTTGGGGGTTACAGCCCTTTGGAGAGGGCTGAAATTGGACAGTTTTGAGCAGTTGTGGCCCTCAGAGGGTTCTCAACAGAGATCATTCCCTGGCCAAAATGGGCCTGGGGCTGCCTGGGGGCCCTCACACCCCTCCCCTGGGCCCTCACATCCCTCCTGTTCCCCTCTGTGATCAGGACTGATCTTTTTGCTCGTAGCAACATGAACCGTGAAGACCGGAATGTGCTGCGTATGAAAGAAAGGGAAAGGCGAAATCAAGAAATTCAGCAGGGTGACGAAGCCTTCCCACCCAACTCTCCTCTCTTTGCTGAACCCTACAAAGTGGTGAGTTCCTGCACCTCGGAAAAATGCAGGTTTTATAGCAGAAATCATGTGCAAATTCATATTTTGTATTTATTTTTATTTGTGTTCTTTTTAAATCCAAAGCCCTTACGGCAACCAGGTGTTTAGGCAGGGCTTGAAAATAAAGCTGGGCAGTCACAGCTCCACTGGCAGATTTAGAGTGTTTGGGAAGGGGAGGAAGCTTTATAGGGAGTGAGAAAAAGGAAAATAAAACCATCACATTTTTTTCCTTCCTTCACCTTCTGTGCAGTGACTCAAAACAATTAAACTCTCTGTTCTGTGATGCCAAATTGCCATTTTTGGGGTGCTTTAGCCTGTTGCTAAACTTTCTAACCTTTCATCAGTGTAGTCCAGACCTGGATTAGTTCAGGAAGAGAATGTTTAAATAGGAAGTTAATTTTAAATGCTAAATTAAATTTTAATTTAATTTTTAATGTCTGATATGGCAGAATTATTAGTGCTAACTAGTACTCCAGTAGTTTGTATCTAATATTTTAGTTTGTTTTGAGGGAGTTGATTCTGTTAGTGATCTTGCACAGCTTTTAGCCTGTGCTGGGTTTCCTTCCAGGTTGCTTTGCTGAGCAGAACTGGAAAAAATAACCTAATTCTGGAATAACTAATAAAATATTATTTGTTAATGACGTAGTTCAAAACTCACTTTAAAAGCAAACCCTTCCCTTGTTGCAATTTCAACTGGTTTGCAGGAAGTAAAACATGACTGAAAACTGTCTTCCTGCAGGAGGAAAGTTGAGAAATACTTGGTGTTTTTTTATTTTTGTTCTCCCATCACTTTCTTGTGCTTCATAACCAAATTCCACATGTGTGAAGTTAGCTGGAGCTGGTTGGGATGCATGGGGGAATGATCCAGGACCCCAGATTTGGAAAACAAAATGGTTCTAGAAGAAAGAACCCTTTTAACTGTGCGCAACAAACATTGTGCCAATATAAATACCAATTAAAAATGACTTATGGGGGTGAGGTTAAGTTGATTTTATTTTACTGCTAATTAAAGCGTTTTAGGACTGATGCATTCTGTATTAGAGAAATTACAGTCTGTAAAGTGACAGGAGGCATCTGCAGCTTTGGAACTCGCATCCAGCTCAGCAGTGCATTATTTGATTCTGATTATTTGATTCTTAATTATTTGATATATTGCTGGTTCAGCTGTTCCTGCTGCTGAATTTTTAGTATGTTTTAGGGAGTTAAATATGTATTATTACATATTTTTAATATGTTTTAGGGAGTCAGATTGCTGATTTAAGAACTAAAATGCAGAATTGGAAACGCTGGCAAAGAAAGAGGTGGATTCTAGCTGAAATTCAGGTTAACTGCTGTAGTTACCAGATAATTTAACTGCAAGTGAAGTTGTGATTGGTCCTGAACCCTGATTTTTGTGGCTTGTTGTCCCAGACCAGCAAAGAAGACAAGCTGTCCAGCCGCATCCAGAGCATGCTCGGTAACTATGATGAGATGACGGATCTCATCGGGGACCGGCCGCTCCAGAAGATCGTCGCCATTCCCAAGCCCTCGGTCCCCGCCGCGCCCGATGACAAACCCACGGCCGGCTTCTTCGGCGAGCAGCGGCACGGCGCGGGCTCACACCAGAGCAGCAAATGGACCCCGGTGGGGCCGGCCCCCAGCACCTCGGCGCAGTCCCAGAAGCGNCGGCTCGGAGCACTCCAAAGGCCGCGCCGGCAGCCCCGGCAAGCCGCCCGCCGTGCCCTCGCTGGGCTCCGGCCACTCGAGAGCCCACGGCGGCGACCACCACGGCAAGGACCACCAGCGCTCCAAGTCGCCCCGGGACCCCGAGCCCAGCTGGGACTCTCCCTCCCGCGTGCCCTCGTTCGCCAGCGGGCAGCACTCGAACCAGTCCTTCCCACCCTCGCTAATGTCCAAGTCCAGTTCAATGTTACAGAAACCCACTGCCTACGTCAGGCCGATGGATGGGCAGGAATCCATGGAACCAAAGTTATCCTCGGAACACTACAGCAGCCAGACCCACAGCAGTGGCGTCAACGAGCTGAAGCCCAGCAGCAAAGCGCACCTGACCAAGCTGAAAATTCCTTCTCAGCCACTGGATGTAAGTTGCTGGCTGTGTCCTGCCTTCTCAAATGTAAATCCGCTTGGGCTGGGATTTTCCAGCGTCTCCAAGATCCCAATTTGCCTAACCCAAATGGAGTTTTTAGTAAACACTGTGTTTTTGTTACTCAAAGCGCCTTCACCTAAGCCGTATTTTCAATGGGGAGCATGCAAAAGTAATTATTTTTGTCTTCTGCTTCTTGCATGTGGATACTGGGGTTTTTATTGAATAAAGGCTGAGACATTCAGAAAGACTTACTGAACCCCAAGAGGCCAATTTCAATGGAGTATTTCTGTAGTCAGGAGTTCGGGAAATTGTAGGATATCCACAAATATTTTGACAAGCTGGGTAAATACATTGTTGTTCCTGAGAGCCAAGCTGACTTAGACTTGTTGATATAATCTGCCTGTATCAGATTTTCTTTAGAAGTGAGTAGCAATTACTAGATGTGATCATTATACCTTCACGCCAAATTGAACAGGGTGCAGAACTTTTATCAGTCGTGCTGGATATAAAATACTATTGGGTTAACAACTTTGAGGAGCTTGGTAATTCCCGAATTATTAAGACGCAGGCTCTGACTCCAGCTCACTTACCAGGAGAATGCCTTTCCTAGTAATAAAATCTCATTTCATCTCCTGTCTTAACTGCTTGCATCAGAGAAAAGCCCTTGCTCCTGGGATTGCAACAGATAGCAAAGTAAGGTCCAGAACACAGGTAAGGAAATCAGAAAATACTTTATTTGTGAAGACTTGCCACATCAGTGCTGATGCAGTGAATCCTGTATTAGCTTTGCTTCTTTCTGCTTGTAGCAGCCAGGGGTGCAGAAGATTCATAGTTTGGTGATTATTGCTGTTTCTAGGATCACTCTGTGATGAGTGTTTTACTTGGGAATGCAGTTTGTCATTCCTGTGCATTCACCGTCCTGCACTTGAATTCAGATATTATCCTGGGGCTGCTTCCAGGAAATGATTGAAAGCTGTGATTCTCTTTCTCCTCTCTACAAGTTTTTATTATCACTGACTACCTGTGATTACTTTAACTGTCAAGTGAAAAGTAAGAGATTATTATCATGGTTTTAGAGATGTCATGTATTTGCTTTTCATAACTGAATGTGACTCATGCCATAAAAACATGGATCTATCTGATACTGAAATTGATGAAAAAAGTTAGCAAGAGCTGTTTGTGTCTATGTGGAGTCCATATGAGTCACAATAAGGATTGCAGTTTGTTTTTAACTGTTTGTAGTCCCTGGAAAATTTGGGAGATGTTAATTCTGAGTTTTGATTTGTAGGCATCAGCCTCTGGTGAGGTGAGCTGCGTGGATGAAATCCTCAAAGTAAGTTCTCAGTGTTCTTGTTCCCAACTTCTTTGTTGAAAATACAGCCATTCCCAAGGAGGGGGAAGGACTCTGCAGTTCTCAGAGCCTTTCCAGGTGCAGGTGGTTATGGGAGGGTTCTCCAGGTGCTCCTCCAGCACAGGGAAACTGGGAGCAGAGCTGGGCACTGGGTGTTGTGGTGTGCACGTCATCTCCTGGAGATCCTCACTGCACTCCTCCTTCCTGCTAACCAGAACTATTCATTTCTTCCACCAAAATACAGTTTTTAATTCTGATGTTTTAGATTATAGTAATACTTTACTGCCCCATGGCAGAACTTCCCCTCTCTCCTACCTGGGTTATTTTCCCAAGTCCTTTTACCCCTCCTGTGATCCCCTGTCCTATGTCTGCTCTCACAAAAGGATCATCAGGTCTCTCTGGAGCATTCCCATGGCTTATTTCCTCTGACCTTCAGTACTCCACGAGCCTTGGAGATGCTCTGAGAGAATATGAGGCACTTTCCAGCTGCAGGCATCTGATTTCCCCCTTTTCCTCAAACTCTACAGGCTTCCCTTTCCTAGGATTCTTCTTCCCACACACTCTGAAAGGATCAGACTCTGACTTGCACTGCAGTTTATCTTCAGGCCAACCAAGTTGATTGATTTATGCCTTGCTGCTTATTATTATGTCATAACTCTCTCTTCTCATGGGTAGCAATTTAACATGCAGGTTTACATGCAAAATCTTTATTGCACTTTTGGGAAATTAAGATTTGAATATAAAGCTTAGTGGAGGGTGAACAATGAACTGAAAATGGAGAGAATCTAGACTGCAAGTTGAAATCTTTGCTTTATTTTGTTAATAACTTTCCTTTTTGTTGTGTCGTAGGAGATGACCCACTCCTGGCCTCCTCCACTGACTGCTATCCACACCCCCTGCAAAACGGAACCCTCCAAATTCCCCTTTCCAACAAAGGTCAGTGCTGAATCAAACAGGGGATGCTGCTGAAAAAGTAACTCCTGTTAAAGATCAGGATTCTGGAACTCTTACATTCAGTTCTGTATGATCTGGGTTTGTTTCAGTGCTTTGTCCCTCTTTATTTTTCTTCACATCATCTGTCAGCAGTGGCCTTATGAAAAATGTCCTTGGTTTTCCTCTGCTTTGCACAGACAGTCTGCAGAGTTATCTATAATACAACTTACCTTTTTAATTTTTGTTTGATAAATTCAAACCTTCAAATTTTTGAAGCTTGAAAATGCCTTTGAGCCTTTTCCCTAACAGGGAAATGCTTTGCACCATTCTGTGTAGAAGCAAGAGAGTTTCCCTCCATGTAGCAAAACAGAGGCTGAATGGTAAATGCTGAGAAATTTAAATGGGCTTTTCTGCATAAACTGAATTTTCCTCTTAGTTTTGAAGTCCATTAATAGTTGTATGGGATTTTTTTACATTTTCAATTACAAAAAAAAAATCAAGACAGTTTAAGAATCACATGTTTTGCTGAAGAAGTCACTCGTTCCAAAAGATCCTCTTCCCAACCCCCTGTGTTCTTAAGAGCTGCTGAAGGATTTAAGCAATTAATTCCAGAGAGAAATCCACCTCTGCTACTGTTGACAGCACAAGGCACGTGTCCAGGGGAGCTGCTGGAGCTGACACCTCTGAGGGAGGAATTCTCCTGCTGCCTTCCCTGAGGCTGGGCCTGGCAGCTCCAGGGTTCTAGGGCACACTGGCACTGGGAGTTGTTTGCCTTGAAGAGCAGCTCTGCAGGATCCTGGAGACCCAGGATGGGCAGGGGAGGCAGCTGTGGGTAAAACCCAGTGTGGGGAGCTGACTCACCCAGGAATTCGTGCTCTGGTTCCTGGATCTGCTGATTACCAGTAAAAGATTCAACTCAACAACATGATTTTTCTCCAGACTCAACATCTCTCTGGGATGAATTGGGGTGCTCCACCCCTAACTTGGCAGAGCTTCAGAGTGAAGAAGTTGCACTGTTTGTCTTTTAAAAGTTACCTTTGTAATAATTCAGACCACGCTCTCTCTGACCAGCTGCTGTTCTAGACACCACTTGCTGCTCTTAATTTCCTGTTTGATCCAAATTGCTCCCCAAAACAGAACACTTGAGAGAATAATTTTAAGACTTTCTCACTGAGGTTTCTACTGTCATCTCTCTGATCTATCCTTGTATGTGAATGCTTTGACATCACCTTCCTTCAGCCAAAGGTTCCAGTCCCTATTGGAAGGGCACATCCACAAACCTCCCCCAGACTGGTCCAAGTTCAGGTTTTCATCCTGGCTGGATATCCCAGAGCCAGGGGCAGTCCTGCTGTCACCACCTGTGTGTGACCTGTCCCTGTCTCACTGCATTTTGCTTCTCTCCAGTATCAAAAAATGCAGAATTTACCATTCAGTTCTCAGCTTTACTTTGGAAGGCATACCTGGAAATAAATCCTGTTGTCTGTTTTCCTAGCATTAGATCAATATTAATCTTGCAAATATTACTTTTAGTCAGGGTTTATTTGTATATTATATAAAACTGTCAGTCTGGAAATAATTCATACCTTTTCTTATAAGGAAAGAAATTCCACACCTTTCCTCATCAACAAAGGTCCTTATTCCACTGCTTTGAGTACTCATTCCTGAACCTTCAGGGAGATATTTTCCCTCTGCGTTTTGAGCACACTTGGCTGTGGGGCTGCTTGGTTTTAGTTTCCCTGGCGTTTGACTGAGGTTGGGAAGGGGAAGGTGTGCAGAAATCCATGTGGCTGTGACACAGGGGCCATGTGGCACTGCACAGCTCTGGTGATGTTTGAACAGAGAAGGTGGCCTGTGGGGCTTTTTGAACCTCTGAAACTGGATTGTGTCTCTTCACCCAGTTTGCAAAAAATTCCATTTATGGCTGCTCTGAGTCTTTTGACTTTTTGCCAGCTTTTTTATTTTGTGGCTGCACATCTTAGCCATGGAACTCTGTCAAATTCTCTCTCTGCATCCAAAGCCTATAATTTCCTCTGCCTTCTCCCCTCTGTCATTCTTGGCAGCAGCAGCTCTGCAGAATTCCAGGGAGTTAGTGAGCCATAGGCTAGTGCAGTCTGGGCCCAGAGCAGAATCCACCAAACAAAACACAACAGTGGTTTACTTTAATCAAGCAGATCCGTTGGAGGAAAGCTCCTTCTCTTTAATACTGTGCTCCATTTATTGCCAGTCATCTGCTGAAGTGTTTCACAGCATTGCCCTTGTGGGCAGAGCTTGGTGTGTTTTTCCTGCTCACAAAAAATGAAGCTGCCCTTGGTGGACCACTTGATTTTATTTGTCAGACTCTTGGGATGGGATCACTTTCCCTGTGTGTAGGGAGTGAGTAACTCGAAGGAACCCAAACTCCTGACTGGGGCCTCTCTGATTACTATAAATATATCTAATAGTTCCCAGGAAGTCTTTGGATCAGAAGAGAAAACTCCATGAAAATAGGTCAGGGAAAGTTTTATGGATGCTATGGAAAAATGCAGATTCCTGTGTCTTGATAAAAAATGTTATCCTGTGACCTAACACTCTATAATTTTATCCACGGGCTCACAGTCAGACACTGCAGAAATACTGGCAGTGTTTATAAAATGCATTGAGCAGCCCAGCTGCTGGCTGGGGAGGGAGGGGTTGGGTTCCAGCACCAGGGGAGGCCTGGCTGTGCTTGTACCTCTGCAGAGGTGTTCTGTGCTGCACAACCGAGGCCAGCAGGATCTCTTCAGCCATCCATCCCCTGCTGGAATACACAAACTTCCTGCTGAGAAGTAGAAGCGAGATCTGACCTGGGGTTTCAGATATTAACTGGGATTGGGCCCCGTTCCCCACAGCCAGGGCTGTGGGATGGGAATCCAGCCCCTCTGCCTCCTGTCCAGCTGGAGAATTCCTCCCTCCAGTTTTTTTTGTCTGAGGTTTTGTTTCCTGCTCCAGTGTCTTCCCTGTGTAACCTCAGTCCATTATACTTTGCCTTAAAGGGTTTCCTTCCTTTCAGTTGTTTGCAATTTCTTTCTGAAGCAGACCTTTAGAAGCTGCTGCTCTAAATAACCTGGGAGTTGAAAGTAGAGCTTTTTTTTTAAAATCTCTGAGAGTCTTAAAGAAATATGTATCCAGTAGATGGCAAGGGAGTTGGAAAAAGTTGCACGTTGAACTATAACACCTCATTAAAATGCACTTAGCTGAGAGCCAGTGCTTTGCCTCTGAAATAGGAAGTTGACTCAAGCAAGGAATTAGGCAGGTGTGTTCTGCAGAATTCCCAATCCATGTGCTGCTGGAAGGGGTGCCAGTTCCCCAACCCGTGCTCCCCCAGTGCTGTGGCTTTGGAAATATGGAGTTTGTGGTCTTTATTTCTTTTTTCACTCATTTTGTTGGCTTGGCTGAGCTGCCAGTGGCAAAAGGCAACCAGGGATTCACACCTGCCTCCTCCTACCTCTGCAAATGATAAAAAATGGATTTATTTTGAAGGAAGTGTGGCTGTTGCTTTCTGCTGAAGTCACAGGACTTCTTTCCATCTTTGCTTTGCTCTTAAATTGTTTTTTCAATTATTTTTATTGTCTCTTCTTTTCAGTTAGTAAAGATCAGAGGTATTGAAAACACCTCCCAAGGAAAGCTCCTTATGAAGTTCCTCATCCACAAAATACTTGTTCAATGCATGGTTCCATTTTTGAAATACAAAGCTGAGGGAAATTGAAAACATCTCAAGGGTGCTTTGCTGTGTAAAGCTTTTGTGTGTTTAAGAACTTCATTCTGTAAATTGCCTCTGTAACCACTGCCTAGCACTGGCTTGGTGTGAGGGAAAACCAGGTCACAGGTGTACCAGGAAAAATGGAATTCATTGTTGAATTGTAGTTCTGGTTTGCCATTGCCAGAGCATGTACGTAAAAGTGTGTATAGAACTAGAAATTGAAAATATTGGACTCGATTTATTTTTCTGGGGCCATCAGTTGTCCTCATTTTGAAATGAGGTCAGGAAGGTCCTATTTTAAAAAGGCACTCAAGCCTGGAAGGGAGTTTGCTGTGTATTTGTTAAAACAATGGTTTAGGATTTCACAAAAGTTCATAACTGCTGTGTCTTGGGAGTCAAAATTGGGGTTTCTGGAATGGGAATACTGAGGATGATACAAGTGCTGGAATTTGAAATACTTCGTCTTTTCTGGCTGGTTTTATAGGATATTGGGAAGAAATTCCTCCCCGTGAGGTGGGCAGGCCCTGGCACAGGGTGCCCAGAGAAGCTGTGGCTGCCCCTGGATCCCTGGCAGTGCCCAAGGCCAGGTTGGACAGGGCTTGGAGCAGCCTGGGACAGTGGAAGGTGTCCCTGCCATGGCAGGGGTGGCCCTGGATGGGCTTTGAGATCCCTTCCAGCCCAACCCATCCTGTGAATCTATAATACCATTTTTTACTGGCTTTTGTCTGATCTCATGGAGATCTGGCTGTTCCAGCCTGGAATGCTGTGCTGCCCACCCAGGCTGGGTTTACCAGGGACCCACGTGGAGCCTTTGGGGCAGAGTGTGCAGAGCTGGTCCCGTTTGAAACCTCACCTCGTCCCTAAGGCTCCTTTGTAGCTGAGGAATATTTTTTGTTGAGAAGTTTTCCCTGTTCCCATTGCTGTGTGTGCCTGAAGAAGGAAAATGAGGAGAAAAGAGTTGCAAGGAGAATACTTTTCAAACAGCAGCGAAGTCTGTGTGTGTATAATCAGCATAAACAAACATCCTGCAGAGTTCCTCTCCATCCTAAACACAGAGGAGGAGGGGATTTAGGGAAGTCACACAGAGGTTTGGGAGTTTCAGCCCTGATGTGCTCATGGCCCTTGGGAACAGCAGGAGGTGGGTGAGGAAGAGGAGTGTGAAGGTCTCCTCACCTGGGCTGCCCCAGGACCCAGAGAGAGAATCTCTTTTATTGCTTGTTGTTATTTTTTCCCCTTTTCCAGAGATTGTGTCATCCATTAGATAGAAAGAATATTTTCCTTACAGCCTGCTTTTTAATACCTTAACATTCCCACTGAAAAAAACCCACTTGTGATCTTTTATTCCCCCAGGAGTCCCAGCAGTCCAGTTTTGGCACTGGAGAACAGAGTGAGTACATGAAACTTCCTGGAATGTGTTGAATGTTTCTGTTGCCATTCGATGTTCTCAGGATCTCCTGAGATGTCAGGGGTTTTTTGGGAAATGAGGTTTTCCAGACTGGTTACAGGATGGAGTCTGACTTCAAATTTTCTGTGCTTTCTCAAGTTTTAAGCTATGAAACATTTGCTTGATTTTCTTTTGCATTTCTTGTTCAGATCTTGAAAGTTATCACTGAGTTGGAAAGGTGGTGTGTTCTAGAAAAAATGTATTTTTAATTGATCTAATTCTTCACAAAATGCCTCTATGGTTGATTGAATTGAAAATAACTGAGTTTTAAACCAAAATTCTTTTAAAAAAAACAACTCCCATCTTGGAACATACGAGAAACCAAAAAGTGCTTTTGCTTTTATTTTAGTAGAAAAAGCACATGGCAGTTTCACTGTTCATTTTTGCTTTGACATGTTAAGGGTGAGAGAGAACTGGTCAAGAACTTCTATCACGTGCTGTTATCCTTGAATTTCTTGCACTTTTAGACTTTAGAAAAAAGCAGCTTATATTTCTTTTGACTGTCATTATTTTGAATATTACTGAAATGAACACTAAACTCAGGTAAACACCAGGTAAAATTGAACTAAATTTGTGCTGTTACCTTCCAAAAGTCCTTCCACTCCCTCCTGAAGTGATTAAACAGCTTAAATAGTAAAAGAAGAATGGTTTATTCTTAGATATTCACAAGCAGCTTAATCTGAACACCTGATACAGTGGGGAATTAAGGAAACAAATTCAAGCTTAATTCCATAATGCTAAACCGTAGGCTCACGTTATAGAAGCAGCTGATCTTTAGGTGTGGAAAAGAAGAGCCAAGGTTAATTAAAACACAGAGCCAGTTTCCTGTGCCTGTTTGGATTTTGTGGAGAGCTTTTAACAGCCTCAGTTCTTGTTTTTGTTGAGCTGCACTCAGTTATTTACCGGAATTAAAGGAAAGGGAAGGCAAGAAACCCCAAAGTAAGAGGCAGATTTTATCAGGGTGTATTCCTGCTGTCAGAATTAGTGTGTGAGTTGGATTTTTGGGATCCATCAGAAGCTGTTTGGGGATGCTGGAGCAGTCAGGGCTCAGCAGATGGATCTGTGTCCCATATCCTGCATCTGAAGGCAGTAGTTTCATCTTGGTAGGAGCAGAACAGTTCTTCACACCATTGATAACAAACTAAGTGTGTATTGGTTTACACAGCAATGATTTAAATGATTTCTCTATTTTCTTGGTTAAATTACTTGCTGTATTTGGTACTTTGCCTCTGCCTTCCTCCCTCCCTCAGCCCAGGGGAGGTTGTACCTGGTGTCACCTGGCTGCTGCTCCCTCCTGTCCCCTCACATGGCCTTGCTCTGTCCATTGCTGTATCCTTGTGGCAGCTTTGGGGTGACTTCTTCTGCTGTGCCTGAGTTTTCAGCTGTGCTTTTCTTCTTTTCTTCTCCTAGAACGATACAATCCCTCATCCAAAACATCCAATGGTCATCAATCCAAATCGTAAGTGGCTGCTGAGAAAACATTTCACAAACGATAGTGGTGTTTTAAGAGATTTAGGAAATAGTGTTTAATAGAATGTGAGTGGCACTCCAGCATCCTTCTCCTGGGCTGGCAGGAAAAGAGGATCATATCACAGCAGGTTTTTTGGGACTATAAACCAAATATTGTTCACTGGAGTGAGTAAAAATTACCCCAAGCTGCCTTTCTGCTCCTGTGTTTTCCTGTCAGCTGCCAGGAGAGGAGCAGGAGTTTGGACCTTGGAATTGGCTTGGGAATCAGAAGGGGCATCAACATGAGATGGGACCTAACAGACCTTGCAGAGCTGGCAGTGGAGGCAGCTGAAGGTTGCACAAATTCAGGATGAGGAAAGGTTTTGGACTGGAGGAGACATAAAACTGGGTCTGGGATCTTGTGAGGTTTATTCTGCTCAGCCTTTAACTCCCTGACAAACGTTTTGCACACAGACCCAGCAACACAGGAAAACTCAGGCAACTGGAATGTTCTGCGTGGCTGTAGTCCACCTTTCTCAGACTTAAAAATCAATGATATGCAGTTAAAAGATGGTTTCCAAATAAATATGCACATAAAAATAAACATTTACCAGTTGATTGTGTGTTAATGAAAGTTGTAGTCTCTGAAAGCTGACTCTGGGTTAGTAACATTCCTCAGTTAACTTTTGTTGGGGTGCACTCACAGGATGCAGCCTGGTGCTTCTGCCACAGGATTGGCAAGATGGAAAAGCACCTGACCTATGGGAAGGAAATAAAGCAAAAGAAACCCCCTTCAATTCATACAAATTTACAGCCAGTATCCCAAAAGCAGGCAGTTTAGGAAGGTGCTGGGAGGGAACTGTGCTGTTGCCAAGGCAGGGAATGGGAGAACCCCTGAGAGCAAGAGGCAGCATTGGACACCTGCTGAGCTGGGATGCAGGAGAAGGAAGTGTAAGTGATGTTTACTGTGGCAATACAACTTTAAATATTATATATTTTTTTAAGTGACTATGATCTGGTAAAGAAAACCCTTAAACAGGAGATAAATGCATCTTTTGTAAAATGATAGCAATGACCAGTAGTTCAGGAATGAGCTCCTAGAGGTTGATATTCCGGTTCAGATCATCAGTAGAGCAGCTCACTGTGAAACTCAGGAGAGTCAGACTTCTAATTCTTTCTCATTTTCTCTCTGCAGATGTGAATCGAACCAGACAGAGTAAGATGTTTTGTTTTTATAATCAAATGTTTCCCAGTAATCACAAAGGCCCTGTACCCTGCTGTGTGTTTTCATTGTGCTCATGTATTCTCAGTCTTGTGGAACTCTGTGTGTGTGTGACTACCAGAAGTAATTATGGCTTTGAATAATAATAATTAATGATGGCTTAGGACAGTTGCACTGGTGCCACGAGACAGGAAGCAGCCACTGGGGTTGGCTTTCTTTACTCCATTTCAAACTCAATTCTTAGCCATTATGTGTAAGAAGTTGAAACATACACAAGTTACCTCCTCCCACACCAGTAAATTGTGTCAAATTTCCTTTCTAAATTTAACAGAATGGACTCAGGAGCCGAAGTACCTGAGTACTCATTCTTCTCTGAAGAATGACTCAACTCACCATTCTTAAGCATGAAACGTGTGAGTGGTGTCTGGTGGCTCTCACCCACGCAGCCTCTGCAGGATAAACAGTGCCATGTTGAAATCTAGCAGAATGCTTTGGAAGTAATTAAAGTACTTGGAAAAACTTGTCTCACTTTCTCCCTTTTCCCTTAGTATGTTGAAAGATGACTTAAAACTTAGCAGTAGTGAAGACAGCGATGGAGAGCAGGTATGTTCCTTAGATCACCTCCCAAAAAACACTGCACTCATCTGTGGGCCACCGCTGGGCAGGGATCAGTGGCCCAGCAGCAAACTGGGCAGCTTAGCAGGAGATCTGTGAAACTAAAATCTAAGGGAATGTTTCTAGACAAACCTCAGATATTCTTAAATGTAATCATGGAGAAAATCCTGTGCAAACGAATTGGAATTTTGTATTCTGTGGAAGCAGTTTGCTTTTATCTAGGAATTCTTACTAACTGATTTCACATGAGCTTTCTCTGAACATCAATTACAGTAGTGTACTTTAAAACTTATGTAATGGCTCCTTAATTAAAGATAAACCCCTTTATGTTCTGGCATCCCACTACAGAGCTCATGGTGTGAACATCTGTGTGCATTGGTACCTGGGACTGTGGTTGAGGTGACAAGGGGCTGTATCTGTCCCTGGGAGTACAGCTGCACCTTTATTTTTATCAAAAAGTCTCTTTTTTAGTCTTTCAGGATTAACTTTGTGCAGCTTCTGCCAGACTGGCATGTAACATGCTAAGTAAAAATACCTCTGTGTGCTGCCCAGTAACCCCCACTGCTCTGGGGTTTCTATTATTCCTGTTCCCAGTTCTGGTACTTGATCTTCTTCGGGTGGAAAATTTGGAGTTGGGTAACTCCAGTTACCCTGGGCATCTCAGGAGAACCATTGTGAAATGCTGAATTGCCTGATTCAAAAAGGTAGAAACAGGGTATTAATTAGTGGTAGAAATGGGAGCTCTCACGACTGTAGTCAGAATATAGAGATTTGTGCTGAAAACTTGGAGAAAATAACTCTGCTTCTCTTTCTGTATAAGGAAAATGCAGATAAATTTAAACTACTGCAAATAATGAATTTTTTTAAAAATTAAAGGCTCTACATGAATGGTTTGCAACTTAATTGTATAAACAAGCCTAAAATAGCTTCTCGAAGCTTCATGCTCTTTATTTTTAATTGCAGGACTGCGATAAGACAGTGCCAAGGAGCACACCTGGAAGGTAGGAATTCCTGGGGGATTGCAGCATAGGCAGCACAGTGGGGATGTTCAGCCCAGTCAGCACTCCTGGCTTGGTCTTGTTTCCAAAATTCGTCTTTGTCCTTTGGCTTGTACTAAAGCAAAAGGTGATGAGAATTTAATCAGTGATTAAATAGTAATAAATATAATATTAAATATATCCTGCAGATGAGACTGACTACTTTGGGAAGGGGCGATACGCAAAGGCTGTTTGTTTCCAGGCTGAGCTGTGTTCACTTACGCTGAATTTTCTCCTGAATATTGATTAAAATGTTACATTTTGTTGCTTCTAATGAAAGGATTTGAAGGATGTACTTGTGCCTCGGGTAATGCTTGGTTTCCCTCCTTTTTGTTGCAGTAATTCTGAGCCTTCCCAGCACAACAGTGAAGGAGCAGATAACTCCAGGGATGACTCGAGCAGCCACAGCGGCTCCGAGAGCAGCTCTGGCTCCGACTCGGAGAGCGAGAGCAGCTCCAGTGACAGCGAGGCCAACGAGCCATCCCAGAGTGCATCCCCCGAGGTAGGGCTGCCAGGGGCCTGGCCTTCAGCAGCTTGGCTCTAATCCTGGATTTAACAGCACGAAAGTTTAATGAATTCTCACCCTGTTAAAAAAAAAAAATAGACCGACCAACATGGGCTCGCTGTCAGGCTGCTGCCGTCCCTGTGGTGGATGTGACAGTTCTCCAGATAAGCCCACATCTGATGTTTGGTTTGAGGTGGTTTTGGCCACCAGTTGTCTGTTGGAGAGCAGAGTTAGATATGGTATCAGAACCCTAAAAAACCGTGGTATCAAATACTGCCTTTTGATAGCAGCTGCTGCAGACAAAGGGAAAATTTGTGTTATTTGTGCCCGTATTTCATTTATTTATCTCAGGTTTTGGATGTACCTCGTGCTTTGGTGTGCAGCATTGTACAGCTGCCACATGGAAAAGGTGGCAGAAATGGGAAATATTTTATCTAACTCTGTTTTTTACTCTGTTTTTAGCCAGAGCCACCACCCACAAACAAGTGGCAGCTGGATAACTGGTTGAACAAAGTTAATTCCCATAAAGTGTCACCAGCTTCTTCCGTGGACAGCAATATCCCTTCTTCCCAAGGCTACAAGAAAGAAGGACGGGATCAGGGTACAGGGAGTGGGTACACTGATCAAGGTGGATCCAAGGATTCCATTTCTTCTACACCAGGGAGGGATTCCAAACCCACCCAGAAGGGCTCGGAGAGCAGTCGTGGGAGGCAGAAATCACCTGCCCAGAGCGACAGCTCGACTCAGAGGAGGACTGTAGGGAAAAAACAGCCCAAGAAAGCAGAAAAGACATCTGTGGAAGAGCCCAGAGGAGGTCTTAAAATAGAAAGTGAAACCCCAGTAGACATGGCAACAAATATCCCTTCAAACAGGCACAAGGCAGCCACCAAAGGCTCCAGGAAACCCAATATAAAGAAGGAGCCCAAGTCTTCCCCTCGGCCTACAACAGAGAAAAAGAAATACAAGGCTTCAAGCAAACCTGCCCAGAAATCCAGGGAATTCATCGAAACAGATACCTCATCCTCTGATTCAGATGAAAATGAGAGTCTGCCTCCTTCCTCACAAACACCCAAATACTCTGAGAGCAATAGGACTCCTGTTAAATCTTCCATGGAGGAGGATGACAGCTTTTTTCGGCAAAGAATGTTCTCTCCTATGGAAGAGAAAGAGCTTCTGTCCCCGCTGAGTGATCCTGATGAAAGGTACCCACTCATTGTGAAGATTGACCTGAGCCTCTTATCCAGGATACCAGGGAAGCCTTACAAGGACGCCGACGCTGCCAAGGCGGAGAAGAAGAGCGCTCCGGAGAAACACGCCCGGGAATCCCAGAAACAGCCCTCGGACAAGAGCTCCACAAAAGGCAAGAGGAAACACAAACAGGTGAGGACTCTGGAGAGATTTCCCTGTTCTCTCAGCCCTCAGAGCATTGAGTACCCCAGAATCCAGGTCACACCTCAGGGTAGGGACTGAGCCGTGCAGGAGTGGCTTTGCTGCCGAGTGTGGAACACCTGGATCATCCCTGTGCTGTTACAGGAGACTGTTGGGATTTTCTTGAGGAAACACCTGTAGGAGTGTCAGCCCTGTAGCCAGAGCTCAGGGAGGTCACAGATCCTGTGCCTCTGAGCTCTGCATTCAGCCCTCTCCTGCCTCCTTGGAACCAGCCCCTCGTGCTCTGCAGGCCAGCTCAGGCAGCTGATCCCATGGGAAATCCACCTGGAAAAAAACCCCACAAACTCAGTTTTCAGCTGGATCAGCTCCCTGAGCCATGGAATTGCCTGTTGCCAGGATAAGGGATGGGGCAGGACTGGGTCTGGGGCATGGCAGCAGCAGAAAACATCTCAGGTGCTGCTTTACTGGCAGCAAGGGGACCTCTCCATAATAATACTTAATCTTTTCCAAAAGCAGTTCATCTTTCCAGCTAGAAGTAAAAAGCAGGAATGGCTGGGAGGCAGTAAAATGGGCAGGAGTCAGTGGGGGAACTGAATAGAAGGGATACTCTTGGAGGGGAGAATGTGAGAAGTCAATGCTGGTGTAATTTTAAACCGCTTTTTTGAAAGCTCAGCACAGGGACACTCTGTATAAAGGGCAGACCTGAGACTGTCAGATGGGCTCAGTGATCCAGGGAGTCTGGTTTCCATGAATTTAGGGCTATGAGGCCCTGGGGCAGGGATTTAAAAATCCCTGTGCTGCTCTGGATGTCACTCTGAAAATTTCATTTTGCCATGTCAAAGGGATCTGACAGGGGTTGGAGACTCTTGATATCTGCAATCCCAGGATTCTGGGAGATCATTCCCAGAGTCGTTTTAGGAGATGGATCATTTCAGTTTCACCAGTTTCCTACTGAGCAACCAAAGTAAACTTGATCACCTGCTGAAGTCAGTGTCGTGCAGGAGCCCTGACATGTAACTGCAAACAGATTTATCCTGTACTGTTCCTAACTAAGACTTCTGTTTTCTCTGGATAAGGAAAGGAAGTGAGAAATGAGCTTCTTTTGTAAAAAGGGAATAACTGACCAGTACAGTGAACAATTACTTCTTGCAGGTGTTACTCTATAATTCCTGATGTTCCTGGGAATGTACTCACATGTTCCAGTGGGTCTGAATTCCCTGACTTCTCTGGCTTTGGCCAGTTTTGCCTTTCACCACACATCTAGAATTACAGCATTAAAGATCTGTGCTCTCACATCCAAACCACAGAGCTTTGGTGAGATGAGTTAAATTTACCCCAGGAAATAGTGGTGGTTAAATGTCACTCTGGTGCTTCCTGAGAGGATGGAAACCTGTGTGAGGCAAGGACAGGACCCCCCTTCCCCTCCCCTGCAGTTTTAGGTTTGTACTCCAAACCCAAGTGGCACCACTTGATTTTCTACATTTCCTGGGTTTCCTTGATCACAATTCTCAGGTTGCAGCATCAATAACAAAACCAAAACCTTTGGGGTTTCAATCTGGGGTTTTGTTACCAGCTGATTTATTCTGTGAGGCCCCATTTTCTCTTACTCACTGTATTGATCTCTCCAATGCTCGATGAAGACATCTTAGAAATTTACCTTCAAGACCCTGTTACTGGAGGATTATATTGATATAAATACCTACTCTTCAACATCTCTGAGCTGACTTTAATAGACTGATTAGATTTTTACCCTTTCCTGGCATTCATCAGACACCTCTTTAGACCCCACAACATCAAATCTGTCTCCTGATCCTGCCAAAGCCTTTGGCAGATTTTCCTGACATTTCATGGTTATAATTTATCTGTGCTGAAATGAACAACTTGGCTGTTGCTGGTTTTATCAGGTTGTAATTTAGGAGCCAGACTAGGATTTTCATTTTGTTCCAATATCAGGGTCTGGTAATGATTTGCTGAGGACGAGCTGCTGTAGGCCATGGTTTTGGAGTCTGTGTTTAACTGCTCAATGATGTCTCTCAATGTGAAATAGTGCCACTCTCAGTGATGTGTAAATGTGGATCTTTGCTGGATGTTTTTCTCATTTGCTTTGCTCAGAACGAGGATGAGAACAGAGCCAGTGAAAGCAAGAAAACGAAACTGGAAGAAAAAGCTCCCTCAGGACACAAGAATTCCAGCAGTAGGGAGTGAGTATCTCTGCTCTTCCCTGCACTGAGGGTCAGGGTGGCCATGGAGAGGATGGTGCTCTCATCTTCCCCGTCTTCTCCTCTCCCCCACCCCAAGTTTTCCTCAAATAATCGGTAAAATTTCATTTTTCTTACCCTTCAAACAAATTTACTTCGGAGCTTCTACAAGCATTTGGTGGAAATGAATCTCCATCCCCAAAAACACTGGCCAAGGACAATTGTGCTCCTTAACAAAGTGAGGCGACCCCTCCTGTGAAGGGAATATTTCCTTCCTGGTTTTCTCTAATACACAGTGGAGCTTGGGTTTGGTCTAGAAATCAAAATCTTTGTGCTTTTAAATTAACCCCATCTGGTAATTCTCTGTTTAGTGAGTGTTAAACTGGGAATAAACTCCTGAACCAGCTTTCTTTGGGAAGCTGATGGTATTGAGCTTTGGATCCATGGATTTAGCCTCCCATCCCCTTGATTTGTTAGTGCAAGAAAAGTGTGGGTGATACCAAAGCAAAGTAATACAGAGTTAGCAGATCAGTACCATCGTTTAATATGTTATTTCTGGATTCCCCGTGCTTTTTGCAACACCTGTTATGCCTTTATTTGATTGATTTCTTGGTCAGTGTTAATCCACAGGAAAGATTAAGTTTTTTTCCACTGCTTTTTGAAACTTCTGTTTCAGTTCAAGCAACTGAAAACTGGTGTAATTGTGTCATGGAAAATATTCCTGTCCAGTGAGTAATTGACAAATTACAAAGATGTGAGAAGCTGCAGCACTTTGGATGCTACAACTCGTTTGCCCCTTCTGAATTAAACAGTGTCTCACTGTTTGGTAGGAAACAGCTGTACAATGAATGGATACATTTCTAGTTTGACTTTTTACCTGATATTTGATTTTTTTCTGGTATTTGCTTGATTGCCAGTGCAGTTCTCTGAAGGACATTTAATTAAATGAAACAATGATTTTCTAGAAGTAATAATGATGGGAAGGCAGATATAGCCAACAGCATCCCTCAGCAGCCAGGTCAGAGTGTCCTGAAAGGCTGTGCTGAGGAAGTTTCCCATTCCCTGGGTTCCAGAGGTTTATCTGGAGCATCTTTCCCTGGAGCTGTTGGCTGGCTGGTGTGCACAGACAGCCTGGCGCTGGCATTGGCTGCCACTGCTGAAATTGGGAGGGTTTGGGGTGGTTTTTGTACAGAACTGGTGCAGGGGTGTGGTTTTGTGGTTAGAACTTGTCTGGTTTTGCCTGTGTTTTCAGGTCAGAACAAATAAAATGGTGAAAACAAGTTCAATCTGGCTTTGGAGAAACCTATTCACTGGGAGGATTATTCTGCTTTTTTCCAAAGCTGGGTCTGACAGTAAAAATCTTGGGGGGAAAAGAAGTGTTTAGTTTAAGATTTTAAAATCAGACTTTTGTGTCTTGGTTTCTTTGGGTTGTTTTTGTTTGTTTTGGTTTTGGTTTTGTTTGTTAAGGCAAGAAACCCAAACCCTGAATTTGTTCCTCTTTTCCAGGTCTTCAAAGCCAAGTGCTGTTAAAGAGAAGGATTTGCTGCCCTCCCCTGCTGCCCCAGCCCTGCAGAAGGATTCTAAGCAGGAACACAGCTCCAGGAAGAGAACAGTCAGTCAATCCTCATCCCTAAAATCCAGCAGCAACCCGGGCAAGGAGAGCAGCAGTGGCAGCAAGAGCAGCTCCTCTTCCAAGCAGAAGAAGACAGAGGGGAAGGGGTCCAGCAGTGCCAAGGAAGCCAAGGTAAAGGGCTGCTTCTGTCCCTGCCTCTTGTATTTTTTTTAGTTTGATCTAGACAACGATTTCCAGTTCAGTTTAAAATATCATTAGTTTGAGATGTGCGTTCCTGTCACAGAGCTCAAGTGCCTTGGAAGGCCATAAATGAGAAGACAACTTGGAGAAAGTGTAGAATATGAATGCTTATCCTGCCAAATTCCTGTGTTGATAGAGGAATGGGTTTAGTCATGCCTTGGTGACTGGTGCTGCCTGTTCATTGTTGAAGTGGTTAATAAGAGCATCACTAGAAAGCTGTCTGCACACTGAAAATGGGACTGTGAGGCTGCTCTCGTCTCCTCAGAGCAGATACAGGATTTGTCCTGGTTTTTAAGGAGAGCAGGAGCTCAGTCTCCTCTCAGTGCTGGGGTAGGAAGCTCTGGCTCTCATTTTATGACATTGTAAAAAGATTATTTTAATTCCATCTCAGCAATTTACAGAGTTCTCCGTGGTTGGAAGGGAGAAAACATGATTATGGAGATGGTGCAGAAAATGGTTTGTAAGAGATTTAGGTTGGGAAGATGGATGTGATGGGATTTAAAAATATAAATGTCTCCAAGCCAGCTGTTAATTTGTGTGATATGTTTGTTGTTTTATACTTCAGGTGTGCTTACTCGTGCTTTTCTCAGAGGAGGTAACTACTCCTGTGTGGGTTTTTCAAGGCAGCAGCATTCAGAGAGAGTGTTGTTGATAGAAATCCTGAAAATCCTCCTCGTCTCTGTTAGAGTAGAAAAACAGGATTTAGAAGCAGTGACAGGGGAGATGGAGGGAGGCATTTCCTGACCCTGGGTGTATCTGGAAAGCCTTGGCTGCACCCTCCCCTCTGCAGTGAGGAGCCCCAGCCCTGTGGGAGCCTCCTGGGAGCCGAGTTCTTCCCAGTGCTGCAGAGCAGCTCTGGCACCTGCAGCCTGTCCTTCCTACATGGAATGGGGGAAGCCATGGGGGAATTCATACTTGGAATGCTCCTCTTGGAACTGTTCTTTAGATGTTTTATTTGGCATGGATTTCCCTTCCAGGAAAAGATCCTGAACAATTCCTCCAGCTGCCCTCCTGCCTCTGCTCAGGCCACGGAAAGTGCGAAGTCGAGGAGAGCAAAGCTCGTTTTTGATGATAGGTAAGGACAGAAAATTCCCTTTCCCTCTCGTGGGCTCTGGATCTCAAGCACAGGCAGCTCCTCATGCAGGAGAGTTGGCGTTTTGCTCCACAAAAGATGTTACCCTAGCTCTTTTTCAAAGAAAATACCTTGAAAAGAAAATAAATATTTCACCATCTTGTGCAGACTTCAGGTTTCAGTTGGGCCAGTTCGGATCTCAGCATGATGCTTGCTCTGAAAGCACTTCTTTAATTTCACTTTACAGGTGAAATTTTGTTTGCACCAAATGTAAAATAACTTTCTGCTTGAGAACTTGCTTGAAATACTGTTGGAATTACCTGAAACTAGAGAACTAGCTTGAAACTACTTTTAACAATTTTATCATGGTAGTTAACTAATTTAACAGATTCCTTTAAACAGTTTTATCATAGTGTAGCTTGAGTTAGGAACAGAAAAAGCCCTGAAATGAGGCAATATTAAGAAGCTCCAGTTACAGAAGGCTGTGTAAGTGGGTGGCTCCATCCCTAAACCCGTGTCCTCTCTTGCAGGACTTACTCAGCTGATCATTATTTGCAGGAAGCAAAGAAGCTGAAACATAATGCAGATGCTTTGGTAAGTGTACCTCCTGTGCCCACCCAGTGTTTGCCCCTGATCCTGGGGTTGTTTGCTGCCTTTACCATTCTCCTGCCTTTCTGTGCTGGACTTTTCTTGCACTTCTCTGCTTTCTGTTCCTGAACTGTTCTCCCTCCTTGCAGTCGGACAGGTTCGAGAAGGCCGTGTACTACCTGGATGCAGTCGTGTCCTTCATTGAGTGTGGGAATGCGTTGGAGAAAAATGCTCAGGAATCCAAGTCCCCGTTCCCTATGTATTCAGAAACTGTGGAATTAATCAAGTAAGCTTTGCAGAGCTCGTGCAGGGGCAGGTGGGTGGGGAGCTCTGGGAATCAGAGCTTTGAGGTGTACAGAGGTTTTGCCCCCAGCTTTTGAGATCTGTTGTCATTCCCCAGTAGCACTGGAGCAGTGACCAGTTCATTCCAGTTGCTGGCATTTAAAGCATTTCCAGGAAGGGTGAGGTGGTTTCTGCTGAGGCTTCAAGTCCCTCTACAATGGGTGACCCACGAGGAGCAAAATTATTCTGGTTACTGCTGAGTCAGTGTTTTATTCAGGGCTGTGAGATGTTCCTGAAACAGTGGAGACAGCTGAAACTGGAAATTCATGAGAACGCGTGTTTTGTGAATGATGAATGAAAGTGGTTTTTGTTTTGGAGCTGATTTACTGCCTTTCTCTGCAGATACACTATGAAACTGAAGAATTACTTGGCCCCGGATGCGACGGCTGCGGACAAAAGGCTGGCAGTGCTTTGGTGAGTGTGCTGTGACTTCCTACAGTGCCCTCATGCATTTCACATCTTTTATGTGTGCAAAATGCTGGTTTACACTGAGCTCTCAGATGTTCCTGAACCAAACACAGGAGATTTCCACGTGGCTGTACGCAAAGATTAAAGATGTTGCCAGCAAGGGCCAAGGCTTTGCAATATTGAACAGTGAAGGTGCCTCCTGAGCACAGAGACAGGGATAAATCATACTTGGACTGGCTGTGGGGACTGTCAGGAGCCCTGAGGCTGAGGGAGTGGCTGCAGGAGGTGTAGAGGACCAGAACCCTTTGGTTCAGGGGAGAGCAAAGGGAAGGCCTTGGCAGAGGCTCGGGGTGTTGTTGCACAGGTGAGCAATACATGAACCCCTTGTCCAGGAGGTCACTGGGTGATGTCTCCCAAGCTCAGCAGCCACAGCAGCATCACTGAGAGTTTCAGTTCCAGCTTAAGGCACGTGGAGCTGTTCCAGTTCCCTTCAGAGTTTCAAGGTGGTTGTGGATTTTCTGGTTGAGTTACAACTTGAGAGCTGAGTTGGCAGAGAAAACATTAAGAGCACAGCTATTGGATTTTTGAAATTCACTGAGTTGAGATAAACCTGACTTTAATTGTGACTGTTTTGTCCTGTCTTTGGGCAGCCTTCGGTGCCAAGCTCTGCTGTACCTGAGGCTTTTCAAACTGAAAAAGGAAAGTGCATTGAAATACTCAAAAACTCTGACTGAACATCTGAAGGTAATTGCATCTGTGTTTTCATAGAACATTAAAACCTAATGGTATGGAAGCTCGACATCACTTAAAGTTCCCAAATCCAGTTTTCAGATTGCTGCATGCGAACACCTGTTTAGAACTGGACTTGAAGATGTATTAAAGCTGGGCAGAGCTTTAATAACCATAACCCTGCTGGTCCTGGAATGACAACTCTCTATTAATTTTTATCTTCTTTAATAAATGTAGTAGGCTTCAAGGAGAAGGTTTTTTGCGGTGTGATGTTGGCGAGGTTTAGGTAAATTGCCCATGAATTTATCTAAATTTCTGTGCAGCTGATTCTGAGTCCTCCAGCTCTCAATGCTGAGAGGAAACAGGCTCATCACATACCCAGTCTCTCAGATTTGGGATATCTTTAATTGTTCAATGCCAGTGATAACGGATTCTTTCTTTTAAAGGGCTGAAAAAACGAAAATGTTCCCTTAAGGGGCAATGGACTATTCCAGTCTTTGTTTTGCTAAAATAACCCCTTAATTTGTGTCTTAGACATGAGTAAAAAAGGATATTTCCCCAAATTTCAGTTTACTGTGGTATTATTTTGAGAACATTACTTGAAAGTGCAACTTCAGAAAAAATTGGGGAAAAAAAACCAATTAAACAACCAGCTAAAATGTAACCAGTGAAAGTATAAACATAAATCAGGTGAAATGTATCTTTTTCCCCACACAGAATTGCTACAATAATTCTCAAGCACCATCACCTGGTATGGGAAGGTAAGTGGTAAAAGCTGTTACCTTTATTTCTCAACCTATAGGAAGTTTTCTCCATTTCCTGTGTGCCTGGGGTGCTGAGGGAGCAGCTTTTGGAGTGATTGGGTGTGGATTTTGATCCATTTTTTGTGTGATTATGGTGTTGGAGGGAGGTGCTGTAGCTGTGGAGGGTTTGTCAGGCTAAAAAAGGGGCAGTGTGCCACTAACCCACAGGCCACATATCCCGGGGAGTTTTGGTGTTTAATGCTTTTCTCCCCAAACAAGAGCTTTATCAGTGTTGCAAGGCCAGAGGTTACAAGCACTTGCAGGATTCTCTGTTCCATAGTTTAGCAATTACTTCTGCTCTTTTAAACCCAATAATGGACCTTTGATAAATTATTCAATGAGTTTAAGGAGGGCACTTCAGATTTCCATTGTGTTATCTGCAATAATGTTATATAATGCAATATTCTGGCAGTGGAGTTACCAGGTAGCTGTAATTTTTTTGTTCTTACTCTTTAAAGTTCGTTTAAACAATGAATTTAAGATTTTATTGAATTAAGAGATACTGAGGTTTGGTAATTAGGTTTTGTAAGCTATAAATAATTGTTGGAGGATCCTCAGCAGTTTCCAGCTTGAGATTTTCATTTGCTGTAGGGCAAATCCTGATTTTTGATGTGTAAAGTGGGAATATTTTCCCATCCCACACCCTGAGGGTGGACAGAGGGACCTTTGGGGACATCTCAGAGCGTGATGTGTCTAAAGCTGGTGCATTTCTGCCTTTCCAATTCCATCTTCCGCTCTGGCTGAGCAGCAAACCTGTCGGGATGCCATCTCCAGTCTCTCCAAAGCTGTCTCCAGGGAATTCAGGAAATTACTCTTCTGGGGCAGCCAACCCTTCAGGGAGCGGGTCCTCGGTGACGATCCCGCAGCGCATCCATCAGATGGCTGCCAGCTACGTCCAGGTCACCTCCAACTTCCTCTATGCCACTGAAATCTGGGAACAAGCAGAACAGCTCTCGAGAGAACAGAAAGGTAAGGGCTGCCTCAGGGGGATTGAAACCTCCAGAGGGGGTTGGAACACTCCCTGGCTTTGATTTTGTTCATGATGCCCTGGATGCTGAACCTCTGCAAAATCTGGGGGAAAGTGACACCTTGGGTTGCAGGGATATACCCCAGGCTGGGTGTTGTGGTTGTCAAGGTGGTGCTGGAGTTGTGACATAAAAATCTCCGTTGTGTTTCCTGTGAAATGTTCGGTGTTAGGAAGAGGAACTTGGTGCATATTCCTTTCTGAAATTCTTCAGTGAAGACTTCTTAAGGAAGTTTGGCAGTAGTTTAATTATTTTCAACTAGTGAAATACAAGTTTTAGAGGAAAACCGAGAAGTTTGGCAATGGTTTAGTTGTTTCCAAGCAGTCTTGTGCGAAAGAGTAAAGAAATGGATTAGGAAGGACCTGTCTCCTTGACTCCCCCCATTCCGCCACCTCTCCTCATTCCCTTTCTCTCCATCTCAGCAATTCATGCTGGAAACTGGGGTTGGATGTGGTTACCAAATGTGCTCCTTTAACCTGTGTTTGTGCTGTTTTAGAGTTCTTTGCTGAACTGGACAAGGTGATGGGGCCCCTGGTGTTTAACACGAGCATCATGACGGAGCTGGTGCGTTACACCCGGCAGGGCCTGCACTGGCTGCGCCTCGACGCCAAGTGAGGAGCCCAGCCCAGCCCATTCTTCAGCTGCCTCTGATTCCTCTCCACAACACTGTGTCATGTCAATAAGGAAGACTGCCATAACACATTGCTTAGTTGACACTAAGAGCAAGGAATGCTTTCCCATGTCTCCCATCCTCATTTGTGTTTTGTGTTTAACCCCAAATCAGCTGGTTCATGGACTTCTCCAGTATTCCCGGTTTAAGTTATTTAAATATTTGAAAATTTGCTACATAAAAGTTGTAGTGTTGCTGATCTGTCATGGATAGATCATTGGAATTCCAGTCACAATACATGAATAGTCAGTTTAAATCCTATTTATTTTAATTTTTTTAATTTTAATTTTGAAAAGCCCCATTTGGGGCTGATTTTAGCTATTTCTTCTTCCCTAAATTTCCCCTTTTGAGTACTTAGAAATTAAACCTAGACACTTTATTTAAGTACTTTGTGAGCTTTGTTACTCTGTAATGTCTTGTGGTGGTAGAGCCTGTAAAAAGAACTAGGGTTGATAGGTTCTAACGAGTAGGGACACCATACTTCTCATGCCTAATGCCTATGAGTCGACTAATAAATGACAACTACAGATTTATTATTGCAGAATTTGTACTAAATAGAAAAGTTCCAGATATTCTTCTACGTATTGAGATACTTCATTTAAATGAATTATAAAGAAATTTATATGGAAAAATATTTAGCTGGATCTGCCTTGGATTGTTTCCAAGGCAGCTTCAAGCCATCGATTAACACTATAACAATCACAAAACATTACAGTAATTTGCATTTAATGTAACGTCCAGGTAATGGTGTAGGAACGACCTTCAGTCCGATGGGTGCGATGCAAACAGGAAAGGCTTTGGAAAAGGACAATCTCGTGCTTTTTTGCATCTCTTCATTTCAAATACCTTTTGTTTCTGTGCTCGTCACTTTTTGACAGTTACGAAATCGGGGAACTTTGTGGTTCCAAACCCAAGAGTAGTTCAATTCCTACCAGAACCGTCATTTGCATCTTTTCCATTGACTGAGAAACCAGGAATCTTTAGTAGAACTCGAGGTCCGTTTTGTCCTCTTAGGGTCTGCTGGGTGATGGACACTACAGGCTGGCAGTGCAGCAGCCACCGTGGGGTGAGAGCAGAGCTGCTCCTGCAGGAAGCACTGTTCTGTGCAGGGTGGATGGCAAACTTGGCTTTACCCCGTGCTAATGAAGGTCCCGTTCATGTCACATAACGTCCACTCCCGAGGGGGCCGCTGGGTGCCACAGAGGGTTGGTGGAGCTGCAGGTGGCCCCTCTCCGAGTGCAAACCAAAGTACCTTTCCACGTGAGGTGCTTGTCTGAGTTAAAGGTTTCAAATGCTACTGCTTTCAGTATTGCTTAGTGCCCCCAACATGTCTGGTGTGCCTTATGCCTTACTTTTAGATGAAGATTTTATGAACTGTTTACAAGATGTTTTACAGCAGGACCAGGTATACTGTATGCAGTGGTCTTCTGCAGTACTTGGGTAAAATTCCATTTCCTTTTTCAAAGTCCCAGTGTCTGTCACACAAACTGACTCATCGTGGTGGTCTCCTTCCCCAGAGTCCAACTCTGAATCCTTTGGAGTGAGATTGTGGAATGCTGCTTTGTTTTCTCTCCCATTGAACCCTTTATTCTGTACCAGATATGAACGTGCATGTTCAGGAAAATTATTGCACTAAATTTTTTGTGTAGGTGTAGTTAAGTGCCAAAATCACGGCAACCTCGAGAGAAGGAATAGAATTCTACGCTCCTTAGTACTGCAGTATGTCCTATGGGCTTTAAGAGTTTAGAAGTTTTGCAAAGTAGTAACCTACTACAAGGTAGCTGCATCTTCGTAGAGCTTCCTTTGCGTCCCAGCGTGTTTTGTACTTCCAGAAAAGCTTTGCTACGTCCGGATTGATAAATGGGGAACAGACCTGGGGCTCTCCCTGACTCGACTCTTCAGGTCTGTCGGAGCATCCTTTGTATGGAATCACTGTGCAAGGTCACCTTTCTGTTAGTCTTTGCTGTTGGAGACAGAACTCTGTACCCTCAAACTCCCCGCCGTGGGCATGGGACACTGTCAGCCGTGTTTCCTTTCCTCCTCTGAAGTGCCTCGCACACCTCTGACGCTGAGAAATCCCTTGGTAGAAGTTGCATTCATGGGTGGGTTTGTGTGTAGTGCTGCACTAGCCAGCGTGGCTGTTCTTGGCTTGCTCCTTTGTGCACAGTCACCATTGCTGTCAGCAGGAATGGTCTCATCTCGGGGAATTTTTTTTCCTTAACTAGAGTCCCACAAATACCTTTTGGTGTCACGCGAAATTGGCCTCTTGAAAACGCATCGCTTATCCCTAGAGCAGTGGATCTTAGAAATTGGCTTCAAACAACCAGAAGGCTTTTTTTGCATCATGTCAAAATGTGGACCTGAGCTGTTTGGAAATGTCCCAGCTGAAGGGTGAACTCCGTGGTGGAGTATCCTCTGGAGTGCTGTCCCTGGTGTTGTGTCCATGCAGGGGATCTGCAGGGGGCTTGGGGATGGATAGGAAATGCCTTGTGCAGCTGGGGCTGGTGCAAACAGATCAGTTCAAACCTCACAATTCCAAAAGCATGTCTTCATTTGGGATTGACCCTTGTTTCCAAGAGGAAAGTTCTGTGGTTGATCAGATTTTATAGCCAAAAAAAGCGCAAATACATCCTAGGCTTCCATCCCTCTGCCAAAGTAGGAGGGCTCTGTCCCTGTCCTTGGCAGCTCCCAGCACCACAGAGGGAGTGCAGGTCACAGGAGTGACTAAGGAGGGACTTCCCAATCCTGGCTTCCCAAATGATTCCCTGGACAGGGAATATGTATCAATACATATCAACACTGTAATTTTAATTCCTTTGCTGATCATGGCCCCAGTTGGTGAATCTTAAAAAATGGCTCAATCAGACTAGGCTTGCTCAGCTATCTGTGCTGTTTGACGTTGCTCTCAGACTTGCAGGTTCCAGGTGATAAAGGTGCAAACCATTTCTAATTCCAAACAAATCTTCAGGACACCAGAGTAAACCAGCCCAAGAGTTTTGTTTTGATTTGAATCTCAGCCATAAAGCAGAGCAGACGGACGGCTCTCCTTGGCTTCGATGGCAGTATGCAATTTGTATTGTATGTGTCTTTTAATATATATGTATATATATATGACTCAGTCTGTCCAAAGTATATGTTATACTTGTTTTTAGATTATGGTGCAACTGACTATATTGATATATTATTTATTGAGTGCTGAGTCACCATCTTATTGGTGATAAATATTGCATATTATCCAGGAGTGCAATGTATATTCCTTTAGATTGCTGAGGCTTGATTGCTGTGGTAACAAAAAATGCCCTGAAATGTATTTATGAATGGCCCCAACACACAGAGAGTCAGAATTTATGGGAATGATGTAGCACTTGCCTGGGGCAAGTAAAATAAAGCCGTAGGCAGAGAATTATGGAGTTTGCCCGGAAGGCAAACTGCTGGAAAGAGTGAGAAACTACCTTTGCTGTATTTAATGTCATTTTCTGAACAGATCTTTGCTGTCACTGCAGTGTTTCTATTGAGGCAGATCCACAAGGGCCTGAGCAAGTCAAGTTTGAATTACCCATTGGGGAGTAAACAACTTCCAAATTCTTACCTTCCCAACAAATCCTTGGGTCAGGGTTGAAATTCCTCCCTCTGATGTGTCAGTGTTCTGGAAAACCCCTGTTCCCAAGCAATGAGGTCAGTGCTGGGCATCCTGAAGGGCGGAGAGGAGCCAGAGCTTTGCTTGCCAACTCACGCAGATCCAGAGCTGTTCCAGGAGGGGGTTTCCCAAGCAGGGAGTGTCAGTGGGAATGGTGGTGTGTCCGAGTGTGTGAGGGCTTGGGCTGTGGTGCCCCCGGGGAGGGAAGGGGCAGCGGAGCCCCCGGAGCCCCTCTGGCTCAGCCCCTGCATCCGCTGTGGGAGCAATTCCAGCTGCTGTGGCAGCTCGCAGGGAGCTGGGCTCTTGGGCTGGCCGTGCTTCCCCTGCTTTAATTCCACCTGGGAATTTCATTCCCCGTGGCACTGTGCCATTCCTGGGGCAGCGCTCCCCGGCTCCAGGCTCTGTCCCTGTCCCGGGACACGGCTCCTGGCACTGCCTTGGCATTCCACATCCCAAACTCTACTCCAAGGACCAGGCATGACTTTCCAAGCACAGTTCATGACATTTGTATCTGGTCCCCCTTTTAAATTGTTTTAAAAAAATTTTGTATATGGAGGATAAAGTGCTTATATATTTATTAAAAATCCTTTATCTTATTTGAAATTATTATTTGGTGAAGAAGGGGTTTTTCTTTTGGGGGAGGGCTGGGGAGGGGAGGTAACTTTTAACCTGTCACTTATAAATGAAGCCCTGATTAATCCTACAGAAAGGTACTATTAGTAACTAATGGGATGTCTCTGTTTTATGCTTTGTACATGACAAGTCCATGTGTTACATTTTGTTTTCTATCGAAAGATTTGGGCATCTGTCTTCAACCAAAACCGGAAAAAGAATAAACAAACTGTGATTTTATTTGTTGCAATACATTTGAAATTTCAAAGGGTACTTTGGGGCTCAAAATTAGGATTTCTAAGTCAGTATGTGCATTTCACGTAATAAAGCTGTTAATGGTGAGCAAAGTATTATATACTAACTAGATTTTTTCCACATCTGTATAGTATATTCTATGTATTTTGTGGTATTGAGATTATAGAAAGTTTAGTGTCTGAAACATGCGTTTAATGTGTATTTTTAAACAAATTTATGGCAATTAAAATATTTGGAGAAAAGGGTATCACATTTCAATTTGTAAAGATCTTTTTAACTACTGTGTCATTAAAATGCTTTGTACAATGCAAAACTGTAACTGGAGAAACTAAGTTTAATAAATATCAAATAGATTTTCTGTATTAAACTTCCAACCCTCTGTGCTTGTATCTGTTTTGTGAGGCCTTCTCCTCCCTGGAAGTGCATTTTTAGGCGGAATTTTCTTTCCTTGGTCCTATTGCTCTGTGAAACAAAAGAAAAGTAGCATCCAGTATATGTCCAGACTTGTTGATATTTCTTTTTTGTCTTTCAGCCTTCAAGTCGACATCCAGCAGATCAAAACAGCGTTTTGATCAATTCATTTTAAGACAGGAGATAAGGTCAGTGGCCAAAGTCAGCCTAGGAGACGTATTTAAGTAAATTTGACTATAAGTAATTAAAAGTAAATAGTTTTTCTTCCACTTATCGCTGGATATATTTGGTATATTGGAATTGCTATCAGTATTATCAGTGTGGCTCCCTCTTTCCAACAGGCCTTTATCTGAGGACTGATAAGAGCTGGACTGGGAGGAGATGGGGCCTGATCTACTTTATGCTCTTGCCAGGGGGAAAGATAAGTGTCCAAAGTCTGTCTGGAATTGAGCCCCAGCTCTGTGCTCACCGTCCACTTTGCTCAAGATAGAAGGAAAACCAAGCTGCTTTGCTGAATATATATTTTAATTCACAGCTTTAAATAAATAATAGGAAGCATTACAAAAAAACCAAACGAGCAGGAGATGCAGAGCCCTTTTATTGAGCTTGGCCAGAGGCCTCCTGAGGCGTGGCTGTGGGAGGAGATGCTCTCAAGCTCTTTGAAGTCCTTTTATGTGACAGAAATATTAAATACTCTGATTGCTCAAGGCCCTTCCAGCTCTGGAGCAGTCAATAAATACATCCCAAGTGTGTGGAGCATGGTCAGCAGTAACAGTGCAGGCTGTGCTTGGTGCCAGCTTACGCCGAGGCCGTGGAGAGGAGGCAGCGGTTTTTCCTGGAAAAAAAACCATCATGAGTCACCGAGGGCTGGGGCTGCCCCTGCCAGGCTCAGCCAGGGCTCCCAGGCACGTCTTTGTGCCCCTGTGCCAGCAGTGCTGCATTCAGGCACACCGTATTCCCTTCAACTGTTCAGTCTTGATTCATTGTTTGGTCTTTGCTTTCCATCAGAATGCCAAACATAGCATAGCAGCCCAACCACCCTGTCCTATTTACTTATCCTAATTATTTATAATATAAAATAAGCTTATTTATAATAATATTCATTAATTATAGTCTATATTTATCCATTGCTGTTATTTCCATATAGTAGAAAATGACTATTTCCTATCCTGTCTCTGCTGGTGTATGTGTACAGCAGATGCCATATAAAATCACCTTTCAGTCATTAAGTAACAATTTTAACTAATCAATTTATATGTAATTGGACAATTTGCTCATACCTAGTGAGAACTAAATAGTTTTTGATATTGTAGTTGTTTTTTTAAACTATGAGCTTAAATAATCACCGTAAAGTGATGCATTTAGGGTCAGATATTAATACAGGCTTTTTCACTTTTCGTTAGTACAGGCTTTAAAAGGAAGGATTAATGATAAGGTCTGGAAGTTGCCTAAAAGCTGTCTGGAGCCCTCTGTTCTCTCGGCCCAGCCAGGTTATTTGGGGTTGCAGTGAAAGGGCTGGGGCTGGCACTCAGGAGACCTGAACTCTGCTCTGTTTGCTCTGCTTACTAAACAGTCTGAGTCTGTTGCCCCATCGCTATTCCTGGTATCTTTTTTTATGCACAGAGTGACCTCTGGATCCCGTTTGGATGAGCCCAGGTGGGAAGTTCCTCTCCATCCCAGCACGCTGAGCGTGGTTACCTGCAGAGCATGGTGAGGCACTCGCTGTTGTCCCTGCACGAGGCTCCGATGGGTCTCAGGGACACTCCTCTCCAGAAGGGCGTCATCCGACGCTGCCGGGGACTGCGGGGCTGAGTGTGGGGCTGGCTCAGGGGCAGGGACGCGCCGTGGGTCTGAAACAGAGCAGGGTGACCGTCAGGACACGTGGCAGCTGCAGCGCTTCCTTGTTCTGCTGCTGAGGTCAACAGTCTTCATTTTAAGTGAAGCACTTGAAATCTTTCTGGTTTTCAGCTTGCAGCACCCTCTGGTAAAGCACAGCTTGCAGCCCAACCCCAAAGAAATACGTACCACGATTAATCATGGTTTTAATCTTCTTGGGAGGGAAGGCAGAATCACTGGCTGAGCTATGGTTCAGAGTAGCCCAGTATTCACTAGGCAGTAACTCTACATTTTTATGATGCTGAATCCTCTAAAAAGCCCTGCCGTCACCACCTAACTCCTGCCGGTTGTCCATCCAAATCCTAACAGCTTTTATGGACTGCCTGTCCTTTGAATTAGCCCTTTAAATAGCTTATTTCAGTATTATCTCAGTTTACCTGGCTGAGCAGCAGTGAGCAGAGCAGAAGGGCTGCCATCACTTTCCACCAGTGCATCTTCCCAGTGGGAGCTGTCACTTGGAGCAGCCGTGGGCGGAGGAGGCACAAAGAGCTCCGGTCAGGACTTCCCAGGCTTTCAGCTACATTTTTATAGACTTCATTCTCTTATCGTTGCATCAGCTGCCAGTTATTGCAGGACCAAAGTTCACTTTGGAGCAAGAGGGAATTGCTAAGTCTACATCTGCTGTAGTGATCTGGTTCAAGGCCTATCTCGAGCTAATGATTTACTCCCTTTCCACTTGTACTTTGTCTGGTCAGTTGTGCTGACCCCTTGTGCCAACTGTTCCTTTTTTTAAAGCCCACCTAAGATGTTACCAGAACTCCATGGTCTATTTGTAAGCAAAAGGGGGGATGGCCCAAATTATTATGGTCAAGATCAAAAGCCTCATTGAACTTCTGTAGCTCTGAGTTAGCCAACCAGGAGTAAGGGTTGTCTTGCCAAGCTGATTTGGAGCAGAGAACTACGCTTTTGATTTGTTTCTCACTCTTGGTACGTGAAAGAACCATAAGGAGGTTGCTTAACCTTTATTTCCAGGCACACAGTGCTCAAAAAGCAGGTGTAACACTTCCCAGCTGGGTTTGGGAATGTAAAATGTGTGGTAACTCACAGAGCTCTTCCCCCAGGAATCCAAAGGTGTCAGAGATAATCATCTCTAGGTAGATAATGGAAGAGGCTGCTCAGGGCTTGTCTGGAGCTGAGGAGCTCCATGTGCAGACTGTGGTTTCTCTGGATGAGCCATCTCTGCCCCCAAGCTGTGTCACTCACCATCAGGCTTCCAAAGGGTGCCAGCAGCTCCCATGGGGGTGGAGGGGCTCTTTGTCATCAAGAGGAAGCTTCAGTTTTTCCATTGTGGAGTGAGATTGCAGCAGCAGAGAAAAGTGTGTGAGCACAGCTGGTACCTCTCATCTCCTCTGTCCTCTGCTTACACACTTGTGCTTGTCCCCGTGTTTGTGTCTCGTGGCTCCTCACCTGTGGAGTCTTGTGGATCTCGTTGGATGGGGCTTGGAGCAACCCCAGCTAGTGAAGGTGGGGGGAACTGCAAGAGCTTTAAGGGCCTTTCCAATCCAAGGCAGGCTGTGGTTCTGTCTGGCTCCCACATCTGTCCCATGTGCCCCACATCTGTCAGGTCAAGACATCTGAGACTGCAGGGTGACAGAGAATTCCAACGTACTTGTGTCACTGTGTGCAGGTTTTGGAACACACTGTTTTAATTCAAGTAAATACTTCATAAAATAATAAGTGTATAATGAAATGTGTTTTAGCTAAATTTAAATATAGATCTGGGTGTCACAGGCTCTGTTTCTCTGATTGCTTAATATGAAGGCACAAGTGCCAGCGTGGAGGGCAAGTGACTTAGATTAAGATAATGCCATGATGTCAGATGATTACCCCTTAGCCCAAATTTCACTGGGATTAAAAGAAAAACCTTCCCAGCACAGTCTACAACCACTGTTCAATTATTCCCATCATAGGATGGTTCTTACACACCTTCCTCTGCCCTATTTGTTTTGCTTCTCTGGGAGGAGGAAGCAAAATTTTCATTATTTCACCTTCTTAGATCTTAAGAAGGGAAGGAAATGAGACAGTAAATGATGGCAGACGAGTATCTGAACTTAAAAAGTTTATTTTGTATTTGGCTGGGAATTTCTCAATTGTTTTTCCCATGGAGTCCTTTCTTTTCATGCATCTGAGTTCTAATTTCTGCTGTTTCTACCAGGCACTAGTGTAGAACAGAAAGGAGGACAAGGCAGCAGCAGGAGCCCTGACTTCATCCATGGAGCACAGGATTTGGAAGAGCAGCAGAGCCCTCTGTAAGTCATCATCTCTCAGCTTTTTTGGCTGGGGAAGGCTGGTACTTTGTGATGATTCATCAGAATTGTTGTGTGTCCTTCTGGGTCACTAATAGCATCAGACTGTCCCTGTCAGGCAGCAAACGGCTCTGTGCAAGAAACTGGGGAAAAAAAGAGTGTAACTGAGCTGGTCCTTTCTGTGCCCACAATTCCCAAAAACAGTAAGACACCTCAGCAGAGATGTGAGAAAAGAGGCACAAAACATTGCTCTGCTGCCACTTCCGATAATTACCCAAAGGAGAACAGAAATAAATGAGTGAAAACTTTTCAAGCACCTTGTTCAGATTCTGAAATGCCCATGGGTTGAACTCCTGCTGCCATGGGTCCGGCAGGAGCCTCCCAGCTGGGAGTGGGGCCTGCATCTGAGGTGGAGGCTGGGGGGGCAGGCTTGGGATGGGTGGGCACGGTCACAGGATGGCTGGGCAGGGCCGAAATGGCTGGAAAGGTTCGGGGTGGGGCAGGGCAGGGCAGGGGCAGGGGATGGCCGGGCAGGGTAGCAACAGGCCGCTGGTGGAGCAGCTCGGTGCTGACCTTGGCCCTCGGCGCTGACCCTGTCCCTCCAACCTCTGGCTGCAGGGCTGACCCTGTCCCCGGGGCCGGCACGTGGCCGCCGTGCCGCTGCCCCTCTGTTTGCCTTAGTCTGGCCCCTGGGCCAGGCACAGTTCAGCTGTCTGTGAGCAGAGCAGGGAGAGAGCTCCGGGCAGCTGCTGCCCTCCAGCAGAGCTGCTGGGACAACGCAGTGATAACCAGGCAGTGACTGAGCTGCCAAGGCAGAGCTTCACAGGGGCTGTCACTGAGGCCACCCAGCCCTGCGGCTCTCAGAGGCACCGTCAGCAGGCCACCAAGTTCTGAATCTCAGGGAGAGGGACTTTTATACAGGCAGACAGCAAGGGGGAATGGCTTCAAACTGCCAGAGGGCAGGGTTAGATGGGATACTGGGAAGAAATTGTTCCCTGTGAGGCCCTGCCACACATTTCCCAGAGAAGCTGAGGCTGTTCCTGGATCCCTGGAAGTGTCCAAGGCCAGGTTGGACGGGGCTTGGAGCAATCTGGGATAGTGGAAGGTGTTCCTGCCTATGGCAGAGGTGGCACTGGATGAGCTTTGAGGCCTCTTCTGGGATAAATCTCACAGCCACAGCAGCCAGCTTGTTGCCCCCTACTTGCTTAAACTGCCTAGAAAATACCAGTGACCTAAAATGCAGTTAAGCACAGAATATTTTTGGCACAACTTGGGAGCACTGGCTGACTGATTTTATTGCCACTTCTGCCAACCTCAGGCTGTGCTTGGAGGAAACACAAGAGGCTGAGCTCAGTCTCGTGTGCTCTGAGCCCCAAAATACTCCATCATTGAGCTATAATAATTGCATTGCCTCAGCTTCCTGAAGTGAGAGCCTGAGCATCATTGTCTTCCTGACAGCCCAGCCCTGAGTACACAGGGAAACGTCATTCCTGTCCTGCAGATAAGATAAACTCCCAGGACAGCTACAGGAATAGCACAGCAGAACATCAACGTGTTGCTCTGCATGGGGTGGGAGCTGGAGGCAGTCAGTGGAACACTGGGAGGAAAAAATTAGAATAAAGGAACCAGCCAGGTGTTCTAAGCTTCCGACAGTGAAGGTGTTTCTCTAGCCAGAGCCACAGGGTGAATTTGTCACATATTTAAGCAACTTTATTACCAGCAGCTGATTTTTAATCATCTTCAGGCATTAAATAGTCTTGCTTCTCTCGGCAGTTTTCAAGAAGGTTCTAATGCAGCCTCTTACCACTGATCAGATATCAGAGTGTAGTTAATCACCCAATTAACATTAGTATAACTAGGTAGTTAGAATCACAGGATCAGAGAACAGCCCAGGTTGGAAGGGACCTTGGCAGATCAGCTGGTGCAGGCGTTTGTGGGAAGGGAGCCCAGAGGAGGTTAACTGGCACCCTGTCCAGTCACCCCCAGGCTGTTCCAGGGACTGATTGTTCTCACTGCAAAAATTCCTTTGTTACACGGAAATGAAACCTCTCCTGGTGCAGCCTGTACGTGTTCTCCCTCATCTTCTGCCCAGGGCTCCCATGAAGAGCGAGCCTCTGGCCAGAGGTCAGAGTCCATCCCAAATCCCAAGCCACCAGCCAGCCCATCCAGCTTAAATCAATACCAAACCAGGGAGCGCTTTTCACAGATCTCAAGGCTGCAGGAAAAGCAGCAGACAATGATGGGAAAAATAAAGGGGACAAGGAACAATTTCAAACCGGCCCTCGCTGCACTTTATATTGAAGAGTATTTAAAAAAAAACCAGGAATTACAAAGGCTGGAAGTGCTCTAAGATAAAAACATCCGAGCACATGGAACTTCAGCCTGATTATCTGCCTGTACAGAGAGAACCAGACAGAGGATTTGATGCTCCTCACCTCAAAGAGCTCAAGACACGGATTTCACACAGAGTCATGGGGCAAAGTTACAGTTTATTAGCCAAGGCTTATCTCCCTGTTAATCTCCTCCGGCCATGGGAACAAGCACAGCAGGTCCCCAGGGAGCTCCGGAGCCACGTGGTCACTGGTCGTGGTCACTGGTCGTTCTCGTAGTCAGCCGGGTTCTTCCTCTTGAGCCGCTCGAACTCCTGCATCCCCCAGGAATAAAGGAGGTAACCGAGGGCCAGGGCTGGCAGGGACAGAGGACAGGCACGGTCAGGGGACACCAGAATGAGGGGACACTGCTAGAAAAGCACACTCCATAAAGGGACAGGGGAACGAGGGGACACTAATCTAAGGGGAGAATGCAGTGAGGGGACACTCACAATAACGGGACTTTCACAGTAAGGGGATACTGCAGTAAGGGGGTATCCACAATAAAGTGGCATACGATGCACTGAGGGGACACTGGAATAAGGGGATTTCAACTGGGAGAAGAGGATATTCACAATATGGGGACACCGCAGTGAGGGGACACTGGAATAAGGGGATTTCACAACCTGGAGACACTGGCAGAAGAGGATAGTCGCAATATGGGGACACCGCAGTGAGGGGACACTGCACCGCGCGCATCACCCACCTCCTGCGACAAAACAACATCCCCTAACCCCCCTCACCCCAATGCTCCCCCTCCCCACATTTACACTACGAAGGGGGTACAAAAAGGAGGGAATCCCCCCCCTGTACTCACGGGGCACCACCTTCAACACCTGGGAGGCGAAGCGGCGGCCCACGTTGGGCACGCCGTGGGACACGACATTGGGGACGGCGCGCTGCTCGAAGGGCGACAGGCTGTAGGTGATGACATGGCGCACCCGCGCCAGGTTCCCGAAGTGCTTCCCCATGGCCGCCCCGTCCCCTCGGTCACCGCGCAATGGCCGCCGCCCGCCCCGGAACCGCCTCGGCGACGCCTTCCGGGGCACCGCCGGCTGCGCTTTCTGTGTGTGAGAACAGCAGAGGCGGTGGGATCGGCGTGTGATAAACCGCGGTTGTAGTAAAAAGCGCGGTTTTAACGGGCGATTTGTAATAAATGACGCGCGCCACAAACGGGCCCTGCGCTGAGGGGACGGGGGGGCGCGCGAGGCACCGGCGCCGTGAGGGCAGGGCAGGGCAGGGCAGGGCGGCGCCTCAGTGCGGAAAAACTGCCGAAAATAAATAACGGAGGTAAANAGCTCAAGACACGGATTTCACACAGAGTCATGGGGCAAAGTTACAGTTTATTAGCCAAGGCTTATCTCCCTGTTAATCTCCTCCGGCCATGGGAACAAGCACAGCAGGTCCCCAGGGAGCTCCGGAGCCACGTGGTCACTGGTCGTGGTCACTGGTCGTTCTCGTAGTCAGCCGGGTTCTTCCTCTTGAGCCGCTCGAACTCCTGCATCCCCCAGGAATAAAGGAGGTAACCGAGGGCCAGGGCTGGCAGGGAGAGAGGACAGGCACGGTCAGGGGACACCAGAATGAGGGGACACTGCTAGAAAAGCACACTCCATAAAGGGACAGGGGAACGAGGGGACACTAATCTAAGGGGAGAATGCAGTGAGGGGACACTCACAATAACGGGACTTTCACAGTAAGGGGATACTGCAGTAAGGGGGTATCCACAATAAAGTGGAATACGATGCACTGAGGGGACACTGGAATAAGGGGATTTCAACTGGGAGAAGAGGATATTCACAATATGGGGACACCGCAGTGAGGGGACACTGGAATAAGGGGATTTCACAACCTGGAGACACTGGCAGAAGAGGATAGTCGCAATATGGGGACACCGCAGTGAGGGGACACTGCACCGCGCGCATCACCGACCTCCTGCGACAAAACAACATCCCCTAACCCCCCTCACCCCAATGCTCCCCCTCCCCACATTTACACTACGAAGGGGGTACAAAAAGGAGGGAATCCCCCCCCTGTACTCACGGGGCACCACCTTCAACACCTGGGAGGCGAAGCGGCGGCCCACGTTGGGCACGCCGTGGGACACGACATTGGGGACGGCGCGCTGCTCGAAGGGCGACAGGCTGTAGGTGATGACATGGCGCACCCGCGCCAGGTTCCCGAAGTGCTTCCCCATGGCCGCCCCGTCCCCTCGGTCACCGCGCAATGGCCGCCGCCCGCCCCGGAACCGCCTCGGCGACGCCTTCCGGGGCACCGCCGGCTGCGCTTTCTGTGTGTGAGAACAGCAGAGGCGGTGGGATCGGCGTGTGATAAACCGCGGTTGTAGTAAAAAGCGCGGTTTTAACGGGCGATTTGTAATAAATGACGCGCGCCACAAACGGGCCCTGCGCTGAGGGGACGGGGGGGCGCGCGAGGCACCGGCGCCGTGAGGGCAGGGCAGGGCAGGGCAGGGCGGCGCCTCAGTGCGGAAAAACTGCCGAAAATAAATAACGGAGGTAAAAAAAAACCACTTTTGTGTGGCGATTGTGGAGGTCCGATGGACAGCGGGAGTGTCTGAAGCAGAAAATCCTGGCATTGTGGAATAGTTCGCGCTGGAAAAGGCTTTTAAAGGTTAAATATCCCGCCACACCCCCCGCAAGGAGCATCGTAAATAATATTGAAATTATTATTAGACTATATGAGTCATCTTCCACATAATTGAAATTACTATTAGACTATATTAGACATCTTCAATATTACTAGAATCATTAATAGAGTATATTATAATTATTAGACTTAGACATATTCCGTATTATTCGAATACAGAACTCAAATTACAGAACATATTCGACATCAAACTTATTTAAATTATTATTAGAATATATTGGAGATCTTCAACATTATTACAATTAAAAGATATTAGAATTATATTTCAGCTGCCACAATGGACAATTATTAGAATTACTATAATAAATCATCTTCCTCATAATTGAAATTATTAGAAGATATTAGAATTATTAGGCATATTTAACATTATTTGAATTATTATTAGAATAGGTGAGAATGGTTAGAATATTAGACATTTTCACCATGATTTGAATTACAGTAGAATTGTTAGACTGTATTAGCCATTTTCAACTTTATTTGGATCATTACGATATATTAGACATATTTGCCATTATTTGAACTTATATTATAATATATTAGATTTGTTAGAGTATGTTAAACATCTTCAACATTGTTGGAATCATTATTAGAATATATTACATAGGTTCAACATTATTGGAATTATTACAATATTTTGCACATATTTAATATATTATTATTGGAATCAGTATTAAACAGAATCCCCATTATTTTAGCATGTATTAGGATTACTGGATCACGTTAGACATTTTGCCATAATTAGAAGGATTTGTGTCACAAAACAATTCCACGAAACAATTATTTTCTTCTCTGGCAGGTGAGCAAAGCCAAATCCCCAGAGCTTGAAGGGAGGAGCAGGAGTGACACAATCCAAACTCACCCAACTGCCAGTGGTGCTGGGACCAGGAGGGTTTTATGTGACATCAGGATACTGTTTTGAGCTTTTGGTGTCAACCACTTTGAGTCCAGCACTCAGAGGCTGAAACCTGGAGCAGGATCCACACTTTTAGGGCAGACTGTGCCTTTTGCACATCCAGGAGCTCTCCAGATTCACCCCGACATCAGTGGGTTCAGTGACCAGGTGAACCATCAAAGTGATACCCCACAGCAGCCCCTCAGGAGCAGTCCCTGCCCTGCCAGGCTGAATTCCCAGCCTCTGGAATTGCTCAGGATCTAAGGTAGGGGCTGGTTGGGTGGCTGAGTGTAGAAAGTTACAGCATTTATTTATTAATCCATTAGCAAGGCAACGGTAAAGGCTGTTCTGAACAAGTTTTACAAGATAGTGCTGCTCCACAGGCTTTAATTAACAAACACACAAACAAGGAAAATCCCCACTAAAGCTGAGAGGTTTTGTGTGTGAACTCCAAGTCTAGGAGGAGAAAATAAATAATAGTAAATCAATTACAGTAAAAATTTGGTGTGAAAGCATCTGGAGTTGAGGCACTTGTTACCTATGGTTTCATTGTGAGGAGAAACAAGGCTGTGGCCCCACATTTCAGAATATTAAACCCATTGAATAGCATTTAAATCAACTCATTTAAGGCTTTTAGAGGCCATTTTTGGGGATTAAGCTTTTTAAGCATTTCTTCCTAGTTCAGAAGCGAGCGGCAGTGTGGCTCCAGTGGACAATCCCCTGGCCTCACCCCATGGACAGCTGCTCCTTGTTCTTGAACCAAAGGAAGCCTCACCTGATGCCAATTCTTACCAAAATAGTGCCTTGATTTAAGTGCTCACTACTTACCTACAGCTGCCCTTAAATTCTTACCCTCCTTTTGTCTGAGAAAGCCCAAAGAGTGCAACAGAAGAAAAGCAAGAAACAACCTGGTAACTCTTTACAGAGCTGTGAGGAAGGATTGTGTCATCCTGCTTGGAAGAGCTGGAATGTGGTAGGGAAAGAGAAGGAAAAACTGAAGAAATAATTCTAACATTAAAGACTTTCTTCTCTTCCTAGTGATTGCTGGAGATGCCACACACAAGGTTTCTGTAGAGGCAGAGTATCAGGCACTGCATATCAGGGTATGCGTGATAGACATTTATTTCTTTTTTTTTTTTAATCTATAATAAAGCAGCTTAAAATAGACATTTAGTAGTTGAAACCTTTCCCCCATTTTAAATGCAAAATTCTCCTGATAAAAAGACATTATTTACATTTAATTGCACATTCTAGAAAGGCTGGGTGAGTACAAAAGTCAGTGCCCTGATGTGAACCCCTTCTGCTAACTCCATGCTAAATCCCAGCTCCCAGAGTTACAGCAACACTGCTCAGTCGATTTTAGCTATAGATCTTGAGAATGCAGAGATAAAACCCGTATTTGAGGTTGCAAGCCCACCCCAAAATGCAGCAAGGCCGAGTCCCCACTACCGGCAGGTGCACTTGGTGGCGATCATGTCCTCGTACTCCTTGTAGGCGATGGAGCCGTCGGGCTCGATGGTCAGCACGCTGAGCGGGCTGTAGGCGGCCGGCACGCACGAGGGCCTGGGCACCGAGGGGTCCAGCCGCTCGTAGATGAGGGTCTGCACCATGGTGTGCACCGGGGAGCCGTAGCGGTGGCCCAGGGCGCGGGGACAGTCCCCCCGGCAGAACTGGGGGCTGTACCTGTGCGGGGCGATGATCCAGCGGTCCCACCGCAGCTGGCTGAAGCTCAGGCGGAAGTTGTGCAGCTCACACTCGTGCTGAGGGAACACGAACTGCTTCAGATACTCGCTCAGATTACGAGGTGATGGGGCTGGTGCTGCTTTCGGATTCTCATTCCTTCGCTGGCGAGAGGCCCTTTTACCCTGGAGGTTGCCTTGTCCTTTGTCACCCTTTGGAGGATCCTCAGGTGGGCTGCTGCTTTGCCCGGCCCGTGCTGGGCTTTTCCCCCCATGCCCAGGTGAGCTCCCCCGGTGATAAGCTTGCTCACTGGTGTCATTCAGATACAGCAGAAGGGAAGGGGGAACCAGTGTCACATTAACGGCGTTTTCCAGTTTCGTGCTCCGTTGTGGGTCACCCATCAGACAAGTGAAGTTAAGAGCCATATGGACATTCCTCCTGTTCATTGCAATCAGAGGCTGGAGGAAAGAAGTCACATCCATCTCCACCCATTTGCGTTTCCTAACATCAAGGTGCAGGCTAACAGCTAGAGAGTGGGAAATGTTGGGACAAACTTGGCTGGAAAAATCATGTTCCTTAAGGGATAAATGGCATATGCAGGTAATAGAAGAGGAAATGGGAACAGATGTGTCAAAGGAATAGAGCAAGACAGACTTGAGTAAGTGCTCCAGAGCAGTAACATGATCCAAGTTGAAGAGTAAATCCACCGAGTGAACATCTCCTGGAAAGGGAAACAGATTCCTGTGCTGTTAGTGTGTCTTATTTTTCCACCTAGACATAAATACTGTTGTAGTGGATAAGTAAAAATTATTCAGCAGCAGAAGAAAACAATTTAGATACCCTCCCTTACATTTACTACGAGAAATTTCTACTTTGGTCAAGAACATAAGAGTAAAAAATTAAGAAATTAAAACAAACTGATTTTAAGAGCTATCAGGATTCATTTCATTAAAAGACCCGGCAGAGGAGGAAAACAGCTGTTGTCTCTTTAGTGCTGGTTTGGGGTAACAGGAACTAAACACTCCAGATGATACAAGCCATGAACTCTACCTCAGAGTGCTGTTCTGGTACAGCAGTACAATGCTTGTGCTTATCTGTCTTTCTAGTGAAAAATCCGAGTCAGGAGAACTCAGGTCACCTCAGCAGGATTAACAGCCAAGGACTTCTAGGTGATGTTGTTGTGACCAGCCCACATTAAAGAAAGCCATAGAAGCACCATAAGTTGCAGGTGCCCAGCCATCCCAGTTCTGAGCCTAATTTGTGAGTAATTCTACTCTTCCCTTTAGGTTTTGGTCATGATTCTTCTCTAGCAAATGTACCAGGCAAGGAGAGGAGCCTCTGGCAGTGGGTTCTGGCAGTTTGGTACAAGTCTCATACAAGTGCTGTGGCTTTTTGAAAAAAAGCAAAACTTGAGACAGGCTGTAGAAGGAAATGTGCTACCCATTATGCCTCAACATTTTTTCCACTTTTCTTACTTCACTTAGATCTGCTTGTGGCTTTTTCTGACTCATGAGGAGATGAGTCAGCCTGAAACATCAGCATGTCTTGTACATACCACTTGTGTGGTGTTCCCCAGCCTGTGAAGCCTGTGCCTAATGCCATTCAAGGAGAAGCAGGTTATGAAAAACTCCTACAGTTTAGGAGAAGAGCCTCCAGGACTAAAATAGCAACAGCTCTAAAGAAAGGAAGTATTTTTATCTCGTGCTGCCAGCACAGAACACACAGAAACCCCGTGTAACCTTTCCAGCCCAGGCACTGCACACCTACCTTTCCCCAGGCCCCTGTGGCGGTGCTCGCATTCCCAGCACGGGGTGAAGAGCCGCACCGTGTTATAGAGGCGGCCTCGGTGCGCCTTGGGGATGCCCTCCCTGCTGGCAGACAGCCTGTACAGCCTCTTCATGTACCGAAGGGCCCTGGAGTCCGGCTGCAGCCGCGGGGCCTCGCTGCGCCAGCCGCGGGGGCCGCGGTCATGCAGCACCTTGAGCAGGGGCGGCAGGAGGGCATGGGCTGGTCCCCCGCCTTCGGGCAGCTGCAGCACCGCGCTGAGCCCGCCGGCAGCATCCTCAGGAGCCTTCTCAGAGCCCCCCCGGCCCCTGGGGCGGGGGGAGCTCTGCGTGCCAGCAGAGAGCCAGGGCAGGCAGCAGTACAAGCACACACAAATCCTCCAAGGGCTCTCCATGCTCTTGAGGGCTGCAGATGAAAAAACGCCTCCCCTCAAATATTCAAGGAAAAACAAGAGTGCCTGAGCCCCATCCCTTATATAGGTTGCAGCTGTGGAATGTGAGGGAGGTTTCTTTCTGATTAGGAAGCAAAGAGAAGGATCTGCAGCTGGCCCCTGAAACCACAGGTTCATTGCAGTTGGGCTAAGCCTTGGCCCTCAAAGCTTATTATAAAGAGATCCTAATTCTGAATTAACCTTTTTCACATGGGAAATTACAGGCTGGGAGTGAGTGCCAGCCCGCAGAGGGAGCTGGGGAGGCTTTAGTGTTGCCTGGTCTAATTAATCCTGGTTTATTTGCAGGAATATATAAAGCTAAATATTACTGCTCTTATCCCTTGGCCTCTCTCCATGTGCTGGTGGAGTAGCTTTCACCCGCTCTGAGCTGAGCAACCCAGGCCCCAGCTGCTCACTGGGTATAAAATCGTGGCTTTTGTTAAGGAAGTAGGTTGGAGGCTGCTTTGAGAGCATCTTACAGGTAGCTTAATTTAGGGTTTATATTGCATGTTATCCCTCTTGCCTTGGTATGTAGCAGTGGAAAGCTGAGTTTGCCAAGCTTGTTACTATCTCTTTCAGCTTCCCTGGTGTATTTTCCTGCCTGACAAGTTCTTGTTTACAAGCTGGAGAGCAAAAAAAGCCCTAAAGAATCAAAATTGTGAAAAACGGAGAGCCTGCTGTGGTTACCTGCCCTGTTCGCTGCCTGAGGTGCGGTTTGAGATAACTTGCTGTACAACAGCTGTGAGTTATTTTTCAGAATTTTTTTATTGCTCCTAAATAAAATAACAGTTCTGGTCCTTCTTGCAGCATCTCCACCATGGGGTTCAGTTGTGGCTTTAAGGTAGGAGAAGGGAAATTGTTTCTAATTTTGTTGGTGTCTTGTTTATTTTACATTATTATTGGATGTGGTTAAGGTGCAAGTCTGGTGCTACAGACTCCAGAGCAGGGGGGCTGGAGGTTTTTTGTGATTGGGGAATACCAGGCATTTTCAGAAATCCTTTCTTGCCTAACTGTGTTACTTGGTATCAAGCTAAGGGCCAATTGTGGTGAGTCAAAAAGGTTGCTGAATTTACTTTGAGATAGAAGGTACATGGAAGAAAAAGAAAAAACCCCAAGCTTTACACAGCATTTGCTCAGTGCTGGCAGTGGCTCACTGGTGATTGGACTGGTTCCCACTTCCGTCTTCCTAAAATAAGCTCTATTTATTTTTATCTTAATGGGTCAGGGCTGCAGCCTCTAAGCAGAGCTAATGGTCTCAAGGGCACCCTTTAAGTTTAAACAGGGTTTTGACTCATTTTTATGGGGGCTTTTGGAGAGGGACAATCACTCTCTGTAGACTGCTTACAGACTTCCAAACTGCTTTTAGGCAGGGCAATAAAAATTACTCAAATCACCATCCCACACTAAGACTGGAGGCCTGTTGGGTGGAAAAATGCTTCTTCCTTTCCATTAGTATCTCCCCAAAACCCCGAAGAACTGACACTCATCTTTCATGAGAGGCCCACTCCCATTGTTTTTGCTGGATTTTAGGCTGCCTCCAGCTTCTGGGTGAATTTCAGCTCTTCTGGCATTTGCTGAATCATTTTATTTGGTTACAAAGTCGTGGCTGCAAGGTCAGTACCTAACAATGAAACCAGTGAGTGCTCAGAAGGTAAACTAGGGGAAATCCTTCCAGGCTGGGACACAGCCCTGTCCTGGGCTGGGAACTGATGGTCACCCACATTTAGGCACTCCCAGTTCTCCCCCACAGCAGGCGCACAGCAACAGCAAAGGGTGATTGAACCTTTAGGTGACTTTGTCCTGCAGGATTAAGGATGGCAAACCAGATATATTTATATAGAAATAAATGATTTATCGTGCTAATGATAAGACTAAAAAGACCTTAAACAGAATTATTTGCTACCTAGTATGGGTAGCCAGAACTACTGGTATAGTACAGTGTACTATTTTTGAAGCAAAATTGAAGCAGTTATATTAAAGCAGTTATATTGAGGCAATTATACTAAAGATAGCAAAAAATATTAACTAGAGAATGGTGTTACTCACCCAGACCATCAACTGTGGGCAAATCTCTTGGGCTCAGCCCTGAGGAGTGACCTTGAGGGGTGTCCCCACTCCAGGGAGGAATCTCCACACACACTCCCAGGAGGGTGTGTAGGAAGACCCTCTGTTAAAAAGTGGGTCTGGGCTGTCAGTCACGTGTCCAGGCCAGCTGGGCCAGCTCAGCAGCTTTGGGTAAGGTGTCAGCAGCATCACTTGTTAGTTCCTTTGTCAGGCACTTTATCATCTGCCACATCTTCATCTCCCTCTCAGGATGTTTAACTTTGGGATCAGTGGGTCAGGCTGGTTTTAGCATTATTCACTCCAAAACCAGCATGAGCCCCTTCTCCGTTCACTGACAGCTTTTCAAGCAGGCCATGGTTTGAGTTGTTCCACGCCCACTCCAGGCAGAGCATCCTGAGCAGGGACTGCACCCCCAGCCCACACCTGTCCCCGAGCCAGCCCCCCTTCCCTAGGACCCTGGGGACACCACAGGAGCCACAGCTTGGAGGCTTCTGCTAAGAAGCAGCACAGCGGGGACAAGATCTGCTGTAGTGTTCCCTGTAATGCCTCACTGACGCAAAAAGCACTGAGCACGGGTCTCAGGCTGCTCTGTGCACGGGCAGTTTGTTTATTTAACAAATTGTGCTGCCAAGTGTTCTCAGCAGAGCTGTCTGGGGCCCCGGTGGAGCCTGGCCTGGCTGTGCAGCACAGACAGATTTTCCATCTGCCTGGCAGGAGCTTCCCAGCAGTTTCTCCCCAGGCTGCTGAACTAGTTCAGGCTGTCACTGCTTTCACCATGCTGCAGACCTGGGCACAAAATTACCCTGAACTGTGAATTCCCTGCTCCTGCCTGGAGCTGCCTGGCAGGATTGCTGTGTGTCCAAGCATCCTCTCATTCCTGGCCTGTGTCACACCCATCCCAAAGCACAGCTGCCATGGGGTAGGAGCAGGATCAGCAGAGGAGCTTTTCCTTTTCCACACCATCGGTGTCTGAGGAAAGCAGTGTGGCTTTCCAGGCCCATCTGACTGGCACCGTGGCAAAGCCCACGGGAAGCTTTCACCTGTTTTCCTATTTCACATGCAATGCCTTGAGCCATTTGGCCCACACCCAGACAGAGGGGCCCAGCACGAGGTCTGGGTTCCTACAAACTTCATGGAAACAGGCAAAAAGTGAGAACTCCTATCTGACCAATGTCCAGAGCAGCCCTTGGAGCAGCATCTGAGTCTGTCCCAGCTGTGCTCATCCCAGTGCCAGAGGTGAGCCAGCCTTTCTGAAACAGCCGTTTTCCCAGGGAAATGCAAAGCTGCTGACTGTTTGTGAAGGGGGGTTGTTCTCCTGGAGTTTGTTCAGTGTCAGGGAGCTGGGGCTGGGGCGCTGGCTCTGCAGGAGCTCTGTGGGACTGTCAGCACAGCATGAAAACAGCCCTGTGCTTCCTCAGCCAAATGTTCCCAGTCCTTCCAGGAGCATCTAAACTGGCCCCAGCTCACAAAGGCAACTGTGTACAGACTTCATTCTTATGTTAGATCCGTTCCCACCAAGTGCCAAAAGCAAGCACAGGGGAAAGCTTAAAAATAAACCACGACAGCTCTGAGATGGATGAATTTGGGCAGAGCAAGGAATGACAATTCCAGCATTCTCCCAATCAGCTGATGTTGTGCACCGAGCAGAAATGATTTACTGGCTGCAGAGCTGCAGGACAGGGTTTGGAGCCCTGCCACCAGGCACATGCCTGTCCCACGCCCCGTGCAGGATCTTGGCGGGGCCAGAGCAGGAATCCACAACCAAAGATGAGTCTGGTCGATACCAACCCTGGCAGCATCCCAGAGCATCCTGCTCCAGCTTCGCCTGCTGCTCCTGCTGTTCCTGCCTTACCTGAAGTGATTGCTGGGGGGTTGTAATTACTTTCCAAGCTTAAAACAAAATCCCAACCCTTTCCCAAGACAGAAGCATTCCTGCCCTGCCATCCCTATGACAAAGCTGTATTTTGTAGAGCACGTCAGCCTGAAGAAGTGCTGAGGTACAAATTTGCATTTGCAGAGCTGCTGCTTCATTACTTTATCCTTAAAGTCAAGCCTGGAGTGATTCAAAGTGAGTTTCCACCCCTAGGACAAGATTTTCTTCCCTTTAATGCTCCAGGATAAAGTGTCAAAGTTGTTCTCCAATTGGATCATTCCCATTCCCTGCTTGCATGGGCAGTGGCTGCAGCAGAGAGGGTCAGCATCAATCAGAAATGATCCAGGCAGCCCCTGAGCCTTTCCTCCAGGGCTGCAAGGGAGAGGGAGAAAAGGAAAAGCTCCCCAAGCATCAAGAGCTTTCCAGCCACATGTGCGTAAAAATCTCTTCCCGTGCCACGTGACCAAGGAAGAGGCGCAGATCCATTACACAATAATAAAAATATGCCTTTGGCAACGTGGAGCCAAAGTGGAGCTGCTGCAGGGAGCTCAAACTACGCGCAAAAAGGAGTAAAAAGGGAGTAAAAAGGACCGAAGTCAATCCTGCACAGCCCTCCCAGGACCTGCTGTGGCAGGACGGGGCTGGGGATCTGCAACAAAACATCTGCCTGAAGCCCTGGGGGCTGCCAGCACCCGTCAGGATCTCACTGAGGAGATTAGGCTGGTGAGTAGACCCCCTTTTCCTTTTTCTGCCTCTCCCTCCTCTTAACCTTAACTTTGAAAACTTCCCAAATAAGGTCTAAGTCACTGAGCACTCAGGTTTCCACAGCCTGCACAGGAATCCATAAAGGCAACAGCTGCCAGTTAAAGAAATAACAGCATGAGAGAACCATTCCTCAGCCTTTGCCGGGAGCTCCCACCTCCTTCAGCCTGTCCCTGTACTGGGCAGCTGCCGAGGCGGGTTTGAGCTCAGGACTAGGAAAGGTTTGGCACAGGAATTCCTGGTGGTTTTGCTCCAGGCTGGGAAAGCTTTGGCACAGGAGTTCCCAGTGCCTGAAGCCAAGAGAGCGCTGCAGGTTCAGGACAGAAGGTGCATCCTCTGCATTCCCTCCTTTGCTGTTGCTTGGTGCAGCAGCAGGGAACAGATCAGACTCCTGTTGGTGTAAGTACTTCCCTGGCTCCTATCAGTTACATCCTCCCATTTCAGCTGCTCTCTGTCGCTGCTGTCACACCTGATTTTACCTAAATCAGCCGTGCACACCCAAGGGCTCCTGTCGCTTCCACCCCGGGGACACTGCAGGGCAGCCTCCAGAGCTAGGAATTAGGCTCATGGGGATAATGATTATCTTGAAGATTAAGACACCTTGAGGTACACTAGGAAACTGTGAGGCAGAAAGATGGATGTTATGTTTGAGAAAGCCTCAGATATTGAAAGGAAATAGAGAAGAAAGTCACAGTGTTCACTCACTGCTGGATCCCCTCATCCTGCTCCTGCCTCCCTCCAGGGAGCAATTCCCCCAGTTTCCTATTCCCACCACCACATGGTACAGGGTGGCTTCACTGGCCAAAAAACCACCATCCAATCACTGCACATGCCACCAAACCCTGCACCTGGCAGCCCTCAGGGATTTTCCTCTGGGATTTCAGCCCAGCTGCCCTGGCAGCAGCAGAAAGTACAGCTGATCCTGACTCTTCCAGGCAGGATCTTTTCTTACAGAAACACCTCTTTAATGCACAACAGGCATTGGTCATGGCCCAAAGGTCTCCAACCCTGGTGACAAAGCCATTGGTTAAAATGTCATTGGAAAATCAGCCCTGCTGTTGCACAGCCTCCTGTGCTGGGCTGGCTGCCCACACCATGGAGAGGGGAGATGCTGATCTGCTTCCAATTTGCTTTTTGGAGCTCATCAGACCTTCTACATCGAGGAACAGTTTTCCTTTTAAGGTGGTGATGCCTTATCCTGGTCTTAGAAAATGAAAGCCAGACACGGTTAAAGGGAAGGGGTTGTTTACCTTGGTATCTTTAATAGGATCCTATCGATGCATCACTTCACCAAGGTGGAACGTGTCACAATGCCCCCCCACCGTAAATCATGTATACAATTTACAGACCTTACACATTAGCATATCTAAAAAGGGTACCCAATAATGGGGCTTGGGTGGGCTAATTTCTAGTTTACAGACTATGTTCTACTAGAGACCTTGGCCCTAGATAGTAGAACGTTTGGTCTCCTGGCTATGCAGTTTCTGGGGTGTTCGGTCTCCTGGCCCTACAGAACACTAGAACTATGCTAAGTTAGCAGACCTGAAGAATTACAAGTATGCATGTTAGTACTTGTGGATACATAGAACTGTGTAAAAGGTATATAGAAGAAAAAGCAAAAATCATCTTGGCATCAGTGGAACAGCATGAGGTTTGTTCTCTTTCAAAAAGATTTCTTGAAGAGGTTATTTATAGATCCTCTTGTGGATGTGGTGGTGCTTTGCATCCCACACACGTTGCTGGGATTTGGGATGAAGCGTTCTTGTGGAGCCATTAATTAACACCAGCTCGGGAGCTGTGCCAGGGCACAGCTCCAGGTACTTGGGTATTCATTCCCCACTTATCCAAGTGCTGGTCCCACTGACCTCCCAGCCTCAGGGGATTTTGTTTGCCACTTTTTATCCCATCCAGTCAACAAGCTGAGTTGTCTCAAGGTAACAGAAGTGATTATGGTAAGAAACTTTCAGAGGAGGAGCTGCCCTCCCACCCTCTGCTCCCTCTCACGCATTTCTTCTCCACATGAGGCATTCCCAGCTTTTTTCCAGGTTATGCTCCACAATGACATTTTTCCCTGCCACAGCTTGTGAGTGTCATCCACCTCCACATGCCTCTCACTTCTCTGCCCTCTTGGAGGGGTTCCTGGGAAGCAGGGATGCAGCTTTCCTTGTGATCTTCCCACTCCACAGGCATTTGAACATTTTGTTTCCCTTTCCATGAACTCAGAAGCCTTCATTCAACTTTCCACATGAACACTGGGTGGTGTTTTCCATCTCACAAGTGCATTAAACCAACGCCTTTCAGCAGCAGCAAATCAGAGCTGAAGAACCAAAGGGCTCAGCAGCCAAATCCAGCCTTGGATCTGGTTTGCATTTCCCTCTCCTCTGTATGTTCTTAATTATAATATCACAGAACTGAGGGCTCCCACTGAGCATAAATATGTAGGATCAGCTGGCTGGATTTGGAGCATCTAAAGATGCATTTCCACCCCTCAGGAGCTGAGAGCAGGATGAGAGCTAAGGCCAACATGGAATTTAGCCAGTGCTTTAAGCATCTTATTTCCAGTGCAGGAGTTGCACATAACAGTACTGGGGAGCTGCTAAAGCTGAGCCGCACTGGGGAAGGAGATGAGGCTGAGCTTGTACTGGCAGGCAAAAGGCACTAAGGCCTGGCCCAAAGCCTGCCCAGCCTCTCTTCTGAGTCCTGCCCTGCATCACACGATGGGCTTTGTGCTTTGAAGAAACCTCAGTGACCCAACCACGAGCAGGTCGTGCTGGGGATGCTCATACCAAACCCCTTTGTCTTCCTTCAGTCCCCTGGTCCCAAGCAGCTGCTTTCTGCACCCCTTTGCCATTGCTCCTGGTGTTTTGGGGGAAGAGAGGCTCAGGGAGCAAAACAAAATGAGGAATGGACACAGATACAGACTTGGAGAAGAGTAAGTTTGATAAAAATATTGGTTTGACCTAGAAAACTCCACGAGCCAAGTCTTTGGAATCACGCCACACCAAAGCGAACGGCTCCCCCACCCTGCCAAGACAAGCCGAATTATCTCCCATTTCCATGCAAGTTTCTACACCAGCCCATGCCAGTGGTGCCCATCCCATCTCCTCCCCACAGGCTGTGCCATGATCTCCGCTGTGCTGCTCCTCTGGACTGTGCCCTGTGTGGCAAACCACATCCTGGGGGGCTTTGCCAAGCGGGAGCTGCAGGAGGGTGCCCAGCTGGCCTGCAGCCTGCCAGGGCCCCCCGGGCCCCCCGGGCCCCCCGGCATGCCCGGGACTCCCGGGACCGTGGGCAGGATGGGCTTCCCCGGCAAGGACGGCAAGGACGGCCAGGACGGGGAGAAAGGCGAGCACGGCGATGAAGGTAAGAGAGAAGTGCTCAACGTAACAATGGAGAGGTGGAAGCTGTGGTGCAACAGCCCCCTCCCAGCAACTCCTCGTGGGAAACTCCGCCAGAAATTCCCACTGCCCCCCTGCAAATGATCCCACTTGTCAGAGGGGTTCCAGACTCACATCATGCCCTGACAGCTGTGCGCAGTTTCTGTTGGCTTCATTTGGTGACCCAGTGAGGTTTGCCCTGCGCTGACCAAGGCTCTCTATATGAGACAAGGAGCTGGTCTCTGATTCCTGCTCCCAGGAAAACCAGAGCCACGTGAGAAAAGGAAGGACCGGCTGCCCAGAGCACTGTAACAGGGCAGGCACTGGCCATGCCGGACCTGATCCAGAGCAAACAACAGCCCGTCTTCAGCCCTGGGGCGGGGCTGTGCCCGGGATCCTGCCGGAGCCGGGAGGCAGCCGGAGCAGCCCTGTGCACAGCAGTGATTTCCCTCTGCCACGCTAGAGAGCACTCCTGCCTCAGCAACGCCAGCGAGCCCAGCCTGCGGCTGCCTCCCTTCTGCCCCCAAACCGGGAATCTGCAGAGCAGATTTCCAACCACAGCTGCATTTCGATCTCTTCTTGCTACAGCAGGTCAAGAGACACTGCATAAATCCTCACGATTTTGCTCATATCAGATACCACCGAGCCAGAATCACTGCCAGCCCAGCTCCCTTCCTATCTCAAGGCAGCCTCTGCCCCCGGTGTTTGCTGGTTCATCTCACAGCTGGGCTGGGCTGGGCTTTTTACCATATCTAGATTTACTTTTACCTTGCTTTTAAACAGTTTCATGCTAAATGTAAAAATAAAAAAGCAAAGAAAAAAAAGATACATGAGATCAAAAGTACTCACCTGCTCAAAGCGAGGCTCTGAAATCTTCACAAACCTGCCCCACTCTGTAAACCCAAACATTTAAAGCTTGTTCTTTAATTGCTCCTTTTTCTCAAGTGAACCATGTAATGGAACCAGCCTTTTGGTCCTTCAAAGGGACAGAGTTCCACTGTTACCACACCAACTCCCTGCCTACCCTGGCTGGTCAGTCCGGACAGATGCCCAGCCCCAGGTGGGATTTCATTGGAATTCTCACACCAGCAATGGCTTCGTCCTAAATGAAATCCCTGCTGCAATATTCTCAACCCCTTTCCACCTGCTGTATCAGCTCTTTCCCTCAAAACTGATAAGAAAAATTGATAAGGTCATTTGTCTTCCAGGTCCCCAGGGCAGAACAGGCAACCCTGGCAAGCCAGGCCCGAAGGGGAAAGCAGGAGCCATTGGCAAGGCAGGGCCCCGGGGGCCCAAGGGTTTAAAGGGCAATCCCGGGAAAAACGGGGCCCCAGGCAAGAAAGGGCCCAAGGGGAGCAAGGGAGACCCTGGGCTGCCAGGACCCTGCAGCTGCAGTGCCAGCAAAGCCAAGTCTGCCTTCTCCGTGGCAGTGTCCAAGAGCTACCCCAGGGAGAGGCTGCCCATCAAGTTTGACAGGATCCTGATGAACGAGGGAGGACATTACAACGCTTCTAGTGGGAAGTTCATCTGCAGCATCCCAGGGATTTACTACTTCACCTACGACATCACTTTGGCCAACAAGCACTTGGCCATTGGCCTGGTCCACAACGGCCAGTACCGGATCAAGACTTTTGATGCCAACACTGGGAACCACGACGTGGCCTCTGGATCGACCATCCTGGCGCTGAAGCAGGAGGATGAGGTGTGGCTGCAGATCTTTTACTCAGAGCAAAATGGGCTCTTTTATGATCCCTACTGGACAGACAGCTTATTTACTGGATTCTTGATTTATCCTGACCAAGATTATCTCAATGAAGTGTAGGAGGAGAAACTATGGGAAAAAATAGGAAATGGGCCTCAGTCTAACAAAGCGTGGCCTTACATGGGACATGTCTGGGATTATCAGATGATTCCATATTTGCCTATGGGATTATCAGTTGATTGCACCCTGTATTGGCTATTTAGACTTTTACTTCATGTCATCAAGCCCACAGGGTACCAGACTTTCAGCAGCCTCATGAATGTCTCCATCCCAAAGCCACTCGTTATGTATTCCATGATTATTCCAACACACCATGGACATGTAACTCAAATACTGGTGCAGAATGCTTTGGTTATTACATTGTTATAATAAAGCATGGGAACCAACAGTAATTTCCTAAAGCTGAGCTGGGAAGTGCCATTGACGCTGGAGATTGTCACCAGGCCTCCTCCCCTACACCCCAGCACCATCCTTGTTAATGGAATTAGGCTTTGCCAGCCAGTTCAGAGTAAGGAATTTGTCAGCTGGAGTTGTAAAAGTCTCTCCCAGCCGCATCAAGGCAGTTCTAACAGCAAAGGCATCTGGTCTGCACAGGAAGTGATTAAAAGGTCTTGTTTTTAAGGCTCAGGGCTCCTCTCAGGCACAAAGTGGTGCCCTGAGCACCACTGGTGGCCCTCAGAGCAGAGAATCAGAGTCACAGAAGGGTTTGGGTTGGGAGGGACCTTAAATCTCATCTTTTTCCACCCCTGTCAGATATTTAGGAATGGGGTAAGTATTAACATGAGGATGTTTGTAATACCAAGAAAGAGACAAAGACAAAACTTTATTTTGTTTATTTTATTGTTGGCTTTCAGTGCACTGGAAGAGACTGGCCTTGGTGCCTTAGGCAATCTTTTTGCTGGTTCTTTTGTAGACTACACCAGAAGTAGTAGAAATCTGGAACAAAGAACAAACCAAAACTTTGTTTGAACAGTGTAATCAGAGCTCCAGAGTCTCAGGGGAGCAGCCCTGGGGATGGCTCACAGCCTGTCCTTCACTTAAGATTTTTTTCTAAACTTCAAATTTTGAGGATTTTCTTTGTTTTTTATGAACTACCCTGGATCTTTGAGCACTCACCTCTACCAGCTTCCCCCCAGAGATCTCTGCAGTGTGGCGGTAGTTGGGGAAATCAGCTACAAGTTTCCCATCTTCCAGTTTGACAGTTGCCTGGAAAAGAGAAAGGATTCATGTTGCTGGGGTTGCTGGCATTTCTGTTACCAGTTATTCTGTAAACACCTGCACACCTGATGCTGGAAGTTTATGGGATAGATGCTGTATATTGCATATGTGGCCTCATGCACAGGGCTAAAATCCGTGAGCTTTAGTTCTTCAATGTTCACAATTTCAGCAGACGCTTGTTCATCTCCCAATTCCTACAGGTTCCAGATCTCCACATGACTCATTAACACCTCTGAAAATGGTTCTGGCAGGCAGCTCAGGAATCAGTGATGTTGGAATCAGGGAATCCCAGGATGGTTTGAGTTGGAAAGGAGCCCCTCTCATTCCACCCCCTTTGTTACTCCACAATTTCACTAGGCCTGACACAGGTTTGCTTTTCTCCCTAAATCCAAATCCGCCTGAGGCTGTGGAGCTGAAGAGCTCAATGAATTTACCTTGAACTTCTTGCCGCCCATGGTCTCCATGTCTGCCTCCTGGCCCACGGTGAACTTGTTGGTTGTGGTGTGGCCTCCCGGGAAGTGCTGTGTCCAGGTGAAGTCATTCCCATTCTGTACCACCTCAGTCACGATTTTGCAGTTCCTTCCCAATTCAATCTTTTCACTGGAAAGACCTTAAACAATAAAAACAAAGAAATTATCACATTTAAGCTGAATTTGAACTGAAGGATGTCCTGGTTTAGGGACCCCCTTCACTCCATCCCTTGTAAAGTCTCTCTCCATCTTTTCCTGCAGCTCCTTCAGGCACTGGAAGGCCACAATTGTGTCACCCCAAAGCTTCTCCTCTCCAGGCTGAGCACTCCCAGCTCTCCCAGCCTTTCCCCAGTATTTTTATCCAATCCATGCCCCGTGCCTGACCCCAGGCAGACTCACCAATCTTCTGCACAAAGGCATCGTAGTTCTCGTCACCCTCAAACTCGTATTTGCCTGTGAATGCCATTGTTGCCTTGGGATGAGGCTGGGGAGCAGAACAGCGGCTGGATCGGAGCAGGACGGATCAGACGGGCTGAGCCCTGGCTTTATAAACCAGCCCAGGCTCTCAGCCCACCTGGCCCACACCCCTTGGAAGTGGAGCTTTATGGCCCTCGTGAGTCACTCATCGATGCCATCGACCTGTGTGAGAATCAAGGTTATCAGGCAATTGTACATCTTGCCAATAACCTGGAGATCAGCAAGAATCAAGGCCAAAAGCTCAGTTTTCATTTTAGTGCAGATTTAAACAAAATGATGTATTTTTACTTTTAAGATTTCACTGGTTTTGCAATCAGGGTGGGATAAAGATAAAATAAAAGTGGAACATCACCAGTTCTCAGCTCTGCAGAGCAGAACCTGGGGAAACTTGTGTCACCACCAGGGTTTCCTTTGCACTTTTGATTTTAAAGTGGCTGTAGAGTGACTCTGACTGTCCTGAAACCATATTTGGCACTTAGTTTGTTAATTAAAACTCCTTCAGCTTCATCCCAAGATTGCTGAACTTGATGAAAGGAAACTTCCTTTCCCAGCTGGACCCCACTGCTGAGGCCCCAGCTGTAAAGAGCAGAGCAGAGCAGCATTAGCACAGGAAGCAGGGCAGTGGTGGCACAGCCATGGGAGCCTCAGTCCTCACTGCTCTGTTCCAGAGGGACCTGCACAGCCCTGGGAAGGAGGTCCATGAACTCAAGCCATAAACTCTCCTGCTCACATAAAACTTGTAGGGGACAATTCCACTGGCAGAGTAACACCACAGGGACCTTGGGAGAGAGATCGAACTGGATAAGGAAAACAGCCCAGTCCTGTGCAAAAGGTAAGAGATAATCAGATTATATGAACAGTACTTGAGCTTTTATGCTCCCTGTCCATAAAGATCAGATTATATTAATGACTGTCCCGTGATGAGATATAAAAATGCTGACAGCTTCTCAACTCTCCAGCACTCAGAGAGGGGGGAATGTGGTGGGCACAGAGCCAGGGTGAGTTTGTAGCTCAGGAATTCCCAAGGAGTAACTAACTGGGTGGGTCACTCTTGCCACACACTGAGCAGGAGTTTATTCACCTCAGAGGAGTTGGACACTACTCTGTACTTGGGAGAGCAGGTGACAAACACCCACCCACACCATTAAGTGTTAATAAATACTTAAAGTGCTGCTCTGCCTGGTGCTGGTGGACAGCATCACTCAGAACAGGGTCTGAGTAGAGATCAGGCCTGGACCTGTCTGTGCAGAGTTTTTAACAGGCACTGAGGATTTGCACCCCTGGTTCTGCTCTCTTCCCCTGAAACAAATTCATGTTTCCATTCCTGTCTTTTCTGTTATAAAATGAAATTAAATTCAGTGGAGTCTTGGAGAATGCAGGATGTCACTAAGCAATCCTCCAAACACTGAGTCAGGACAAAGTTTATTCCAAAAATAAAGGAATTGAGTCCCTCTGACTTTACTAAAGTGACATCACTTGCACAATCCATCAGGTCAGGCATCCAAGCCCCTGTCTCTTCATTTCCAGCTAAAAGCAGCTGGAGCTGGGTCAGGGGAGGTTTAGGTTGGATTTAGGGAAAGGCTCTTCCCCCAGAGGGTGCTGGGCACTGCCCAGGCTCCCCAGGGAATGGTCCCGGCCCCGAGGCTGCCGGAGCTCCAGGAGCGTTGGGACAGCGCTGCCACGGATGCACAGGGTGGGATTGTTGGGGGGTCTGTGCAGGGCCAGGAGCTGGACTGGATGATCCCTTCCAGCTCAGGATATTCCATGATCCCGTGATATGATTCTCCTGGTTACAAGGAGCAGTTATGCAGAAAAGCTCAGCGCTGTATTTGAATGTACCAGGATGATGTAAATTCCAAGTGTGCAGCATTTGGAGACAGTGAACAGGAATAAGTTGTCAGAGAAGTAAAACTCTGGTAGAAGCTCATCCCCAAAGGAAAAGGTCGTCCAAAGTGAGCAGTGAATTCCCTCTGCCTCCCGAGTCAGCTGCCTCTGATATGCAAAACGGCTGAGTCTTCAAATGCTGCTGGGAACAGAGGGAGCTTTAAGGAGCCAAATCAAAGCCTTGGATATCTTTACTTTGAGAATTTACTTGCACGAAATCATAACACAACGCTTTTGCATTCCTTTTGTCTGTGGAGTTCCCCTGCCCTTGGGTGGCTCCTAGCAGCCTCCCAGGTTTATTAACCTTCCAGCAGAGTTGCAGAAAGCCAGGGAGATTCACTCAGAGACAAAACGGGGATAAGGGAGGTAATTCCAACAGTGACTGAACCAGGCAGTGCCAGTCTTTGAAGTGCTTTTAGAGCTGGATTGCAACTGAACTGGGAGTATGGACTCAAAATATCAGTGGGAACTCTCCAGTGACCACAAAGTTCCAGTTAATGACTCCCTCCGAACGAAACTTGCTGGGGAAAGCCTGTGGAGCCCTGAACCAGCCGTATCTGGCAGCTCTTCGGCAGCGCTCCTTAGGAAATGCTAATGATTATTAATTCCTCTGGTGCTCAGAGTAATCATTGTTAATGAATTCAGGATGAACTCATTTGGCGTTAATGTGCTGGGTAATTCCAGGGGAGTCCTGTTAAGTGCCCGTTTAGTCTGGTCCGAGGTGTTGCCGCCCTCCAGCCCTAAAGAGCAGAGAATTCATTGCCAGGATGGGGCTGAATTATTGAACGGCTTGGACAGAGCTCAAATACTGCCCAGAAATGCACCTGGCAAACTCCACAGGTGACACAGCACAGGGCCTGTCCCTGCCCCAGGCAGGGCGTGGGTCTGCCTAACAAAACCAGGAAAAACAGGAGCTCACCAGACATTCAGAGACAGAAACACCTGCAGGGGAGGAAGGCACAGATCTTCCAAAAACCACGTATTTTTGGGGACTCCCTACAAGAAAATTCAATTATGTCGTGTGACAACACCCTATCAGGAGAACTTTCAGTCTGGATCACCAGAAAGGAAATTTCCAGACAGCAAGACAACCAAAGGATTCATTCAGGCTGCACAGGCTCTGTAGGAAAGGCTTGGATCCCATCGGTGTTCCTGATCTCCAAGTGGAACCTCAGGGGGACTGCTGAAGTCTGGGCTGCGAATTACAGAGACAGAAAACTGAACCTGGGGAAAATGTGCCTGATACCTCAACTTCTTGGGAATTTAATTCCCACCTTTCTCCAGGATTCTTTCCTTTAATAAGTGATCCTGCAGTAAATGTTATCAGTGATATTCAGTTAAATGGGATGGGGATGGACAGCAGAAATGGGAAGCTATCTTGATTTTTAACAACTACAACAGAAGACTTGAATTTTGTTAAGCCAGTTTGGATTTGTGTATCCCGAAAAGGCCCAAGAAGACTAATTTTGGCTGCTCTCAATTTGGCTCCCACAAAACTGCTTGGATTCCTTTGAAGTATCATCTTTGGATTAAGAACCACTGTGGAATATTTTGAACTCTGATGGTTTTAGTCTGACGTAGACAATATTTCAAAGGTTGCTAAAAAGGAAGATAAAATGCAACTTTATCTGCAGAGTCTTCTGGTCAAAAAACTGAGTTAAAGATCCTCCCTCTATGGATTTCTTGTACAGAAATATATAAAGTTCTAGTAAAGTTAATAACTGACAGCCCTAAAGACAGGAATCATTGCAACTCTTCTGGACTTTTCTGAGCAAACCCCAAAGCCACCCCCTTTATCTACACAGTTCATGGGCTGTGTTGTAAAGACTTTATTACTTGATAATATCTGTGTGATTGTCCTTGCTGACACATCAGATAACACAGCTCCAAGTGGAGCTTATCCTCCAGGGAATCTAACTGGGATTTCCTCACATGGCTGTGGCTGCCCACCCCCTTCCAGAGAGTCCTGCTGTTGTTCCAGAGCATTCCCTCAGCTGTGCTTCCCGAAGCTCTGTCAAAGGGAACATTCAATTTAAACACTGCTCTTTTCTTTCTGAGGGCACATCTGGTTTGCAGTTGACCTTCTGCTATTCCCAAGTCCCCTCCCCTCTGGGTCACCCTCTGAAGCCTTTCCTGCTCTCCCTTCCCCTGCAGCTCACCTGGGAGAAGGCTCAGGTGGAGCAGCACCTGCCTGGAGCTGGGGAGGAACCACCCCAGGAACCAACTAAAGAGGGATTTGATCTGAAATAATCTCAAAGGCAGACAGGAGAAACCAATATTTGGGTGAATTTTTCTTATGCCAGTGCAGTGTTTAGCAAGCGCCCCACTGAAAATACTGATCCAAGTCAAGTGTGCAGGGACAGACAGAGTCTGAGGAGCAGTGAAGGATTTCTTCCCTTGAAATACAAGAAAAGCCAGTTTTCTTTGCACAGAAAGCCTCTTCTGGGCCTCAGCTCTGCTTTGATGTGTGTGATTCACAGCAACATCTCACTGCATACTTCCAGCTTTTTGAAATTGTTTATATTGCCTTAGATACATTCATCAAGAGAAGAAAATACACTTCTGTGGCAGAGAAAATACACACATTTCACGTGCCGCTCCTTCCCCACCTCCACACCAAGCAGATCTTTGCATCTCCTTGTTCCAGGAACTGCTTTTATTACATCTGGTGTCCCTCTTCTACCGTTTGATTTATTCCTGAGTTGCTCAGCACAAAGTTGGCTCTTATTAATCAAACAACATTGACAGAAAAGTGGGAAAATGAGACCGGGTTGGTAACAGCTGTGATTTTCTCAGACCCTGGAATAAGCCACATTTCTCTTAAAGATTCCTTCCAGAATCAGAAGAAAAATCTGGAAAACGCTTCAAAATCTGAACTTCTACTTAAGAGGTTCTTTACTCCAGAGTACCAAACAACAGCTGTTTCCCTCCTAAACAGTGGGAAAGCATCAGGGGCAAAAAAAAAACCGCCTAAAAAGAGAGAGATTGGCTCAGTTGGTCAGAGCAGGGTGCTGAGAACACCCAGTTTGTGGGTTCAGTCCCTGTATGGGCTTAAGAGTTGGACTTGATGATCCTTGTGGGCCCTTCCAACTCAGAATATTCTGTGATCTGGAAATTTGCTTATTTTTTGAAACTTGATTTTTAACCTAAACTTGCCTTTTTCAATGGCTCAGACTGGTAACGTGCACAGGTCACTCTCAGGGTGCTTAAAAGCCTGGATACTCAGCTCAGTGACTGGACAGGAGCCAACTTCCCAAAATTCTGCTTCCTCGGGCACAAAACGCTCTTGCAAAATCTGCTTTTGAAAAGAATTTGCACGCAGGAGTAATGCAGGATCCTGGCTGTCCCTGTGGCTCCCCTGGTGGCTCCAGGAGCAGCAGGATTTGTCTGACAGCCAGGTGAGCTCACCTGTGCTGGGCCACAGCACCATCCAGTGCCAGCTCCGTGCTGCTGAACCCTCCCCTGGCAATTCCAGGGGCAACCTGCAGCTCGTGTCCTAAAAGGCAGGAGAGGAGAGGAACCGAAATACCTCAGCTCTCCCTGCATCAGAACTGGGGTTTGTGTCACATTTACAAAATTCAGGATCACAGGATCACGGACTGATTTGGGTTGGAAGGACCCTGAAGATGCTCCATTTCCAATCCCCTGATGCAAAGTCTGGGGGCACAATGTGGATTTTGAAGCTGAAAGGGAATCTGTTGGGTTTTTGTTGATCTCAAACCCATCAATCGGCATTTCTACAGAGCTTTTCTACCTATGATCTGTACTCGGGGCCTGTTTATACCCTGGGTTTTAGGGGATTTTTATCTGCCCTGTGGCCACCCAGCACTGTTTGCAAGCCAGTGCTCACTAAGACTCTTTGGCCAGAGCATTGGGACCTTCTGAGCCCCAGGTTTTGGCTGCCTCCCCCTCCTCTCACAGAGTAAAACCTTGCAGGTTGTTGGTACTCCCTGCTGTTCTCTGCTGGCACAAGGCTGAGCCAGGGCCAAATCCAGAATCTGTTTTCCCTCCCCTCCTCAAAGCTGGGAAGCAGCTCAGGGATGTTTGGGCTGTGTGTCCCTGCATGAAGGAGGAATTCCCTCCGGGAAGCAGCTCAGGGATGTTTGGGCTGTGTGTCCCTGCATGAAGGAGGAATTCCCTCCGGGAAGCAGGGAGTGAATCCCTGCAGGGGCTGGTGGCCGTGGAATGATGCTCACAGGGGTGGGAGCAGCAGGGGAGGTTTGTCCAGCCCCTGTGGTTAAGGACTGGGAAAAAGCAGGAAGACAAATGGATGGGAGCTGCAGGGAGAGGCTTCCCATCCCTGCTCTGTTCCTGAGGAAGGGGGACCCAGCCGGGATTGGCTCCACAGGGTCAGGAAGCAGCTCCGTGCCCCTCCTGCTCTCCCAAGCAGGAGCCAGCTCAGCAGAGCACACGGGGCTGCAGCTCTGCCCATCCTGGGAACGGGAATCCCAGCAGAGTGAGACACAGGGAACGCTGCAATCCTTCAGTGCTAATTTAGGGTCTTGTTTGGAGGAAAAACCTCCTCCTGCTACAATGGCTTTGTTCTGAGAGGTTTGGTTTTGTCTGGTCAGTGCCTGCTCTTTTAAGTCATTGTGACCTACATACAGAGAGGATCCAAATAAAAAATTAAAGAGAAAGAGCTCTCTGTGACACTGTCCAGCTGAGCCAGCCCTGCAGTTCCGTGGCCTCTGGATTATTTTTTCACACGGGGCCAGATATGCATTTATATAAATTTTGTATGGTTAGGGTTTTCTCTTTATTATCATATGAATGTTTAAATATCCCTCTTCAAGGAAAAACGTAGAGTTTACCCACTGAGGGTGAAGGGATGGGCACACCCTTGCTAGTGCTGTTATCCTCATAATATAAAGAAAAACCAGGCCTGGAGCTGTGCCTCTGACAAAACCCAGGACTGAGCACAGGTGAAGCTCTGGGAGCTGACACCTCAGTTACCCTGAGCCCCAGGTTCCTGTGCCAACACACAGCACAACAGTTTGGGTAAAATCATTTTCCCCAGGACACTTTGATGAGGTTTGGATGGCACAAGGAATTACTCTGGAGATGTGGAATCCAAGCCCTGCTCTAACTCACATTTAAATCAGGATTAGTGGGACCATGACTGCTGGCTGCTCATTAAGCTGGGTGAGATCAGTCTGGGATCAGCTCAACTCCCATGGGCTGCAAACTTGCTGCAAACTGATTTCATAGCCCAAAGGTCTGTTCCACCTGGAATAACGCAGGCTCTGGGCTGAAGCAGAGCTGTGCTGCTGCTCCAGCCCATGCAATCCCTGCCACAGCTGGCACCTGGAGAAAAAACAAAATAACCAGGGACTGAGGTGCCCGGCCTGTGGCTGGGCTGATGCTCCTGCAGCAGGGTCTGCACAAAGCAGGGCAGCTCCCCGAGCCTGGCACCTTTCCCTGCTCCCAGAGAACAACAGGCATCTCAGCCCAGCCAGGGGAAGCAGCTGGCTGGGGATGAAGGAAGAAGCAATTAGAATTTATAGGGATCAAACAAGCCCACATCACTCCTTGTGCTTGGGGCTGCAAGGCCAGCTCGCATCCACCTCTGCTGCTGATTGTTTTTTTGACAGGAATTGCTCCCCAAACAGTCATGTTCAGTGATTATTTGTCTCCTTCCCTCTTCCCCTGATTACAGCCAGACTGGGACATCCCTGATCCGCATAGAAATGAATATTTGAAAAGCCAGGGCTGTCCTCCAAGGGCCCTGTGCACCATTAGGCCTCCAGATTTACTGCCCCACCAGAGGCCAGGGGGGTAATGAGGCAGCAGCAATGGGCTGCAAATCAGGAGAAAGGAGTTCAAAGAAAGGGATTGGCCTTGGTACATTCCTGACTGTAAATTAAAATTACCACTGAGGTCCTGCCTTTATATGAGGAATTTTCACCGGATTTTGTGGCCCCACTCCCAGAGCCTGCTCTGCACTGTCACAGCTCCTCTTGACTCAGCACTGCCCCGTGTTTCGCCTGTGCTGATGAACAGGAAGCAGCACCATCCAAAACCAAAGCACATTTAAACAGGGCTTTTGCTGTGTCACTGTGGTGGATGAAGTTCTGCTGTTTCCTGGCTCTCTGCAGGAGAGGTTTTCCCTCGGTGCTGAGCAGTGAGTGCTCCCTGTGGGCGCTGCCAGGAGCACAGATGTGCCCAGGGCTCTGGGGGAAGCGTTAATCGCAGCCTGTGCACCCAGGCTGATCCAGCTGCAGCAGGAATGCTGACCAGTGCCAGGAATTGTGTCCTCCCGGTGGAAAACGTGTCCCTCAGCACCTCCACAGCTCTCAGTCCTGCTGCCACCAGAGCCCTGCAATCCAGTATCTCCAGCCTGGGCTCACTGGGGCACCTTCTCTCCCACTGAACCATGGAAAGATCTGTGGTGCTTTGTGCCTCCCTGTGCTTAACCCTCGGAACTGACTCATGTTTTCCCTCATTTGGGAATGATTCAAGAACTTCCTTCGGCCTGACCACATCTGACTCACCCTGGGTGACTTCAGAAATTCAAATCAAATCGAGATTGGTGGAGAAAAAGCAAAACTAAAGTCAAATTGTAACTACTGATGTGACAAAGTATTCCTGCCTCCAGTCTGCAGGCAGAAGAGGATTTATCTGGTCTGTCACTGGTCCAAGCCTGTAGCCACCAGCCAATTTGATTTGATTGTGAGGGGAAAATATCATGAGTAGCATGAATCCCTTTTATATTAAATTTATCCCCTAGAGGAAAACCCTTTGCAACGACAAAAAATTCCCTATACCACAGAGATTAAGATTTCCAAACCCCACTGACACATGGCTATGAACCCATGGTGAGCACCCAGAGAAACAGTTTCACATTCCCCAGATAATGTCCTCGAGAACAATGTTTTAACTGCAAAGAGCTATTTTGTTTGAAGAGCTTACACAAGCATTTAAACCTTTCCCATTTCAGGCAGGAGACAGTTGCCAAGTCTGTTCTGTGCCTGCAAGCACCGATGAGAACAGAGGATGCTTTGTGAGGACTGATTATATTCCATTTACCAAATTTTAAACAGCACTGATTTTTACATCTTTCATTCTTCATCTCAGAGAGGACAAGAGATTTTCTCCTTCCTCCTCTGTTCCTTCCTGCACTGGGGAGGTGTTTGGCTGCCTTTATGCAGAATCCTGACTGAGACTTCTCCATCTTCATTAAGGGATAACTTGATTCAATCCCGCTAATTCTTTTGGGACCCAGTCCCTCACCTTGCATTGTGTGACTCACCAAGGGAATTTCCTACAGAAAAGTGTCCCTCGACAGCTGCAGCATGAAATTCCAGATTTCAGAACATTTTTGTCATTCCAGTGGATGCCAAAGCAGAACAAACAGAGCACCCCAGATCTGTCCTAGACTGAAGTACAAGGGGTGGAGAAGGAACACTCAGTAAACACCCAACTGCCACTGCCATGAAAGCAATGCCACGTGCCAGGGGGGCTCTGATAGGAATTATCCAAAGTGCAGACATCAAAACACAAGGGATGAACCCTGTGTGAAGGGCAGATTGCTTGCAAGCAGTAGTTGTAATTCTCAATCTTTTCCTCTGAACAAATACAATGACATGGTACAGTTCATTTGGTTCCCTTACAGTTTTCCATCTCTTTTTATTCCAGAAGTTAGTCTGAGCCTAAATAGAAGAACCCTACAATATTGCAGCAGAGCTGTCGTTACTGGGTGCTTCCTGTTCAGCATCAAGTACCTCTGTTGTGGTTTCATTTCTGTATTTTCTAAACTAGTATGAACTGTGCCTGGAAAAGGCATTTTTTAGAGCATTTCTCAATGTTTTGGAAGCCTAACCTTGCCTACTACCAAGAGAAACAACCACACACTTCCAACCAATTGTTCCAGTGAACAGAAATAAATTTAAGCTGGCAAAGGTATCTTTTCCCAGCAGAGTTTGTGCTGCTCAGCACGGCGGTTCAGCAGCAGTGGGGAAAGAACTGTTAAAAATAAAGTATTATCCAGCTCCAGCAGCACATCCTGGGCACTGCAGCTTGGGCCCTGCTCTGTGATAAACCCCACATGGGGGATTAGATTAGGGCAATATAGAGAAATGCAACGTGGCTACACCAACACATTTCCTTACAAGGGTGGTGACACAGTCGTTGAAGGCTTGCATTTTTCTTTTTATTATTTGCTGAGGGGTGAGTGGGGAGAGTTTCACTGGGCCAGCTCTAGAAAGAAGGTCAAAGGCAAGATCCAGCCCCCGATGCCAGAGAATGCAGTTAAAAGCATAAGCAATGCTTTGCAAATCATCAGGATCTGTTCTAATTACATTCATCCTCTGCCTTTGGAGCTGCTAACAGACAGATGTGCAGAAGTCACAGCTGAATGACCCCTGGCAGAGATGTTCTCATTCCTGGCATTTGTCACTTTATGGACTTGTCTGTGACAGGACCAAGGAAAAGGATTTTCAGAGTTCCCATTCTGATTGCATCACTCCAACTCTACACTCCCCAAAACTCTTGGACAAGCAACATTTTCTGTCTTTTTGAGCAGATCACCACAAGTCCTTATCAAATCTCTCATGTCAATCATCTCTGTCGTGGGTTTGTGGAGCAGCTGCCAATCACTCACTCTGCCATCACAAATCCCAGTGCTTTATTGATTCCAGTATCAGAGCCACAGCCTGGCTTGTTCTGGAGATGATGGGATGTTTTTTCCACGGCCTGAGTTAAAGAGAGTCTCTGAATGAGGGCAACACAATTTCCTAACCATTGACAATCCTGGAAAGGTAACAGAGCAAGCTTTTGGTGTGAAAGACTCTTTCTCTTGATGTGCAAACCCCTTGCAAATGGTGTTTCTCAGAGTAAGAAGTTACAAGATTACCTGGGAAGAGAAATTAAAAATTGACCTGACTTTACCAAAGGAAGTGACTTGCAAAGGACCATGCTGGGATTTGCTGCTGAGCTCTGACAGGAATTCAGGCTGAGCCTGGTTACTCCATGAATTGATCCTGCTTGGAATTAGATTAGGAAAGGGTAAGAGAAGATGCCTAGCAGATATCCATAAAATACAAGGATACACTTCTTGTTTGAAATACACTTGGCACAAGAGGTTCCACAACTGAAACTCCACAAGAAACCAGAACATGAGACAATGACAAGAACAAAGGTGCTTAAGAGAACACAAGGTAAAACACTGACTGAGAGCAATCTGGGAGTTTATTTCCTTACTTATTCTCCCTCAATCTCTGTGATACTTTAAAGTAATAACAAACTTGTCATTTTTATTCATTACTAGGGTCCCTTCATTATTTTTATCCAGAACTCAAAGAGACACAAAGCAGACAGGGACACACACAGAGTCCACGGTCTACTTTCAAAATCAGAAGAGCTGAAAATACTTGCCTGTGATGACAGCACTTCTTGACTTGGTAAACTGAGCACGTCAGATGAGACCTGAGGAAGTAACAGGGTGGATAAAAGGGAACTCTGTGGAAAGACAGAGAGAAAAATGAAACACATAGACAAAGAAGTGATGAGAACCAATCATCCAGCAAAATGTTACCCCCAAAAAGTCAAGCAAAAAAATATCTGGCATTGAAAATTGCTAACTGCAAGTTTTTATTCTAATTTTAGGCAGAGAGCAGAGCATCTGATAAAGAAATGAAATGTGCAGGTCAGGCTCAGGGCCATGACCTCTGCAACTGCTCTTGGTGCTTTTGTGTGTGAGTGTTTGCAGCCAGCACGAGGGACAGACTCATCCTCAGTGGGACTGGATTAAACCATCAGTGGGATTACACCAGAAATTAATATTACCCTGAATATCCTTATAGTGATGTGATCACGTGGCATGGGAAGCTCCCAGCTCAGAGTGCCTTTGCTCCCACCCCTCCCAGGAGAGCTGCAGACCTCAGGAAGAGCTGGGACTTTTTTTTTGGGTTGGTTTGGTTGGGTTTTGACTGAAAGCCAGGCTGCATGGCAAGGCTGAGCTTTCAGTACTTTTGCTTTTTAAGCACGACTTAAAAAACTTGACTTCATTGTCATTTATGCCCCACCCCTGCCTTTGGAACAGCTTCAAAAGTCTCACAAGAGAGGCAGAGGGACCCACGGGAGTGTGGAATCCCACGCTCTGCAGTGCCTCCATCACAGACTGTGAACTCCCAGGAAGATCCAGGTACAAAACCTACAGGTTCTGAGTGACATGGAAAAGCAGACAAGGACGTGAGGCAGGAGTTACCTGGTTTTACTCAGGTAGACCATGAGGGCAAGCTGGCTTCAGGAGGGACAGCCTGTTACAGGCCCTTTTGAAACCTCCCTAGAAAATCCTGCTACAAATTTGTCCTCTTTTGGTGGCCACCTGCAGTGCTTGGCTCTGATCTGCAGCCAGTCCCTATCCAACTGTTGCATGTCAGACAATGTCGAGCTGGAAAACACATTTGTCTCCACCAGTCAATTTACTGAAATCCATCCAATTGGTTAAGTCAAACAATTAGCAAGAAAGCTGAATGTCTCAGTAACTCTTCATTTAAGGAGAGAAATTAATTTGTAATTTATGGAATAACCAGATGCATCTGAAAGACCAATTTTCTGGTCCCTGTGTCATTGTCAAGGATAACATTTAGCACTTACACAACACTTCATCCTCAAGTTGTTTTTAAACCTTCACTATAATTAAACCACATCACTCTTGTGTGAATGAAATGTTATTGTCCATTTTTCACAGCCAGCAGAGCTGAGGCTCCACATAAGTGCCAAAGAGAAGGACACAGTGTCACAGGCAGCTGGCAGCTGCTCCTTCAGCTCGGGAAGTACAAAGGATCCAAATGATTACCAGTCAATTCCATTTCCTCTATTGTCCTGTCTCCTTGAGCTGTCAGCATCAAACCCCGGTGAGAACAGGCTATGTAGGATTCCCACTCCTCTAATTAAGGTGGTTTACCCTTCCTGTTATTCCTATTTGAAATAGGATTCATCTCCAGGGACCACAGGTGAGGAAAAGCCATACCTCACCAGTTGGACACTCTTGACGTGAACAGAGCTTGGCTGCAGATGTAGAATAACCTCAGAAACACCACAAGGAACAAAAAAGTTGCTCTGACATATTTATGGCTAAAGAGACTTCTGTAATTTCTCAGAAGACTTCTGTGAGAAATTCTCTATTAATTACCAAGCTACCTTACCTACAGTGGAGTTTGGCCTCCCAATCTGTCCTGGCTCCAGTGGTGATGCCCATTTTCTCTGGATGGGGAAATCCATGGAGATACAGTGTGGATGCCACCAGCACCTGCAGCTGCACAGGCTTGAGAAGGCAGAAACCAGTCAGATTACAAGATAAGACAGGAAGTACCTTCAGACTCCATTTCCTTACAATTACCAAGTGAGATGTCAGCAGCGAGACAGTGCCAGTCCCTCACCCCAAGGGCTCACAATTACCATTTTTAAAAAGCAACCCCAACTATGGAAATCCATTTAAAACAATTCTCCATATAGACATTAGGTAAAGCCCCACTCATTGACTTCATCTCTTGTTCACAAGAAATGCAGCACATAATTGATTTTTCAGATTGCAGGGCAGAATTCTGGGGCATATGTGCCTGCAGTGAGGTTTCCCAAACCCTTTAATGCTCATTCCTAACCCCAACAAAATGAGCTCTGTGTTCATGAGGGTACAGAAATCAGTTACCAACATCAGGAAGGACTGATGACGTTCTCACCCCCAACCAATTTTCTGTAATAATTCACTAACAAATTTCAATCTAGCTTAAATATAATTAACAATTGTTGTAAGAGCATTACTTTCCTAACCTGTTAGAGGAGCAGTGAGTTTGCAGCACACAACCAAGACCCAGTTTTACTTTCAGTTTATTTGCCTGTATCCCTCTGCATTGCTCACATACAGTGGTTTTCACTGGTTACGCTTTTTCTTTTTAACTTAGAAAGCCTTGAACATTTCCCAGCAGCAGTCCATGCCTTGAAAACAGTGACTGGTGAATTCATTAGCACTGTGTAAAGCTGTGAACACTAAACCTGACTCAGGGAGGGTTTGGTGGCCTTGCCCAGGGTCACAGGAAGCCGCTGTCACTGCGGCAGGCACAGGAAGCCACTGTCCCTGCAGCTCGGATTGAGCAGGGCAGCAGAGCTGTGGGTTCCTGCAGCAGAGAGCCTGCAAAGGCTGCAGTGAGGATGTAAACCTCATCCTGGAGTGTGGGGAGTCCCAAAGCCTCAGAGGGCTGTTGGAATCCAGGCTGAGAACCTCCTGTCTAAAGTTCCTCCAGCCCAGTGCAGGTATGAGGAGAGGGATCTGCTGTCCCACCAAGACAAACTGTCCCTAAAAACTCACACACTCCTTCAGAGCCCTGTGTGCCCACGCTGAGACAGATCAGCTGCAGCAAGGACAGCACAGGGAACTTGGGCATCTCCAGCTCCCTCGGATACCAGCAGCACCACAAATAAATTCCAGCCACTGGGCAATTCCCAGGGGCAGCTCCTCGTGGAGCCTGCTGACACAGCCTCTCTCCAAGGAAGCTGAGGGAAACTGCAATCATGGATTTGGCTTCACTGGAACCCTGAATGCTCTCCATTTATGAATATTGCTCCTTCAAGCCTTGCACTGGGTGGTGGCTCTTTCATGGCAGTGCATTTCCAGGGAACTTGATGCCCAGAGAGTGATGTTCCCACTGCCCAGCATCTAAAAACTCCACCCCCCCACCCCAGGAGTTACTACCTGAAGCGCTCAGAGGCGCTGGGACTGTTCACACTTCCAGAGTGGAGTTTCGTGGCAGAACAAATCAATATCACTAATGCTGAGTTCAAAGGTTCCTATGTCCCAGATCCCTCTCACATCCCAGCTTGCCCACACAAACAATTTCTCCCCCGTGGGTGCCGTGCACACAGCTCCAGCCGGCTCTGCTGCTTCCCCACATCCCCTCACTCTCTCCACCCAAACTCACAGCTTCCTCAGCTGCCCATCCCGACAACTTACTGCAACACATCTTTATGGAGCTCGGCATTTTCCCTGCCTTCATTTTGATTGTTTTATTCCCTCCGATTGTCTCTATTCCTCTCAATAATTTATAGTTTCTTCTCTTCGCTTCTGTCCTTCCTGCCACTTGCTGAACACAGAGAGACTTGTTTTAATTTACAGAGAGTGTGGTAGGGCAATCTGTTTCATTAACTTAATTAGTTTTATTTTGGCAGTTTCTAAAGGATAGAAAAAAGACTTCAACTATGCCAACCACTCTGCAGACCAGCCACTGTAAAGCAAATCCTGTCTTAAGGAGATTACAGGTTAGATTTGAAATAAATAGAAATTAAATGGTTATCAAAGGTATTTGGGATGGAAAAAAATATATAGTGAGGGCTTTTTTATAAAATTTACGAGTTCCGTCCTGCATCCGCATGCCTATGTTGGTGTGGTTGAATGTAAGGGTTACCTATGGTATGATATTTCTGTGGGGCATTATTCTGGTATAGAAACGTCCTTATTTACCTCTTTTTAAAAGCACACACAGCACCTTTCAACATCCAAAGGAGCCATTTATGTTTTATTTTGATCCCTCAGTAGGGTCAAGCACATAACTGCTGTTACTGCAGTGAAGCAGAGAACAAGCCATACACCCACTCTGTTCCCTATGGAGCACAGGAATTGCTGGGGACTCCAGGGGATGTAAAACCCAACGATTTGCATTTAAATGGCCACTGTCTTCCACAGGCAACACCTGCTGAAAAGGTGCGTTCCAGCAGAAGTCTAGCAAGAGGAAATCTTCCATTTTATGCCCATCCTTCACATAAGTCCGAGCTTAACATAACAAAGAGCCTGCTGGGCTGAGCTGTTGGATCTGGGCGTCCCATGAGCTCCAGGGCTGAGTAGTTTTAGTTTCTTTCTGCGTTAGTCGGGAATTTCTTGCAGGCTCAGGATTTACGGCCCCGTTCTCTGCTCAGCAGCCACAGGGAAGGGAACAGGGGCTGAGCGTCCTGAGCACAAAGAGCCGTACAGAAATATCATCACAAGATAAAACCTCTCTGCTTTGTAGCGAGGGCCACGACCCTTCTGGCCTCCCTGCCTGAAAGGTGGCTGGAACCTGGCTTTTGCAAACTTCGGAGTGCAAGTGTCTGGGAAGCTTTTGAGGTGCAGAATCACAGAGCCGCTGCCCCATCCCCTCAGTGTCCGAGGCCACACTGGACGGGGCTTGGAGCAACCCGGTGTAGTAGAAGGAAAATATTAACTCCTTGTCTCCCCTTTCGACACTGCGTTTTCCGCCCTTACTTGATGTACCTAATTCATGTTGTTTCACACTTTAAAGTGCCGATTTACCTCACGAAAGGCATCAGTCCCTCTGCCTTCCGCACATATGGTGAGGGCAACAGGAGGGTCAGACACTGATCCCTGTGGTGAGCAGGGAAGGGCTGGAGCTGTGCCAGGAAGGGTCAGGTTGGATTTCAGGAAAGGTTCTTCCCCCAGAGGGTGCTGGGCACTGCCCAGGCTCCCCAGGGAATGGTCCCGGCCCCGAGGCTGCCGGAGCTCCAGGAGCGTTGGGACAGCGCTGCCAGGGATGCACAGGGTGGGGTTGTTGGGGGGTCTGTGCAGGGCCAGGAGCTGGACTGGATGATCCTTGTGGGTCCCTTCCAACTCAGGATATTCTGTGATCTTCCCTCTCCCCAGTGTCACCCCCTCAGTGCTCCCCCAGCACGGGGACCAGCAGCTCCCCTGCCCGCACTGTACAACACAGGAGGCAGCGCTGGGCTGTGCCCCGCGGGGGAGCCGCTCCAGGGCGATCCCACGAGAGGCAACTTCATCCCCACGAGGGACGGCCTGACCACGCTGAGGAGCGACGCGATCTCTCGAAGAGGCAACCCGCACCCCCTCATGGCCGCCCTCCCGCCCTCGCCATCTTCCCCCGCGCGCTCCCCGGCCCCGCTTCCCGCCCCGCGACGGACACTTGGCGCCGCCAATCACCGGCCTCCCTCGGGAGCGGCGCCTCCCTCTACCAATCAGATGGCGGAGCAGCTCCACAAGCTCCACCCCTCCACTCAGGGATGGCCTATAAAGCGCTAAGCCGCGCCCCCTCTTCCTCTTCCCGGCTCTGCGCTGAATGAAGCCCCCGCTG